>PIJE02000427.1:110000-113649 GCA_002895965.2 Coryphaenoides rupestris
GGGAGAGAGAGAGTGAAGGAGGGAGGAAGACGAGATCTGAGAGAGATGTGTGTGTGTGGTGGGGAGGAGGAAATCGAGATGAAAAAAAACACACAGAGAAAGATCATACATGTACGTGTGTGTGAGGGAATACACGGCCTCATGCATTTTAATTCCCGTCGCTCCCTGTGAGACGTTCTCCTCTCCTGCTGGTTAACTCCACGCGATTACACGGAAACACTGACGCACATCACACACACACACACACACAGACGCAGAGTACAAGAGACACTTCCCTACAAAGGAACGCCGGTGCAGTGTGAACTCGTGAGGGCCGCAACCGCCAGATGAAAATGTGAAATTAATTCAATTTGGTCGTGATTATCTTGGAGTCTTCGCGTTCGCATTATTCATGAGACCCGTGAGTTTTTGCGCGTGTGATATTCCCATGTTTGTAGTTAGTCGTGCGGATCCTTCCTCGGACACACTCAGCACATGTCAGACCTTTGTATAATATTAAATATGTTATGCAATATGTTAAATACTTAATATAATATACCACATGTTCAATATTAAAGCATGTATTAAATATTAAAACTTAACCTTGTTACCCTCGGTGTCAAATAATGAGCTGGCTAGTTCCCTTTCCCTTTTCCCTTCTCCCATTCTCCTCTCTCATCCCCCCCCCCCCAACACAGAACCCTCCTCCCCCCCCCCCCCCTCCTCTCCACTCTCCCCCTCCCCGCGTCTCTCTCTCTCTCTCTCTCTCTCGCTCTCTCTGTCACTTTCCTCACCTTGGTGTCCTATGAGGATCTACAGGCGTCAACCACACCACACGCCACGCAACGACACACACACACCCCACACACAGCACACATACAGAAAGATATCCTTGCCCCTGTGCTCCCCGCTTACCTTCTCTACATGGAATACATGATGATTTTAAAGTCACCCAGAACTCTTCTGCAGGCACCAAGGCGACCCGCTGTCCCTGGGCTAGAGAGAGGAGAGAGGAGAGAGGAAGAGGAGAGAGGAGAGAGGAGAGAGAGGAGAGAGGTGAGTAGGAAGAGAGGTGAGAGGAGAGAGGAGAAGAGGAGAGAAGGTGGTCCTACCTTACGGTTGTTAAGGAGCAGGTTGGATTTCTGCAGCAACAACGCAGGAAGTTGAGCTACCTGCCTTTACTTACTAACTTACATGTATTGATTGGAGCACCTTGCTCCAAGACACCTCAACACCCCCCTCCTACACACACACACACCACCCACACACACATACACACACCAGACCACCTGAGGCTGTGGCTAATGGCGTCCCTCCCCCGTTTCCCACAATGCATCAGATCCGCCCAAATGGAAAGCAGCAGGGGGGGGTGGGCGTATCGATGGAAGAGGTGTTTTCCATCTACCTGGATCCCCCCCCCCCCATCCCCTCTCCTCCTCCTCCTCCTCTTCCTCCCCCTCCGTCACATACTGACAGCGGTCCGCTCACGTTCCCTCCCCCAGGCAGGGTGATCCTTCTGGGGCTTCATGACCACCGCCACCCCCCACTCCCTCTGGGCTCCAGATGTCCCTGTGGACTCATTCAGGAAAAATGTATCGTAGTGGCGTCAGAGGTGCTCACACACACACACACACACATACACACGCACACCTACACGAACACACACACACACCCACTCCCACACATGCATACTCACACACACATACACACGCACACACACACACACACACACACACACACACGCACACGCACCGCACGCACGCACGCACACACACACACACACACACCCGACCAGTTACCCTCAGAACACATCAAACTGCAATGGTGGATCACAGGAGGTAGAGGGTCTTGGCTCCTGGAATCATTAGCATCATAACTATCAGCAGGTAGGGCCCCAGGTCCCAAGAAGACAGTCCAGAGACAGTGTTAAAAGTCCCCGTCTACCAATATCCCTCACAAGGTGTGCATTTCAAACGGTAGGTGGACAGAAAAGCCAATTAGATTCAGATCTGTAGAGAGCATTGTACCTTCCAGAACACAGAAAATTTAAAATCCTAGTTACGACGAGGCCTGGAATGAAACTTTAATATAGTTATTGATATACTACGACCTGTAAGTTCTGCTGAATAATCATACACAACCACACTCCATGAGTTCGCTTTTGTGGAAAACCGTTACATTCTATATTCTCCACCATTCTACCATTTAAGTGTTTAGAACCTTTAAGTATTCCTGTAACCAGATCCGGGCCCCGCTTGAGACTCATTAGGTGTAAACAGAGAGAGGGAGACGCTGTCAAACTCCTGGAGAAACCATTCCTGCGCCAACCCAACCCGGAGGCGGCACTAAAATGGACCCCCAGTCCTGAAAGTTGCAGTAAAATGGTTGCGTCCAAAAGCAGCCTGTCGGAGCCCTGGTTGATTCTCACCCTCCGGTAACAACATGGCGCCCCCCTCTGAGGGAATCTCTTTTAAACTGGGTTGTTCTGGCTGGCTGCTCACGCAGGAGATACCCGTGTAAAAGTGGAGACGAAGACTGCAGAGGTGGTGGTAGTGAGAGTACCTAGCATGTCTCCCTTTCTGTTGCTTTGCTCGGTTACGGTCTGCTTTACCCTTCCACCTCCACGGTGGACTGGTCGTCCTCGGAGGAAACACCGACATGTCTCTCAACATTTGTAGGTATTTTGTTATTTGTATGGTCTGAGCTATGGATGTGTCTGGCGGCGACGGACTGGGATAAAAAAAAAATGGGCCACTTTCATCTTGCCAGATCTTGTATCTTAGGACGATGAAAGGAAATTGACGTGGCCCGCGTTAATTAGCTCAGGTTCAAAATGGCCCGCGTGTGCCGATTGGAAACTCTGTGTAGCCTCGGGTCGGGGGCGTAGTCCAGTGCCGGGGCCGTAAATCGCACTGATGATTAGACACAAGGTTGTATTAGAGTCTCCTGACGGCCGGTCCGTCCAGCTGACAGATGTAAAACCAGGGCCGCCGGGTCTGTCGGACACACAGCACCGGGTTATTTTTATTTAACCGGGGGCTCTGGTTATTTATATTTCGCGTCGGCCCCAATTGTCAAGCGTTGCACCGGGAAAACTCCCGGCCTCCCTGGGGCTCCATGGAGGAGGACCTGTTGTAAATACTTCCGCTCCAGTGATTAACAAACCTGCAAAGAGTGCTGCTAGAGCCCTCGCTCTCTCAGTAAGAGGGGGAGAGCGAGAGAGTGTGTGTGTGTGTGTGTGTGTGTGTGAGAGAGCCTGCCTGTGCATCTAGATTTGTATTTGTGCGTGTGTGTGTGTGTGTGTGTGTGTGTGTGTGTGTGTGTGTGTGTGTGTGTGTGTGCGTGTGTGTGTGTATTTACATAGCCACGTGTGGTTTCGTCTACAAACTGTATAAATGTTGACTCATATTTGTATGACCATATTGCAGTCCTGGCCGTCCCTGCAGGAGGGAGCCCACTCCTCTGTCTCTGTGTTTGGGGGGTCTTGAGTTTTCCGTGTTCTACAGATGGTCGGGAGGGGTCTGGTACCGTGGGCCCGAGAAGCCGTTTGAGATGCTGTGATTGAAGGGTATAATAGACAACATCTTCCAGTTTGCGTCTAAAATTCCCTTTTAGAATTTAGCCTTTTTAACGGCAAAGCAATTGCTTTCAAATGTAACGGTCATTTTTT
>PIJE02000427.1:113978-124723 GCA_002895965.2 Coryphaenoides rupestris
ATGGTGCTGCGGTATCACAAGCGCTGAGCGTGCAGAACGCAAGGCTAGCACAACGTCATGCTAGCAATACACTAGGCTAACGATATGCCAGGCTAGCGGAAATGCCGGGCTAACAATATGCCAGGTTAACAGAACGCGAGGCAAGCAGAATGCAAGGCAGGCAGAATGCCCGGCTAGCAGACAGAACGCCAGGCTAACAGAACAGCCGACTAGAAGAATGCGAGCCTCACAAAAGGCCAGGCTAGCAGAATGCCAGGCTAACAGAATGGCAGGCTAATCATGCCCTTTCTAGCCTAGCCCATTGCACCCTACCCTAGCCTAAACCCCAATTCTCGCCCACCCTAGCCTAGCATCAATCCTTCCTAGCCTTCCTAGCCTAGCTTAGCCGTTCTGGCCTTGTCTACGCGAGCCCTAGCAGATTGCTCCCTAGCCTTGCAGACTACAGTCCCTCCTAGCCTAGCCCATTTCCAGCCCACCCTAGCATCATCTGGTCCCGTCTGGCTACAGCCTCGCCGAGTCTAGCTCATTGCAGTTTAGCCATTGTTACCCAGCCTCCCCCAAGCCTTGCCCGCTCTAGCCAACTCTCGGTTAGCTCATTACGGATGAGTCAACCCTAGCTGTCTGCTCGCCAATCACCCGAGGGGGATATGAAATATGTTTGGGGTGTTTTCGCATGGTGGTTCATTTCACAAGACGCTTGTTTTGGTTTCGTACATTTCACGAGATGGCACCCATACTCGTCACAGTAACTTGTCACAGTAACTGTCAAAAAGTCAGCTTGCAGGCGAAAAGTTTGAGAATACACCCCCGCCTCTTACTGAGAGAGCGAGGGCTCTAGCAGCACTCTTAGCAGGTTTGTTAATCACTGGAGCGGAAGTATTTACAACAGGTCCTCCTCCATGGAGCCCCAGGTGAAACCAGAGGACCAGGAGGAGCAGAGGAGGAGGAGGAGGAGGAGGAGAGGAGGGGGAGGAGGAGAAGAGGGAAGGAAGGAGGGAAGGAACGACCAGACACTGAGCCATAATGCCTGCAGACACACAGAAAGCTTCTGGGTAGAGTCTGCTGTTTTTCTAGAGGGTGAGAGGAGGGGAGGAGGGGAGGAGATGAGAGAGGAGAAAGGAGGAGAGAAGACAGGAGAAACCGAAGGGAAGGGAGGAGAGGAGAGAAGGTTAAACGAGATGAGAGGAAGAGGAGGAGTGAGATGAAGGTTAGAACAGAGCAGGAGACAGGAGACGGATGACGGGTGGAAAGACTATAAATACAAAACCCTGGCAGCTAAAGTGTCAACACATGAAAACTCCAGTTTCTCTGTGTTCCCCGGGGCGTTAGCAGCCCTAGCCTAGCCTAGCCTAGCCTAGTCTAGCCTAGCATAGCCGCTGGCTCTTGCTGTGTCTGGGTGACATTAGGGAGTTTCAACGGTTCCCAAGTTTCAACAAATCCTTCTATTCTACATAGTGGCCTTCAACGCACTTTTACTTTCCATTTTTATAACTTTGAATTGATTTAATTAAGGTTATTAGGAGCTCTTTGAATAGCTGCGTATGAAATGTGTGAAACTAGGAGGATGTTTAAAACAAAACTCTGACCTTCAGATGATGATGGATCTTTATTTTTGGCTGATGGTGAACAGGACTTTAAATCGTAGATCTAGAGGGTGATTCAGTTAAACTATACGCACTGTGTGAACTCTTAGGACGCTGTTTCGGAAAATTATTATTTAGGATGCAGGAAAGTGTAGTCGTGGCTACGGAAAGGTGCTGTGTGTGTGTGTGTATGCTTCTGCAGTTTACATGCGTGTGTATGTATGTGTGCGTGTACGTGTGTGTGTACGTGCGTGTGTACGTGCGCGTGTACGTGCGAGTCAGCGTGATGGATGGTTCCAGAGGAGAGCGCTGCTTGTGATCATCACACCAAATGGCTTTCCGATCAACCAATCAGTGACATGGCTTTCATGCCTCATACAAACACACACACACACACACACACACACACACACACAGACACACATAGCAGCGACATCATCATTATGGTCCTGGGTGGAGGCCAGGAAACAAGCTACAGTTTAACATACAGAGAGGGAGAGGGAGAGAGAGAGAGAGAGAGAGAGAGAGAGAGAGAGAGAGAGAGAGAAAGAGATAAAGAGAGAGAGACAGAGAGAGAGGGACAGAGAATGAGTGAGGGAGGGAGTGAGAGAGTAAGTCAGGGAGGGAGAGAGCACGAGATGTGGAGAGAGACAGAGAGCGTTCTTCATCATCATCATCATCATCATCGTCCTCCTCCTCGTCCTATTTATTTGAGTCTGACTATTATCCTCTGCATCCAGGAAAGTAACCACCATTAACTATTAGCCCAATCAAACATGCCCCCTGAAGGCCACAGCGCCCTGCAGCATTCCTCTCATTGAAAATATAAATGAGTCGTTCGCAGATGACGTCACTGCAATATATATACTGGATAGACACACACTGGATACAAGTGAAGACATGATGGGTGTTTCTTGGAGGTGGATATGGTGAAGCCGGATGGAAGTTAAGTGAGGCAAACTCTTCTTTGTTCTCTGTTGGTACAACCGTTAAGCAGAGCGAAGTATGTTTACCTGAAAACTGAATGCATTCACTCACCCTGGAGGAAACGATATATTTCTGTTGTTCTCGATTCGTGAACCCAGCCACACAAAAACGTTGTATGTGCCTCAAGGCCTCATTTGATCTCTGGGGTCGTACAAAGTCTGCAGTACACATGTATTTGTCTACTGACTCCATAGCGCATACATCATTTATAGTATATGTGATAAATCGTTCTTTTTGAAACAATATTGAGTCATAAAAAAAAAAAAAAAGTGCATTTCTTTCTGGGTTGTTTCTGGAACATTTGGAATCCACGCTGTTGTACATGAACAGTACTGCTCTCCGGGTTCACTTCCCACCCTCCCGTCGGAGGTTTGCTCGATATGGGTGTCACGTGACTGCAAACAACCAATCAGTTGCAAAAGGGAAGTCAGCCGCCAGGGACCCACCCAATGTCTCGAAAGCTTCTCCTATTAAAACCCGTCTTTCAGTCATTCCTGATTTAACTCATTTAAAACGACATGAGCGAGGGCGGAGCAGGGATTGAACCAGCAACCACATTTCAGCGACCAGACCAAACCGTTCTGCCTCCGGACCCAAAACCGAGACTGTATTCTCATTCAAAAGGATATATCTCGAGATATCTAGACTGCTAGCTTCACGGACGTCCAGTTTCGTGAGGATGCGGCTGACAAGATGGACGCTGCGATGCACCTTGGGGGAAACAGAGAGAGCTCCTGCCAGACTGGGACCTCTGGCGGGTGAGTTTGGCAGGTGAGAAACGGTCAGTGCAACGCTTCCTCACGTCTTGCAGATACGTTGCTCCGCCGTGAAATTGCACCCTGAACGCTGCATGATAGGCACTTCATTCCTGTTGGCAAGTTAGCGAAAAGTATTTGTCTTTTGGAAACTTTTTGGAAGTGCGCATTATTATTTATGGATGGCATATACGATGTAATGAATCACGTTTTATCGAAGCGCTCAGCGTCGGAAACACCATGAAATATTAATACAGTCATGAAAAAATAATACAATTATAAAATAATACACAAATACAGGCATGGGAAAGTACATTTGGAAAGTACATTTGGAAATGTGCAATGTGACTGACAGGACAACAACAAAACAACAACAACAACGTCCCCCAGAAACCAACAAAATATGTGCACACTATACATATGACACACACACACACACACACACACACACACACACACACTCACACACACATACACACACACACAGATTTGTTTTGTATACTTATTTCATTGCAATCTCTCTCCAGACACCTGTCCAGTTGTATTTTTCTCTCTTCCTCTCCCTCTCTCTCTCTCCCTTTTATCCAACTCCTCCCCTTTTTATCTTTACATCCCCCTGACTTTTTCAGTTGCTGTCTTTCCCCCTGTCCTCCTCCTCCTCCCTCCTCTCTTCCTCCTCCTCCTCCTCCTCTCTCTTCATCCCCTCCTTTCTCTTCTCTTTCCTCCCTCTTCTTTCTCTCCCTCTCTCCCCCCCTCCCCCTCTCCTTCCTCCTCTTCTCCCCCCTCTCCCCCTTTCCTCTCCTCTCCTCCTCTCCTCTCTCCTCCTCTCCTCCTCTCCTCTCTTCCTCTCTCTCTTCTCTCTTCTTTCCTCTTAGAATTGAGCACAGCAGCCGGCTGTACGGTGAATACCATGAATACTTAATGTACTGTAAGACGGCCCTGCCTCCTCCCACCCCCTTCCTCCTCACCCACTTCTCCTCACCCCGGCACACGGTGCTTATCCTCCTCCTCCTCCTCCTGCTCACCCAACACACTGTGCTTCCTTCCTCCCTCCACCACCACCACCACCTCCTCCTCCTCCTCCTCCTCCTCCTGCTCACCCCAACACACTGTGCTTCCTTCCTCCCTCCACCACCACCTCCTCCTCCTCCTCCTCCACCTCCTGCTCACCCCAACACACTGTGCTTCCTTCCTCCCTCCACCACCACCTCCTCCTCCTCCTCCTCCCTCCTCCTGCTCACAACACACTGTGCTTCCTTCCTCCATCTTCTCCTCCTCCTGCTCACCCCAACACACTGTGCCTCCTCCCTCCATCTTCTCCTCCTCCTCCTCCTCCTCCTCCTCACCCCAACACACTGTGCCTCCTCCCTCCACCTCCTCCTCCTCCTCCTGCTCACCCCAACACACTGTGCTTCCTTCCTCCACCTTCTCCTCCTCTTCCGCCTCCTCCTCCTTCTCCTCACCCCAACACACTGTGCTTCCTTCCTCCCTCCACCTCCTCCTCCTCCTCCTCCTCACCCCCCTTCTTCCTCCTTCCTCCACCTCCTCCTCTCCTCCTCCTCTCCTCCTCCTCTCCTGCTCACCCCAACACACTGTCTTCCTCCCTCCCTCCCCTCCTCCTCCTCCTCCTCCTCCTCCTCCTCCTCCTCCTGCTCACCCCAACACACTGTGCTTCCTCCTCCACCTCCTGCTCACCCCCAACACACTGTTGCTTCCTCCCTCCACCTCCTCCTCCTCCTCCTCCTCTCCTCCTCCTCCTGCTCACCCAACACACTGTGCTTCCTCCCTCCACCTCCTCCTCCTCCTCCTGCTCACCCCAACACCACTGTGCTTCCTTCCTCCACCTTCTCCTCCTCTTCCGCCTCCTCCTCCTTCTCCTCACCCCAACACACTGTGCTTCCTTCCTCCCTCCACCTCCTCCTCCTCCTCCTCCTGCTCACCCCAACACACTGTGCTTCCTTCCTCCCTCCACCTCCTGCTCCTCCTCCTCCTCCTCCTCCTCCTCCTCCTGTTCACCCCCAACACACTGTGCTTCCTCCCTCCTCCTCCTCCTCCTCCTCCTCCTCCTCCTGCTCACCCCAACACACTGTGCTTCCTCCCTCCACCTCCTGCTCACCCCAACACACTGTGCTTCCTCCCTCCACCTCCTCCTCCTCCTCCTCCTCCTCCTCCTCCTCCTCCTCCTGCTCACCCCAACACACTGTGCTTCCTCCCTCCAACTCGCACATCACGATCCCAACCAGAAATTCAAGGCACACCAGCGAAACGTTGTAGGAAATGATTATGGAGAGTGTGTGTGTGTGTGTGTGTGTGTGTGTGTGTGTGTGTGGTTGGTGTCTGGTTTAAGTAACCTCACCTGGGAGTCTGAGTCTGGCTGATTAGAGTCTGGGGGGGGTGGACGGGGGTCACACCTGTGGTGCGTTGGCTAATCAAGGCCCACAGGTGAAACCAGCCGTCACCACACACACACACACACACACACACACACACACACACACACACACACACACACACACACACACACACACACACACACACACACACACACACACACACACACACACACACACACACAGGAGAGGAGGGCTGACATGTTGGCATTCTCCACCTGCTCTGGCTGCCTCCTGTGTTCTGTGAGTCGGAGGAGGAGTACGGTGGCCAGGTTGACTGCGATGTCTTACACATTATTATCAGCTTATAATAGATACGAGCTTATTGGCCATATTTCACACACACACACACACACACACACACACACACACACACACACACACACACACACACACACACACACAGCAGAGTGTAAATTAGTATCACATGGATACGGTTTCATAAAAAGGCGATCACATTTTTTGTCAAATACGTATTCAAATGGAGGAAGGCGTTATTATAAGACGTATTCTAATCTAAAGCAAATTATAAACAGTAGCAATTATATTAGGAACCAATGTATGTCAGGATGATGTATTAAATCCCGCACAATTTCACAGCTCCCCTAGTCGTGCCTTGAGTTGCGGGTTACCACTGAGTAATATAACCTTTCTGGCGTCGTCATTCCCCAATGATGAGTTAGACGTGGTGAGACAATATCTAGTGTTTTGGTCGTAGCTAAGGGTGCTAGATTTCATTCATATAGGTTGTCACTGGAATAGATTTTTCTTATCATCAGTTAAACATCCTCCAACGCCGTCATCAGTGAGGCTAACAGATGACATGATGTTCTTACTCCAAATGTTTAAATATTCACACAAAAATGATGATGAATATTAATGGTTGTTATTTCTCAAAATCCCTCCGCCTCCGCCTCCCCCCGCCCGCCTCTCTTCTCCCAGGGGATCATGCATGACTTCTTTAAATGTGAAATTCATGAGAGTTCCTCCACCAGTGCCACCACACTACGGATCCCAGGATAACATATCGCGTTCAGTCCAAACAAACATGTTGTCTCGATGTCTCGACATGAAAGGGCCCCTCGTTTACACACCAGGTGTGATGTCAATTCGCTCTGCCAAGCCATTTCAAAGTGGCTGCCCGTTTGTGACATCACGAGTGGGAGAGTGTCCACCCAGGTGTAGGTTGGGTAGATCAGTCGCCTACCAGCCTACCCAGTAGGCAAGTTATAGTGTCAGATATTACAGAGTCAGGTCACCCTCTGCTTCATGTCGCCTTGTCAGGTATATTTGCTCCACAGGGGGGTGCTTGCCACGAAGCCATTTCTTTGGAACACGGAGAACCAACAATGTACAAAGAATGGTATGATCATCGAGTATGAGTGTAAGTGGAAGAGCTTATTGACGCCGTGAGCGTTCTTTCTCCATTGAGAGTGGAGCACCTTCCATTTATTGTCATGCCAGCGTTTCCCAGCCAAGCGTAGAAGCTGAAGCGTAGAAACTCGTTAGACGCCGGGCTCGACGGATGCCGGGGTGCTGCTGAGCAGACAGAGGGAGAAACTTCAGGAAAGGTTCCGTTTACACCCCGGAACGCTGCAGCCGACCCCCTCCACCCCCACTGGAGAACACAGAACACAACAACATCTCTCCGCAGTAACGACATCAGGGACACGCGTCCGTCTCGTGTCATGTGATATGCCGTGGTCCACGGGGTCACGTGGAGAGAGGATCAAGGTCACGCTGAAATCTCATCACCGCCAATAACCCCGGCAAAAAACCTGTCACCGCAGAGACGAAGCCCCACGGTAACGCAATATCAACAACCCCCGCCGGTGAGACACGGCTGACCCAGAACCTCCCCTGCGCTCAAAATACCACAAACGTCGAGACAAAAGTGCTTTTGTGTTATTGTTATAAATAGAGTATGTGGTTTTGCGAGGCAGGGATTAGCTTGTAAAGAGGTTATCTCTGTGTGGTTCGGTGGAAGCAGAGCTGACAGGTGACCGGCGGACTGAAAGCTGGCCGGACCGCAGTGGATTTAGAGAGCTATCGCTGTCAGACTCCCACCGCCAACCTTGGCTCAGGCAGAACGGGGCCTTTTAAAAGAATACGCAAAAGTATGTTTGCTACCTTTTAAAAATTGTTGTTCCGACCCGATTACTCAAAATTGGGTCGCATGCCAGTCAGACAGAACAGCTTAGCTTAATGCAACAGAGCCATTAGGTTTTTTATGGATTTATTTTTGGAAAGGTAGGGAAGTAAGTTACTGCTGGTCACCGTCAAACGTTGCCAAACAACAAACAATGCGGTCCAATATTTGTTTAGGAAATCCTGCAACTTCACCATTAAAACAAAAATTGCGGAAGACACACAATACAAACTCTCATCTCGCTCATCTCAACTCAACAATGGACCCAAAGGATGGTTTGAACTCCACAGGGTCGTGGCTAGAGGCCCCAGTCAGCGAGTTCAAATTCAGGTAATAAAGTTGTTTTTTTTACATACATTATATACAGTACAGTAAACTCCATCTACCTCTAACTCACCAACATTTCGTGAGAGATTACATCTGGAGACCAATATGACCGCTGACCCTAGCATATCGTGACTGTTACGACAACGCTGTTATTGGACCGGTTATTTTACTGGGCGAACAGGGAAAGTGGAATCTGATCGCGATCGGCCGCTTGGGACACACTGTAATGCTGGCCATGATTGCTTTGTGTCTCAGACATCTGGATCAATTTTAATGTCGACGAGACCAAGTCTGACCTGAGCTTAGCGTCCCTACGGGGGGGGGACATACCGTTTATAAGGTTGTTAAATTATGTAATTGAGCCGGAAACATGGTTGGGTTGCTTCCAAGCCAAAACACTAACAACGACTCTGTTCCCGGTGCTGTTAAAGTTTAACACACATTGCCTCTTCTTTTATGTCTGCTGTAAGGTGTCACATTTTCTGTGCCGGTTTGATAGTCAATGCAGTTTTCAGAATCTTGGAAAAAAGACAAACCAAATGAGTCCATCTTCCTCCATCCTCCATCCCCACAGAGCCAGACAGACACAGGTTACCAGGGCGAAGATTAATTTCTTAAAGAGGTAAACCTAGCGGAGGACTTGGGGGGGGTGGGGGGGGGGTTCTGGTGGTCCAGACCAGCTAGCTTCAGCATGTAGTACGTAGCACTTCTGGGCCCCTGATAAACTCAAGCTAACGTTGAGCAATCAATCAATCCACCAAACTTTATGTACAAGGCATGTTAGGGGGAAGGGGAAGCAACACGATAGACAATGTATACAAAATTATATTTCTTTCTAAATGAGTTTAGTTTACTTTAGTTTCGAATCAAGTTGTCCGCCCCCATATAGCAGGATTCTGTAGTCTGTGGGCCACGATAACATCAATTCAAATGAAATGTACTTCTTCAACAATCATACAAACTTCTTCTGGCTGTCTGATCTGTTGACTGTCGCAGTGGGAAAATGGGGGCAATTAATAATTAATTGCTTCTTTTTTTTATGCTCTTTATCTGTCCAAAAGTCAAGCTGAATACAAACTTTCTTTCACAAGACTCTCAGTACCATACATGCAGGATCACTTTGTAAAACCTTATTCACCATGATGTTTGAAAGCTCTTTGTTTGTATCTCTGTCTCGACAGATTCTCGTCAGATTCACAATATGACTCTCCTCTCTCTTTCTCCCCCCCTTCTCTCTCTCTCTCTCTCTCTCTCTCTCTCTCTCTCTCTCTCTCTCTCTCTCCATCCATGCATGAATAAATAAAGATATGTCATGAATCCACGTCCTACAAACAGAGAATGAAGAGCCCCAGTTGCTAATTAGCGCTGCTTGTGGCACGCTAGCCTAACAGCTAATTGTCCATCTTCATTCTGCTTTTGTGTAATTAACATTATTTTCAAGAGAAAACAACTGTAAAGGAAGAAGCTGAACATTTAACAAATGATCCTCTGGGAAAGGAACCACCACAGCAGCAGAGATTAAGATGAGTATGAATATGAAGATGAATATGAAGATGAATATGAAGATGAATATGAAGATGAATATGAAGATGAATATGAAGATGAATATGCTAAAGTACAAGAGGAGAAAAGAGGCTGCTTAAACTTCCTTAAGCTTTCCTACAAAATGATCGCTAAATAAATAAGTCATAAATATGGAGCAAAAACATAAAGGATAAAGGAATAATGCTGTTTCTGGCAATACGACAGAGTCTATAATATCAATAGAATATTGGTCCATATATTGACATTATAAACATGGCTGTTGTTATCTAATCTAATTATATAGTGTTATATAATATTGTCATTGACAGACCGCTACAACAGACCATATACTACCCAGTGTTCTGTCTAATTCAATATCACTGGTCATGTGACCGACTGCGTGGCCTCCGATGTCGCTGCTGTTCTCTCTTTAGAACCGATCACCAAAACAACTTCGACACAGCAGCACGGACACACAGACGCACTGACACACAGCTGCATGGACACACAGACGCACTGACACACAGCTGCACGGACACACAGATGCACTGACACAGCCGCAGAGACACACAGCCGCACGGACACACAGCCGCATGGACACACAGCCGCAGAGACACACAGCCGCATGGACACACAGCCGCAGAGACACACAGCCGCACGGACACACAGCCGCACGGACACACAGCTGCAGAGACACACAGCCGCACGGACACACAGCCACACGGACACACAGATACACAGACACACAGCTGCACAGACACACAGACACACAGACACACAGACACACGGACACACAGACACACGGACACACAGCTGCACGGACACACAGATACACAGACACACAGATACACAGACACACAGCTGCACGGACACACAGCTGCACGGACACACAGATACACAGACACACAGATACACAGACACACAGATACACAGACACACAGATACACAGACACACAGATACACAGACACACAGATACACAGACACACAGATACACAGACACACAGATACACAGACACACAGATACACAGG
>PIJE02000427.1:131857-144357 GCA_002895965.2 Coryphaenoides rupestris
ACTTCAAAAAATACGTGGATACAGAAAATGCACAGAAGTGTGAACACTTGGGGTGAACTAAACTAAACATCGACTGACCAATTTCCCAGCAATTTCACGTTCAAAGTTCAAACATGTACTTAAAAAGCGAGTGTACCGAGCGAAAAGGCTTCTGGATACATTAGGCCGTCGCTGTCTGTAAACAGTAGCAGAGCTGCGGGGAGGCGACTGGAAGCCCCGCAGCTGAGCTAGCGGGCGCTTGTGCTGCTGTGCAGTGAATAATAATTCCTGGAAGCTGTCAGGCATGTGTGTTCTTGAGTATTGTGATACTTGTTTACTTTCAGCACGATCAGCAGCTAAAGGTATTGTGTGCTTCTGATGCGTTCTGTGAATGTGTTCTGTGACATTTTCTCTGTCCTCCGGACCCCCCCCCACCCTTGGATCAGATCAGAATGTAAAAAAAGTAAAGTCTCAAACACACAGAGAAGATCTCCACAGGAAGCCTGCGCTTCACAACCAATCAAGATGTAAGGTTTCAAACGCAGGAAGTACGGCTCAAACCGCACCAAAGTCGGGGCTGTTGAGAGGAGCGCCACTTCCTGCACGGGAACCTGCGATGCGTATCGGATGAAGTCGGTAATTCAGTTAGCCAGGGGGAGGAAAGCTATAAACGAGTGCCGCTATGGAAGCTAGCTTCTTAACGATGTTAGTGGAGGAATGGCGGTCCAAGTGCTATCCATTAAGCCCCTGCTGTAATGCCGGGAGACCCCTTCCCAGTCAGAGAGGCGGCTGATCTGGTCGGTCGGTCGGTCGGTGGTGGGGGGGGGGGGTGGAGGTCCTGGAACGTATTCACAGAACGCATCAGAACCACAGAGCCGGGCGCCCAGACAACATGGGCTGGTGCTGATGGGCTGAAAGTGAACAAACTACGCTATGTTTTATCTTCTGACAACGACAATGGAGCCTCGTAGACATTGTATGCCCACACCGAAATTATAATTGACAATACTGACGGCCTAATATATCCACAGCACAAACGCCCACGAGCTGAGGGGCTGACAGTAATATGCAAAAATATGACACCGTCACTTCATGCCCACGACGATGGGAAACTTACAGAAGCACAAACTTAGCGTAGCCCGCCTGTGCTGCTATTATCGGCACCCTGCTGACCCGCCGAAGAGACTTTGACTTACTCAATGAAGAGAGCATACTCTGTTTCAACGTAGCGCTCTCCCTACTGACAATTATCACCATCACCCACCATCATCGTCGAACATCGTGGGGAAGATATGAGATCTTCAAGAAAAAATTCACAACTGATCCACAGTTGCTTCCTTATAATCCAAATTCCTTCCGGTGACGCATACGTGACAGCAGCCGCCTGAGGCATTTACGATCGTCTCTCACCTCGTTACAAATGCATCGAAACAGACGTCAAATTGCTTGAAAATTGGTCTGTAAATGAATATATATATATATATATATAATCACGTATATATATTCTTATTTTTTTTATTTTTTTCACCTCGACAACCTTAGCTAGGCAGAGCCCGGGAATCAACCAGCACACCCTTCCTGGTTGCCAGACAACTGCTCTTACCTCCTGGGCTACTGCCACCCAGAAAATAGGTACCAGAGGTCCTATTTGCCAGACCCAAGACAACGGAGGCCCTGCTGCCTGGCTCCAGGATTGGTCTAAAATAAAAAGATTTAAAAAAGGCCTCTGGTCCCCGAGACGTTCCGGGGCTGTTCTATTCCTTATCCACTGACAAGCGGCTGGAGTTCCGGATGGTGGACTTAAGACCGGACAAGCAGAACCGCGGGCTGGACGGGGGGATGTTCCACTTGGCTGGTCGAGACCCAGTTGGCCGGTGTGTTTGTTTGTGTCCGTGATCGGGTGACAACCCCCCCCCCCCCCCCCCCAACAGCGGCTCTCCTCCCCGCCAAAACGCAGCTAGCATTGCGGGAATGGAAGCGACGGCGTCGGCGGAGGCCCAAGTTGAAGGGGTGGGGGTGGGGGGGGGGGGTGGGGGGGGGGGGGAGGGGGGGGGTGCGGACGACGGAGCCCGGTGTTGGCGGGGGAGTCAGAGGTTTATAAGACGGCAGCGGGATGCGTCAGCACGTGGAATCCCTGCGATCCGCGCGGAGGCAGATTTTATGCATTTTAATAACGCGCCCGCAGATTGCATGGCGGGGGCGGGAAAACTGTTCCAGAGAATAAAGTACAAAAGTGCTTAGCGAACACACGGGCGGTGGTGGGTGGTGGTGGTGGGGAGGGCTGAGGTGAATAGCTGCATAGGGACCTGAATGATTAAACCTAAAAATACATATTTATACAATAACACTTAAGATCATGTTGTTTAGCGTCTCTGGGGATTCCTACCAGATATGTTCAGTTTGACAAACCTATGTGTAATCTGTTGTAATTTATATGAAATACTCGTGAGTGATTCTCAACTGACGGTCACGACCCATATGAGTGGGTTTGAGAGCATATGCCGACCCTTAACCTTGAGAAAGAAGCGCATGAATTAACTACCGTTTTAATGCTAATTCATGTTTCAATGGCTTGACTATTATCACTGAGTTTTAGTCCCTGTTGTTGCAGCTTTCTGTTCACTCCATGTGATAAATGAACGGGTACATGATGGTTTTCGTTGATCACTGCAGCATTGGTCAAAACCGGTTGTATTTTGGGTGGTGACTTAATGACTTAATGGTTCCCGAGGCGAGACGGACGGGGAACCACCGGCCCGGGGCTTCTGACCAGATACATTTACTTTGAAATGACGAAGAATATATTACTTATAGGGAATACCGGGAGTATTCGGAAGGGCCTCCTGATTCGGGGGCGGACCGTGGATATGATTTGACATCGGCAGTAGAGATGAGACGCTTGAGTGGGATGTGAAGGGTGATCTGAGAGCTTTGAAGGCTTCGCTGAACTCACCGCCTTGGTCTCTCACTCCCACAGCTGGAGAACGCTAACACAATAGCCCTCCGGCTATCGCCTTATCTGTACAGTTCTCAATTATCCGTTTTGTTATGCTGTCCACGCCGGGAACTTGTCAACACACCACGCACACTCACACACACTCAGACATATTTCTTCTCCGCCATCTTCTCAAGGAGAGAGTCCCATGGCGTGGATGTGCTGGTTGTGTGTTCTGATGGTGCGGCGTGGCGCTCTCCTTAATCTGCAGAGATGACCCCGCAGAAGGCATCAAAGCCTTCAAAGGTACAGAGAGTTTGGCGATTAAAGTTTCATGAAGGCAGCGATTTACACGAGGATGAGACAGACTGCAAATGCGGTTCTCCAAGGGCGGGGAATTTGCACTTGAGATGGAGAAAATATTTGTAGAACTCTGATTCCGAGTGGAGAATTCCCGCCCCAGTGTGTCGGCCATCGTGGAATTACCAGTTGATTATTGCAGACTTGCATCTTAAATTAAATCAGTATATACAAACAACACAAATGAACATGATTCCAAGAATTGTGAGTTCAGGGAATCTTGGTGAAGATAAAACGTTGTCATTTAAAGCGATTCTATTTATTCTTTGAATAAAATACGGCACTAGTCGCTATTCGACAATATTTGACAATGAATTTGGCTCACACAAATGATGACAAGTGATGAAAGCAAGCCGGTAAATATACAAGGATAACAGAAACACACACACACACACACACACACACACACACACACACACACACACACACACACACACACACACCGCACTAGTGATTGGTCAGCAGAGTGTGTTGTTGTATAACTGCAGCCAGAGCATCTTCTCCCTCCATGGGGGGGGTGTCACGTAACTTGTGTACTTTTGTATTTTGTCCCTGCCGCCCTCAGGTTCATGGTTCGGGATGTCTGTGCCCTTGTTGCCTTGATTAAGAATCTAGGTGCTAAGCGCTCGAGTAGGTGACAGATAGTGATGGTTGATATACAGGCCTTCTTCGTTTCCAATGGTCTACCCTACCGGCCCAGGTGATTTCACTCCTGGGGTTAGATATTAAAAAATCAGAGTGAGATATGGCGTGACACGTGGAAACAGCCCCTCTACCAGTGTGCCCCCAGACCCCCTCGTGGTATCCTTATCTGTCCTGTTCATATATTTCACATCATCACCGATATGCTACAGCCGTACTATTCCATCGTCTGTCGCAACCACAACTTCCACACACCGGCACCCTAACTTCCTCTCTCCTCTCTCCTCACGCCTCTAACTAGTTCTGACTACTCCCTAACCGATGCCAAAATAACTCTAGCTAAAATCCCTATCACTCTACTCATCTCCCAATTTTCTATACACCCTCATGTCTCTTTGGCTCAGTATGTATACCTTCATCTTTATCTTATCCTCTCTCCTCCCTTGACTCATCATACCGTATATCAAAATACATACTCCCAAGACCCACTTTCTACTTCACCTCTACCTATCTAGGTCAACACCCTACTAAATACTCATCCCATTTTAATCTACGCCATCTCCCTCAAGACACAACACGATAAACTTACAACTCAGATCTACTAACCATAACCCTCCAATCATATAATTGTACAGCAGAAAAAAAACCCACAATTAGTGGGGAACATTTTGTCAGTGAACAAAAAAAAAAAAAAAAACAAAAAAAAAAAAAAAACAAAAATACAAAAAAAAACAAAAAAAAAACAAAAAAAAAAACAAAACAAAAAAAAAAAACTCAAACACACACACACACACACACACACACACACACACACACAACAAAGACTGACACACACACACACATGCACGCACACACACACACACACACACACACACAGGGTACATATAAATAGGGAGAGAAATATCAAGGGGGAGAGGTAGATAAATGGAGAGATAGAGACAGATAAAGGGATAGAGAAAGAGCTTGGGAGATATTTATATACGTAGATATCAAGGGAGAGAGATAAATAAAGAGAGATACATACTGTAAAGCAAGAGACAGAGGTAGATAAAGGGAGAGAGAGAGGAAGAGAGAGAGATACAGGGAGAGAGACAGAGAGCGTGAGAGAGAGAGAGAGAGGAGAGTCCCTGTGTAATTGTGTGTTGCACAACATAATGCCCGTACATGGATGTGTGATTATGATAAGGACAGTACAACCCGGAGGGGGTCTGGGGGAACTGTGGGGGCTGCCGTGTCCGCCATTTATCATTAATATCATCACCAGTGAATACCGCCGTGACCCTGAAACGAGAAGGCTGAACAAACACACACACACACACACACACACACACACACACACACACAGAACACACAGACAGAACACAAACACTACAGCACACACACACACACACGAGAAACAAACACACACATCAGCACACAACAGAACACACACACAGAACACACACAGAACACACACAGAACACACACACAGAACACACACAAACACCACACACAGAACACAATACACAGACAGAAACACAAACATCAGAAAGAACACACACACCAGGCATACGCACACACACACACAGAAGAACACACACACACATACCCAAACACACACACAGAACACACACACACACAACACACACAGAACACACACACAGAACACAAACACACACACACACACATAACACACAGGACATATGCACACGTACACACACACATGTATACACAAACACTGAACACACACAAACACTTAACACACACACACACACACACACACAGCTTGTTGGTGTGGTCCATGCTACAGAGGTGTTCATTGTTGAGCTGTTATGTTTGCCTGGTCCAGACCTTTGACTCCGCCCCCTCCATCGAGTGCAGGGCTCTGGTTGGGCGTCGTGAACAACTTGACAACCGCTTTGATCCATGGCTCTCTTTGGAGGTTGGGCTGCTTAATAATAATAATCTTGAATTTGATTTTTTGATTTGATTTACACTCTTTGTAAGTCGCTTTGGATAAAAGCGTCTGCCAAATGCCCTAAATGTAAATGTAAATGTACACATTTAATTTACATTAACCGCATAGATGTCTCCCCCCGCGGTCTCTCACCCAGTCTCTCCACCACTCTCTCCCAGTGTCTCCCCCAAGTCTCCCCCCAGTCCTCCAGGTTGGGCTCATCTTCCAAACCCCCCCGTCCACTCTCCCTGACCTGCTCTAGTGATTATAGTACAAGTGGATCATCAAGATGAGCTCCACTCATAAAGCAGCAGGTGAATTACGATTGGCTCCCAGTATTCGGGGAATGGTTGCCATGGCTACTTAACCCCCCCCCCAACTCCCCACTCCCTCCCTCCCTTGACATAATAGACTTGCGGTAATGAAGTGGAGGTGATGGGAACCTCCGAGTTCAAGAGGGGTCATGACCTTTACTCCCCTCTCTCCTCTCGCCCTCTCCTCTCCTCATCCCCTCCCTAATCCTTCTCTTCTCTCCTTCCCACCTTTCCTCTCCTCGTTCCCTCTTCCCGTCCCATCGCCTAACTCCAATCCCCCCCCCCTCCCCCCCTCCTTTCCACTGCATCTTCCCTCCCCCGCCCCCACCACACTCCCCCCCCCTCCCCCGCCCCCCCCCCCCCCTCCCCCCCCCTCGGCAGAATGTTCATTTTTTCCTGGCCTGCTCAGTGGAAATGTACTTGGACCCTCTGGGTCGGTTTACTAATTTATCCCATCTGGATAATGGGTCGGGGGGGGGGCATCTTTAACGTTTCCTACTTAGTCTTCTCCTGAGCCCATTATACGCCTCATCTCCCCGAGACAAGGGAGGAGGAGGAGGAGAGGATTAGGAGGGTCGAGAGAGGAGAGGCAGACCTACCAGACAGTGACAAGACAGAAGAATCACATTATGCCGGACTAATTTGGTTGGTTTCGGTCCGATTGCACATTATAGTGATTGTGTGTGTGTGTGTAGTGTGTTGTGTGTGGTGTGTGTTAGTAATGGACAAAAGCAGTTATCTTTCCGAGTAGCTGAAATCCGATTAGAATCAGTCTCATATCTAAAATGAACCGTTTCGACAGCAATTTAGATTCGAGCGAATCGTTCAGTGCTTCCTCCCTGCACCGAACTCAATCGGTTGAGCTGAGAATCTCTATACAATAGATATTAACGGTTAGTTTGATAAACAGATACCGGTTTACAAATACTGAAAGCTACTAGAACTAGAGAGCCTCCTCCCCGATCACGTACAGGCAAGTATATATTCGCGACACCTAATTAATCAATTATAAAATATTTAGTACTACTTCCTACTTCAACACTTCAACACATGAAAGGAGAGAGAGGCACGCTTGAACGGCCCGACAGAACACTTCGTGTGTTGTGAAAAAGTAAGGATTCAAATCGACACCGTGGAGATTAGCCACTGTAATGACAGCTGACAGCTTTTTATTTGGTAGAACATCTCCGTAACGAAACAGGAAACCAGGTGTAACCCCGCCCCTTGGCAGTTCCTGGTTTCCTGGCCAGGATCTGTGCCGTCTCCCCTCCCCTCCCCCCCAGAAGTTCCGCTATGAAATACTAGCACTGCTGGAGTACACCAGACTGCAGCCACCCTCGCCCACCTGCATTGGCTCCATTGGTTAAACAGCGCATCACCTTCAACATGATTCTACTCACCTACAAATCCCTCAACAAAGAAGGTCCCATCCATCTCTGTAAAGTTATCCCTAGCTACGCACCGCGGGAAACAGATCACTGGAGGATCATGGGGGATTGAGGGCAGCTGCCCACAATCTATGGAGCGGATCCCCCTAAGCCCAATCCACCTGACCACTCAATCACCTCCAGCTTCAAGGGACAGCGGAAAAAAAGAAACCTTTCAGTGGCAAATAAACCTTCATGTGTTTTCCCCTACGAGTCGAGTGCTTTCCCCACCTGCCTCTCCCAGGATGGGAACTAGGATGAGAAGCAGAATGGGAACCGGGATGTGAACGAGGATGCGAACCAGGATGAGAACCAGGATGAGAACAAGGATGAGAACAAGGATGAGAAACAGGATGAGAACCGGGATGTGAAGCAGAATGGGAACTGTGGCAACCCGGGGATTCAGCACCATGGACAGCGACCCCACAGCGACCCCCCGGAGCCTACGGACTCTCCGGCCCCTCCCTCCCGAGGGATCGCAGCTGTCTCAAATCGGCTAATCAGGAGGCCAAGTGGAGACCGCTGCGGGCGATCAGACAATGAGGAGGAACCCGGGTATAAAGCCGCGTGGTTCCTCCCAGTAAGGGAGAGACGGCGACGCGGAGACGGCGACGCGGAGGACGCCGACAAGTACGGTGTCGCTGAGGACCGGACCCCGCCGAGCACGGCTACCCGGGAGGAGGAGTCCTGACCGGAGAGGACTCCTAGTATCCGTGCTGATAAGTACTGACGTGATCTGTGCTTGGTTTATGGAATAAACGGCCCACCTGCGGAGCCTAAACCGATGATGTGTCAGTAGTTTCCTATGCGTCTTGCCTATGACTTGAAGCGGGTTGCCACAGAACCGGGATCTGAACCAGGATGAGAACCAGAATGGGAACCGGGATGTGAACCAGTATGAGAATCAGGATGTGAACCGGGATGTGAACTGGGATGAGGACCAGGATGAGGACCAGGATGAGAACTGGAATGGGAACCGGGATGTCAACCAGGATGTAAACCAGGATGAGAACCAGAATGCGAACCAGGATGAGAACCAGGATGCAAACCGTGACCCTGTGACTCCCCAGGCCACTGGACGCCTGAGCTCTCTGATGGTAGAAGTGGCCTCTGTTTGACTCGGCTCAGTGAGCAGACTGTGAATAGGAACCACGGCAGACAGATGCCCTATTGATGAATCTACTCACAAACAGAACACAAGTACATACACCGTTCACACACACAACACACCTCTCTCTCTCTCTCTCTCTCTCTCTCTCTCTCTCTCTCTCTCTCTCTCTCTCCTCCCCCCTCTATCTTTATATTGACTTGGCAGGCTGTGGGGGTCAGCCTGGTGGCAGACACGGTTGTCGTGGTGACAGTGGGGTTCGTTGACTCAGGCTAAGGTTATATAACCAGGACCAGCGGGCTGTGCTCTCAAATGCTGTGTGTGTGTGTGCATGTGTGTGTGTGTGTGTGTGTGTGTGTGTGTGTGTGTGAGAGAGAGATTGTTTGTGTTTGTGTGTAACATAAGATAAGATAGAACTTTATTAATCCGGAGGAAATTCTTAAGATATATTTAGTGTGTGGTTTGTGTGTGTATGTGTGTGTCGCAGAGCTGCGGCAGTAGCGGGGTTGTCTGGCAATTGGAAGGTTGCTGGTTCAATCCACGGCTACCACTAGCTTAGTTCCGAGGTGTCCCTGAGTAAGACACAGCTGGCTGTGAATGTGAGTTAAGGTAAATCGCTTCAGATAACAGCACTGTATAAATGCCATCCAATGCATGACCTCACTATAACTGTGCTAGTAGTCGGTATTCATAATATGCGGGTGATTTTATATATATTTATATATATTTATATAACAGTGGGTTTGGAAGCAGACGCAGGTGTAATTTTCTTTTGTTTCCCACCGAGGCTTCTGGGTTCTGTAAAGACTCCAACCACACATCACGAGGATTTCGGAGTCGGGGTGTGTGGCTGTGTGTGATGAGGTTTGTGGTGTGTGTGTGTGTGTGTGTGTGCATGTGTGTGTGTGTGTGTGTCTGCGGTTGTGTGTGTTGTGGCATGCGTTTTGCACGCTTGCTATTCAGACAAACAATACAAACATCTGTATTTACATTTACATTTACATTTACATTTAGGGCATTTGTCAGACGCCATGGTGACCGATTACTATTCAGAATGGCTCTCGAGCGGCCATTCATCCATTCATCCATTCATCCGCTCATCCAAGTGTGTGTGTGTGTGTGTGTGTGTGTGTGTGTGTGTGTGTGTGTGTGTGTGTGTGTGTGTGTGGAGTGCTGTTTGTATCAAATGCCAAAGGCCTTGGTGAGGAAATATCTGTGTTTTGAGAGTGTGACAGAAGGATTTCTAAGGCTTTATAAACGGCCTCATCGTAGTTTTCCATTTAACCTCTGTGTCCATTTGTTCCTTTGATTCCCTGGGAGATCTGCACTGATGTCCTGAGATGGACAACCCTCAGGTAGTAGCAGCGTTTAGTCTGGTCAGTAGAAGACATCCATCCACCCCCTCTCTCCATCCATCCATCCATCCACCCCCTCTCTCCATCCATCCATCCACCCACCCATCTTGGTCAAACTTTCTTCAATTTAAATCAAACGTTCTTCCATCTGCTGGTCATGATCCCTCCATCCAGCTGTCCATCCATCACATCCATGCCCATTCATTCAAACATCTGTCCTACGATTCATCCATCCATCCATCCATCCATCCATCCATCCATCCATCCAATAAATCCATCCTCCGTTCATTCATCACGCCATCCATCTGTCCATCCGTCGATCACCCCATCAGATATTCATAAACAAACAACAGAAGTCGGGGGAAAGTTGTGGAATCCGTCTCAGTTACAAGTTCCAAGACATTCGACAACAGTTTTTATTGTTGGTTGCGTTGCGACTCCAAATTGCCTGACTCCGACAGATGGTTCTCTGAGGGAGAAAATAATTAAAACAAATGCAGAGAGGAAAAAAGACCATGTTGTTTTCCTCCCGCTGTTCGCCGTTCCCTGGCACAGGTAACTTTTAATTCCAATTCATGGCTGTCGCCAACAGAATTCTTTCGCTATTAAACCAACGTAAATCGCACACACACAATCCATGAAGCAAGTGATTACATTTACGTGTTTTTCCACAAAAAACAGTCCCGAGTGTCAGGAAAACTGCTTTCCAAAGCTTTCGGTTGCCTCAGTTTAGAGAGACAGACAGACAGACAGACAGACAGATGGAGAGACAGAGATATACAGTGGGAGAGAGGACCAGACCCATACTTCTGTTCAAATATACAGTATATCTGAAGTCATAATTGACATACAATAACCTCTCACAATATCAGATGGTCTTTCATAAGAACAAAGCCTGTGGGTCCGGGTTTTAAAGAACAAGCCTGTGGGTCCGGGTGTGGGTCCCTTTGAGACTCATTTGAGCCAGTGTAGGTAAAATAGACGTCGGTACAGATTCAATAGATCCTCACTTGATATAACTTAATGAGGACTGTTAGAGTTTTACTGCAAAGCTCAGTCACACTCACTCCACGTCTTTACATACGGGCTTGGAATCGATGTTGATATTAAGATACAAGATATTTTTAGTGTTTTTGTGACGAGTGTGTGTGTGAGCCAACCAGTGACTCATGCACTATGTCCCAGTGCACGTTGGTGTCTACGCACAGGCTATGTGTCCAATTCTAGCTGACACACACACACACACACACGCGCGCGCACACACACACACACACACACACACACACACAGCCTCTCTCTCTCCTCTCTCTCTCTGTCTCAAATGTCTGTTTTTCATCTCTTTTTAATATTTTTCATAATTTCACAATATGTATGCGCGTCATCTCAGCATAATTGGAAATAAATGTGAGTTTTAATGAAGAACAATATCAGGTTTTCTGTCTCTGTGAGTCTCTCTCATCTCTCTTCATGAGAAGTCTGTCGAGGTCGCAGCAGCAGAATGAACTGATTGCGGGCAAAGCAAACAAACACATTCCTCACCAAATGTAGTTTTCCGGCATTTTGCGCACCTCTGCGGTTTCAGAAGTTGCCGAAATCTCTGCAGGCAATGTGTTATGAAATAAATTCAAGGCGGGCGTGCTTTATTTCATTTTATTTTCTTAAATTCTGACTTCTCGTTTCCATGGAGACCCCACTGGTCTTCACTAATGGAACTTTCACACACACATCAAAGTTATTCGCGGGCAAACTTGTTTTATACTCAATGCAGTTTCGCTTTGGTCACTGAATTCGCCAAGGCCAGTGTGGTCTCCATGGAAACGGGGAAACCAGAAAATACAACGTACTTCATGCCTGCCTTGCTTTGTTGTGGGTAAAAACACAAACTATTCACATTGCCGACCGTCATCTGTGGAGATTTTGGCAAAGTTACAAAAACGTCTTGGAGGAAGAAGTTCAGTGAGGTGTGCGTTTGTTTGCTTCCACAATCACGCCATCTTGTTCTTAGAAATCTCGCCTAGAAACTTATTTTCATGCATGAAATGCGCTGACTGCTGTGGAGAAGCGTCCGTCTGCAGGTAGGTAGCCAAGTCGTTTGAAGAGGAGATCTGCCAACATGGCAGATTTTCACCAAACCTTGATACCACCATGTAGTAATGGTGGGGGGCTGTGTAATGGTGTGTGTGTGTGTGATGGAGAGGAAGGCGGTTAAGCGGGGTGGGGGTGGTGTCTAGACAGGTTGTGTAACAACAAGAACACGTGGAGAGATGAGAGGGCTTGGTACTGTGCTGTGGCCCAAGTCTGCCTCTTAATGCCTTCTTAATGTTTATTTCAGACTCATATGCCTTGGACTCATCTTGCTTGCAGACAATTACTCTGTCTGTCTCTCTCTCTCTCTCTCTCTCTCTCTCTCTCTCTCTCTCTCTCTCTCTCTCTCTCTCTCAGAC
>PIJE02000427.1:151857-169357 GCA_002895965.2 Coryphaenoides rupestris
CTCCTCCTCTCTCCTCTCTCCTCTGCCCTCCTTTTCCTCTCCTCCTCTGCTGACTTGACTCCTTGCCTCCTCTCACAACTCCTCCCGCTCTCAACTTTAACGTGGAGCGCCACACCTCCTCTCCTTGCTCTTCACATTCTACTCTCTTCTCATGCCTTTGTCTTCTCCTTTCTCTCCTCTCCACCCTCTCTCTCTCTCTCCTATCACCTTGTCTCCTCGCTCCCCTCCTCCTCCTCCCCCCCCCCCCCCCCCCGCCCCATGCCCTTTTACAGGAACAGCCGTGTGTGGCCAATTTAGCGGATAAGATTGATTACCGAGACAACCGGCGACCGTACGCCTAATGATCCAGGGCCTGCACGCCGCACAGCTGCCGGCGGTACCCCACTCCGATTGGTGGAGATGGGATCGGGCTTCATGATTGGTGGAGCCGCTATCGGCCTCTCTCCACTGGTATCAGTGTATATATATATATATACTGTGTATATATATGTATATATGTCAATATATTAATATAATATATGTATATAAATATATTAAAAGATTATATATAATATACATTATATTTAATGTATATTTGTGATGGCCGTGTGTGTGTGTGTGTGTGTCTTTCTCCCTCTTTCTCTGTCTAAGTCTCTCTCTCTCCCCATCCTGCTCTTCAACTCTATTATTCTTGTCAATCCAATTTTTCTCCAACATGTATTTCCCCGTTAAAAACAACAATATACGATTCAACAAAGATCTGTATTTTTCCAAGGATAGTCATTTACAATCCCCACAGGGAGTTTGGCCTCACATCTTGAACATCAGAAACAGTCAACAGAGGTAAGAAGTCCATCTGGGCAGTAACTCAATAGTGTCCTTTATTGTCTGTCAGCAGAGGGCTCGCGTTGTCCTGCACTTATCATGATACCCAGTTTTACCGTTTCATAGATCGATGGATAGATATTTTAGATGACATATACTTCAATTATGAGGGGTGGAAGTAACAAAAATTAATAAATGAATGTGTAATCGATTAAAATGCAATCAAATTAAATAGTCACTTGATGATTCAGCAAATTATTTAATTAATTCAGAACCAAACTGATTAAAATGCAATCAAATCAAATAATCACTTGATGAATTAGCAAATGATTTAATTAATTCAGAGCCAAACTGAATAAAACATCATCAATAAAATGAAATAACAATCAAACACATCATTGAAATAAAGACTGGTTTTATCTAATCACCTTGACATTCAATTCAGTGCCTGCAATTCCATTCGCCACCACTTTCAAATCGAGGACACTTTCATGTTAGAGCGGTGTGTGCTGCATGTGTCAATCACATGACCCCGCCCACAGATTTACATCCAGGCTATCCTAATCGACTGGACAATACTAATCCGTTACATAGACATGGCCTTGAAGTCAAACACACAGCATATAATACTCCTATAATGTCAAAATGTTTTACTCACCGTTTGCCGTTCTGTTTGATGCACCATGCATATCTGACGATCCAAAAGGCATGTCCAGTCGATTAGGATAGCCTGGATGTAAATCTGTGGGCGGGGTCATGTGATTGCAGGCACTGAATTGAATGTCACGGTGATTAGATAAAACCAGTCTTTATTTCAATGATGTGTTTGATTGTTATTTCATTTTATTGATGATGTTTTATTCAGTTTGGTTCTGAATTAATTAAATCATTTGCTAATTCATCAAATGATTATTTTATTTGATTGCATTTTAATCAGTTTGGTTCTGAATTAATTAAATCATTTGCTGAATCATCAAGTGACTATTTAATTTGATTGCATTTTAATCGATTACGCATTCATTTATACATTTTTGTTACTTCCACCTCTCATATTCAATGCATTGACCCTCAGTAATTGCATCCTATGGTCATGAGCATATTGTGATATGTTTTGGTGTTATACTGATGGCGCTAAAGGCTATGTAACAAACATTTACACACAACCACACACTCACACTCGCACACACACACACACACGCACACACACACACACACACACACACACACACACACACACCCTTGTCCAGCCCTGTCACTCAGCTGTTGGATGGTGTGCCGCGGGGCAGCTGAGGTGAGGCCTCGGGCCCCAGGTAGATCAACCAATCAGGAGACGAAATCCTGGTCATGTGACCCAGCAGAGGAGCAATCATGTGACTCAGGCAGTTATCTTCGGTGATTGATGAGGTGTGGAAGAACATTTGTGTGTGTGTGTGTGTGTGTGTGTGTGTGTGTTTTGCTGCTAACAAGGTTATGTATTATGTAAGTAATATATGTAATATATGCATAACACCTCAAGGAGCAGGGAGGTCATTAATCTCGAGTACATAGAGAACACATACATAAAAATAACTTTGGAACGTGAACATAAATAATATATGTAATAAGCGAGCAGAACACACATGAGTAGAATACATCTGATCTGTTGGTGTGTTTCTACCGAAGGTCAATAAAGTTATGCAAATGTGGCAGAATTACATAATTTCGGAAAATGAATATTAAAAAAACGAGCAATGACCATTAATGCTGCAAATATCTCATGCATGGTCGACATTTGGGAATTTGGGCATTTTTCAATAGCAAGGAATCTGGGGGAGGGGGGGTGGGGGGGGGGTTGCTGACCTATGAGCTGGGAATTGATTGGTTGGCTGTTGGGGCGTGGGCGGGGTCTCAGGGTACAGTACACAGTGTGTAAGTGGGATGCAGAGCGGTTTCCACGGTGACTCCTGATGAACGCATCATCTCCTTCATCTCACATCACCGAGTGGGCTGTCCAGCCCGACCGCTATCGATCCATCGCTCGCTTTGAAGAACAGATGAGAGGAGAGAGAAGAGTAGGAAGAGTAGAAGGGAGAGGAGAGAGAGACGGGGGATGAGAGGGAGAGGAGAGGAGAAATGAGAGAGAGATGAGAGAGAGGGGAGAGGAGAGGAGATGAGGACAGGAGAGGAGGAGAGAGGAGAGGAGAGGAGAGGTGAGGAGAGAGAGGAGAGGAGAGGAGAGTGGAGGAGAAAGGAGAGGGGATCACAAATATTTTGATATCTCTATTCTCAATTCTCCACCATGGGCGTGGAGCCAAGGAGTTTATTCTGGGCCCTGCCAGGTTCGTCAGGAACTGACTCATCATGTTTTGGGATTGTATTTATATTCCTCTGAAGACAGAACATGTGTCACTAACGGCCAACAGAGAGGATGGTGGGGCTGGCGGGCGTTTGACGGCCGTTCGAACCCCGATGTCTGCAATCTCCCGGTACGCATGCCAACCCCTAACTGCTTATTAATGACGCATATATAGTATCAATTATATATAGATTTGAAAAATTCACTCCAAGTTGCTTTAGATAAGAACCGTTTCCAAGCGTAAATATTAGACTCTGCCGAGGTCCCGAAACAGTCGGTCACTTTGTTTGACTTAGGGGCCCAATATGTTTTGAAAGGGCTCCTCGGGCCCGGAGGTGGGGAGTGGCGTGGGATCTGTCTCCAGGTTAATAGTGAGACCTGTTAGGGCCAGGAACACACCAGCTGCCTGCTCCCATGTGGCCTCCAACATCTGGGGATGAACACACACACACACACACACACACACACACACAGCTCCATCCACAAACATACACACACACACACACACAGCACACACCACCACACACACACCACACCACACAGACACACCACACCAGACCCACCACACCAGACCACACCACACAGACCACACCACACCCAGACCACACCACACCAGACCACACCACACCAGACACACACAGACCACACCACACCAGATCAGACACCACACCAGACCACACAAGACCAGATCAGAGTCCCAGACCAGACCACACAAGACCAGATCAGAGTCCCAGACCAGACCACACAAGACCAGATCAGAGTCCCAGACCAGACCACACCAGACCAGACCAGACTCCCACACCAGACCAACCACCAGACAGACCACACACCACACCAGACCACCAGACCACACCAGACCCACACACACCAGACCAGACACACCACCACACCAGACCAGACCACACCAGACCACACACACCAGACCAGACCAGACCAGACCACACCACACCAGACCAGACCACACCAGACCAGACCACACCAGACCACACAACACCAGACAAGACCAGACCACACCAGAGCAGACCACACTACACCGGGCCATACCAGACCAGACCACACCAGACCACTATAGAATAGACAGTGAAGACACAGAGAGGAGGACGAGGATGATGAGAAGCTCTGTGCTGTGACAAACTCCCCAGAGAGGAGATCGTGACCACTGCTACGTGACCACGGTCTACGGGGTTTTTTTTGTTTTTAGTTTTCTTTTAGCTGGATTCTCTTTTTTACCGCCTGGTTATTTGGCCTTTGGATGGATGACACACGCTGATACATCCTGTGAACAACCCACTGACAGATTTATGGATATCCCCCCCACCCACACACACACACACACACACACACACACACACACACACACACACACACACACACACACACACACACACACACGAGAGAGAGAGCGCAGGAGAGAGAGACAGCGAGAGAGAGAGAGAGAGAGAGAGGGAGAATGTGTCATGCCAGTATTATCTGCAGTGAACGCACATTAACTGTATTTTTGCTGGGGTCTCTTGGGAGAACTTTTCTCATCGAGTTAGAAAGATAAACTCATGAATAACACACTGGTGGAGTTATGAGTGAGGTTGACAGAGGACTCACTGTGGATGTGTATGTTCACGCACGCACGCATGCACGCACGCACACACACACACACACACACACACACACCTTTTTCGATTCAACAGTCAACCTTGTACAAACACACAACCCTCTGCAAACAAAAAATTCAACAAACAACGATCTAAAAGCCACCAAGTTAAAATAAACTCAGCTAAGCAAAGCTAAGATATCCTGAACTAAATACCAGTATCCACGGTACCCAAGGTTCGAATTCGATTGAACTTTGACCTCCAGGGCAACCCGTTACCGAACTGTCAACTCCGTAACTTCCTCCATAACAGGAGGTTCTACACCACGACATTAGCAGGACGTTAGCATACCGCTGGCATCCGCCTCTTGCATTCATTTGGATGACCTGTCTGTGATTGGTCGTGCTCGCATGTCAATGGGGACATGTAGGCGGTGTGTCCCAGGACGTTTCGCGTGGAAATTCCGTCTCTGCAGGCTGAGGCTAGCATAACGCACAAGTCGTGTTTTTTACCTCTGGAAGGGGTTCCTCCTGCGCGTCTGACGGCTGAAGCCAGGTGTGCTCTATATAAAGCTCTGCTAGCATCTGTTCCTCTGGTTCCTCTGGTTCCCTCGTCCCCAACGCAGCTAAGAACTCACTGGAATAGCTGCTATCGATGCACGCCTCTCAATGGTCTCTGATTGGACGCAACAATCTTGAGAGGAACGCATCAGAAACCGAAGCCATCACGTGGCCACTCTGAAGGTTTCCATGCCCTTCAGCAACGGGAGGAAACGGCTCGTTGTAATTGTTCCATTTTCGGTGACGTCAAAAGCAGCAATGAACTCCTGCCACTGCAACATTTAGCAAACAGAAGTGTCTAAATGTATTAGATTTGGATAGAATTAAACAGGATAGAATTAAATATGAAATAACAGAACTTCCCGTCTGGGATGAATAAAGTGCCGCTGCAGGTTCCTCGTAAAACACTGCTGTAGAACCAAATAACATAGAATAGACTCATAGCTCTCCTCTACCTGTGTTACTGCAGGAGGTCACACATCCAGAGCTGAGCCATGGTGGTGGAGGTAGTGGTGGAGGGGGGGTGGTGATGGTGGTGGTGGTGGAGGTGGTGGAGGTGGTGGTGGAGGAGGATGTGGTGGTGGTGGTGGACGGGGTGGAGGAGGTGGTGGTGTGTTCCGTCCTCTACCATACAACCATGGAGATGACAACCCAGTGACAAGCTCTCACATGTCCACCACCACCACCTCCACCACCAGCACCACCACCATCACCAGCACCACTAGCGTCTCTTCTAATTAAACACGCCTCCACGTTCAACCTTGAGCTCTCGTTCTGTTCCCCCCGCATCTCTTTGCATGTTTCCCTGTAATTGGACCTATCTTTGTTCCCTCAAGGTCATCTCTCAGGCTGACGGGCGACTGTGAGTCCAAGCTGGCGGGAACATAGCCCGTGAAAAACGTGCCGCAAAAAACTAAATTAGGGAGAATATAATAATGAGTCAAAATGAAAAGGAGAGGAAAAAACAAACCTCACTAGTTTCCGTCCTTTATGACACCAGCGGTTCCTCTGACTGACCAGTCAACAGACCAGCGCTGTGAACTGTCCAGTAGCGGTCTTCCTCCTATTTTCTGTTTTATTTCCAGGTGATGATGACTAAACGTAATCATCCATCCTATTATCGGTAGAATGTATATGATAATGTACAAGAATAGTTTCAATAATGTAGCCGATATCGTCAACAATGTCTAGCTTAACTGCTGTTAATTGAAACGTAACTGTTTCCATTTACCTTTGCATCTACATCGCTATTACCACTCAATTTTATGTATTTGGACGTTATTTCCTGGATATTTATTGAAGTTTTATTCTCGTTCCTAAATGTATCTTTTGACTTCTACTACTACTACTACTGTCCTGTAGTTTCTGCTGTGACACCTGACATTTCCTGTGTAGGATTTACAAATTGTCATTGTGTATCCCCTCCAGGTGGAGGTCAGGCTGGACAGAGGTGGCCTGTAGCGTGCTGGAGGTCTGGGAGCCCGGCCGGTGACGGAGGGTTGGTGGACCTCCTCCCAGGAGGAGGTTCTGCAAGCTGCAGCGCGGAGGCAACGATTAGCTGTCGGAATGCCCTGGTCTCCTCTGTTGCTCTGGTCTGCTGTACACATAAACGCCCAGCAGGGGGAAGATGTTCTGTCTGCGGGGTGGTGGAGGTGGGGGGGGGGTGGAGGCAGAGGTGGAGAGTTGAGGGGTGGAGGTATGGAGAGCAGAGAACGAGCAGGAGCAGAAGAAGAGAGTGGATCAATAAAACGATCGATCAATGAAGCAGAAGCCTTGAGGAGATACTGCAGAGCTGCAGAACGGGTTCAAGGCTCAAAGTTCAGCTCCTCCTGTTGCCCAGAAGAACCTGGCTTAACTGCTGTACTGTGGTTACACTGAGTACTCAACTACATGTGTTCAGAGTACTGCCAGCAAACCCACAGCCATTCAACCACAACTATTCAGCAATTCCCTTACTAAACGCTACACATGTTGAACAAGGAATCACATTTTTAAGTCTGTATGATGTCCTCAAACCAAGAGCGAAATTGCGATACAAACATCCACAATCTCGCGTCGCGGTTTCAGAAGGACCGAATCGCGACACGCGCCCCTAGAACTAGGGATGGGGACCGAGACACAGTTCTGAGAAGCCGTGGGATGCAATTACAGAGCGTATACATGTTGTTACAGAGCCTCTAGGGGGGATAGAGATGAGATGGAGCTTAAGAGATGTAGACATAGACCGAGACAATAGGAGAGAGATGAGTGATAGACAGTAGACATAGACCGTGACAATAGGAGAGAGATGAGTGATAGACAGTAGACATAGACCGTGACAATAGGAGAGAGATGAGTGATAGACAGTGGACATACGCCGTGACAGGAGGAGAGAGATGAGTGATAGACAGTGGACATAGACCGTGACCGGAGGAGAGAGGTGACAGAGATATGGAGCCCGGGGGTGGGGAGTTTGGGGAATTAAAAATGGAGAAAGATAAAGATTGATCAAGCATGGCCAGTATGATCCACCACTCCACTGACCTATAGTGCAATACATTTCGAATTTCCGAATGACCAATGGTCTGTACAACACACAACACAACCCCCACCCCCCCATGTCGTCTGGGTCGATAGCCACAGATTAGCGAGCACGCCGGCGGTATCGGAGCCATTAGATCGTGCCGGGCCTCCGCATCGATCGGGGCGGCTCGTGGACCGTGGAACTCTGATGACGGCGGAGAAGTTTATCTCAGGAATTACCAAGGAACTCATGGAAGAGGCATTCACAGGAACGCATTAGGCGAGCACATTACCTGGTGACAGACCGTTGTGTTCTTTTCATTATCGCACCTTTCATGAATTTTTTCTAAATGAACAGACGGCATTTTTGCTTGTTGTAGTTCTTGTTATTTTATGATTGTTATTATTCTCTTCTTGCTCTTCGACAGCTAAAATCTCTGAATTAGGAACTTCTGGCGAGAAATGAGAGACAGTGTGACAAAACCTGACCGGAGATAAAATGTAAAAAAAAGATTAAACACAAAAAAAAAATGTTTCCTCCGGCTACTGTGTGAAAAACCTTGAAACGTGTATAGGAATAAAAGCAACAAGTACTTTGTACTAAAGCCGCAGCATGGAACAGTAAATACTGTTATATTGTTGTCGACGTTAGCGTTAGCTGCCATTGGCGTAGCCTGAATCCAACCATAACCTCCAGATCATCATAACATTATACACGTAGCGGTTAGCCTTAGCCTTAGCCTTAGCCTAGCCCCAACCCTAACCTCAAGGAGATCATGAAGCAGTATGAAGCAAACATAATAACCCCGGCGCTATGGGGTTAGCATAGCCCCGGGGTTAGCGCTGGACCAAACCCAGTTTAAGGTGAAGCTTTGGAGTGAGCCGAATAAGTCCTGTCTGACAAGGTTAAGGGTGTGTGTGTGTGTGTGTGTGTGTGTGGTGTGTGTGTGTGTGTGGTGTGTGTGGTGTGTGGTGTGTGTGTGCGTGCGGTTGAGTGTGAGCACTAGGCTCCATCCACAAAACATACACACACACACCTAATGCTATTTAAACATCCATGAGGGGACTGAGAGGCAGTGTGTGTGTGTGTGTGTGTGTTTGGTTTGTGTTGTGATGTTGTCTGTGGTGTGTATGTGTGTTTGTCTGACAGTGAGTGTGTATGTGTGTGTTTGTCTGTGTGTGTGTGTGTGTGTGTGTGTGTGTGTGTGTGTGTGTGTGTGTGTGTGTGTGTGTGTGTGTGTGTGTATGTGTGTCACAGACAAAGACAGACAGACAGAAATACAGACAGGGATGCCAGACAGACAGAAAGACAGATAGACAGACAGACAGACGTGGCCGGGGGACAGGAGCCAATCAGAGGCCAGCTGGTGTGTGTGTTCTGCAGTACACACACACACCTGCTGGCCGGGCAACGGAACCTGGAGGATTGTAGAACCTTCTCTTCAAACCATAGCGGCGACTTTGTTCTTCAAAGACCCCACAGAACACAAGATCCTTCTTGTGTGTGTGTGTGTGTGTGTGTGTGTGTGTGTGTGTGTGTGTGTGTGTGTGTGTGTGTGTGTGTGTGTGTGTGCGTGTGTTATTATTATTAGCTATTCCTATTCTCTCCACCCAGCAGATGCTGCTATCTTCTGTATGCAGGAGTGACTAAACTAACGGTAGGCTGCTAATCAATAAGTTCAGCTCAGGAAACCAGATTATACCACACCACACCAGACCACACCACACCAGACCAGACCACACCACACCAGACCACACCACACCAGATCAGAGTACCAGACCACACAAGACCAGATCAGAGTCCCAGACCAGACCACACAAGACCAGATCAGAGTCCCAGACCAGACCACACCACACCACCAGACCAGACCACACCACACAGACCAGACCAGACACACACACAGACCAGACACACCACACCAGACCACACACACCACACCAGACCAGACCACACCAGACCACACCAGACCAGACCACACCAGACCACACCACACCAGACCAGACCACACCAGACCACACCACACCAGACCACACCAGACCACACCACACCAGACAAGACCAGACCACACCAGAGCAGACCACACTACACCGGGCCATACCAGACCAGACCACACCAGACCACTATAGAATAGACAGTGAAGACACAGAGAGGAGGACGAGGATGATGAGAAGCTCTGTGCTGTGACAAACTCCCCAGAGAGGAGATCGTGACCACTGCTACGTGACCACGGTCTACGGGTTTTTTTTGTTTTTAGTTTTCTTTTAGCTGGATTCTCTTTTTTACCGCCTGGTTATTTGGCCTTTGGATGGATGACACACGCTGATACATCCTGTGAACAACCCACTGACAGATTTATGGATATCCCCCCCCACACACACACACACACACACACACACACACACACACACACACACACACACACACACACACAACACACCACACACACACACACACACACACACACACACCACACACACACACACACACACACGAAGAGAAGCGCAGAAGAGAGACAGCGAGAGAGAGAGAGAGAGAGAGAGGAGAATGTGTCATGCCAGTATTATCTGCAGTGAACGCACATTAACTGTATTTTTGCTGGGGTCTCTTGGGAGAACTTTTCTCATCGAGTTAGAAAGATAAACTCATGAATAACACACTGGTGGAGTTATGAGTGAGGTTGACAGAGGACTCACTGTGGATGTGTATGTTCACGCACGCACGCATGCACGCACACACACACACACACACACACACACACACCTTTTTCGATTCAACAGTCAACCTTGTACAAACACACAACCCTCTGCAAACAAAAAATTCAACAAACAACGATCTAAAAGCCACCAAGTTAAAATAAACTCAGCTAAGCAAAGCTAAGATATCCTGAACTAAATACCAGTATCCACGGTACCCAAGGTTCGAATTCGATTGAGCTTTGACCTCCAGGGAACCGTTACCGAACTGTCAACTCCGTAACTTCTCCATAACAGGAGGTTCTACACCACGACATCAGCAGGACGTTAGCATACCGCTGGCATCCGCCTCTTGCATTCATTTGGATGACCTGTCTGTGATTGGTCGTGCTCGCATGTCAATGGGGACATGTAGGCGGTGTGTCCCAGACGTTCGCGTGGAAATGCCGTCTCTGCAGGCTGAGGCTAGCATAACGCACAAGTCGTGTTTTTTACCTCTGGAATGGGTTCTTCCTGTGCGTCTGACGGGTGAAAGCTGAACCAGGTTGTGCTCTATATAAAGCTCTGCTAGCATCTGTTCCTCTGGTTCCTCTTGGTTCCCCCCCCCCCCAACGCAGCTAAGAACTCTGAAGAACGCTGCTATCGATGCACGCCTCTCAATGGTCTCTGATTGGACGCAACAATCTTGAGAGGAACGCATCAGAAACCGAAGCCATCACGTGGCCACTCTGAAGGTTTCCATGCCCTTCAGCAACGGGAGGAAACGGCTCGTTGTAATTGTTACGTTTTCGTTGACGTCAAAAGCAGCAATGAACTCCTGCCACTGCAACATTTAGCAAACAGAAGCGTCTAAATGTATTAGATTTGGATAGAATTAAACAGGATAGAATTAAATATGAAATAACAGAACTTCCCATCTGGGATGAATAAAGTGCCGCTGCAGGTCCCTCGTAAAACACTGCTGTAGAACCACATAACACAGAATAGACTCAGCTCTCCTCTCCCTGTGTTACTGCAGGAGGTCACACATCCAGAGCTGAGCCATGGTGGTGGAGGTAGTGGTGGAGGGGGGGTGGTGATGGTGGTGGTGGTGGAGGTGGTGGAGGTGGTGGTGGAGGAGGATGTGGTGGTGGTGGTGGAGCGGGTGGAGGAGGTGGTGGTGTGTTCCGTCCTCGACCATACAACCATGGAGATGACAACCCAGTGACAAGCTCTCACATGTCCACCACCACCTCCACCACCAGCACCACCACCGTCACCAGCACCACTAGCGTCTCTTCTAATTAAACACGCCTCCACGTTCAACCTTGAGCTCTCGTTCTGTTCCCCCCGCATCTCTTTGCATGTTTCCCTGTAATTGGACCTATCTTTGTTCCCTCAAGGTCATCTCTCAGGCTGACGGGCGACTGTGAGTCCAAGCTGGCGGGAACATTGCCCGTGAAAAAACGTGCCGCAAAAACTAAATTAGGGAAAATATAATAATGAGTCAAAATAAAAAGGAGAGGAAAAAAAACAAACCTCTACTAGTTTCCGTCCTTTATGACGTGAGCGGTTCCGGCCTCTCTGACAGACCGCAGGCGACGACCGACCAGTCAACAGACCAGTGCTGTGAACTGTCCAGTAGCGGTCTTCCTCCTATTTTACCACTCAATTTTTATGTATTTGGACGTTATTTCCTGGACATTTATTGAAGTTTTATTCTCGTTCCTAATTGTATCTTTTGACTTCTACTACTACTACTACTGTCCTGTAGTTTCTGCTGTGACACCTGACATTTCCTGTGTAGGATTTACAAATTGTCATTGTGTACCCCCTCCATGAGGCCGGTGGAGGTCAGGCTGGACAGAGGTGGTCTGTAGCGGGGCTGGAGGTCTGGGAGCCCGGCCGGTGACGGAGGGTTGGTGGACCTCCTATTGTTCCAGGAGGAGGTCCTGCAAGCTGCAGCGCGAGCAACGATTAGCTGTCGGAATGCCCTGGGTCTCCTCTGTTGCTCTGGTCTGCTGTACACATAAACGCCCAGCAGGGGGGAAGATGTTCTGTCTGCGGGGTGGTGGAGGCGGGGGGGGGGGGGGGGGGTGGAGGTAGAGGTGGAGAGTTGAGGGGTGGAGGTATGGAGAGCAGAGAACGAGCAGGAGCAGAAGAAGAGAGTGGATCAATAAAACGATCGATCAATGAAGCAGAAGCCTTGAGGAGATACTGCAGAGCTGCAGAACGGGTTCAGGCTCAAAGTTCAGCTCCTCCTGTTGCCCAGAAGAACCTGGCTTCACTGCTGTACTGTGGTTACACTGAGTACTCCAACTACATGTGTTCAGAGTACTGCCAGCAAACCCACAGCCATTCAACCACAACTATTCAGCAATTCCCTTACTAAACGCTACACATGTTGAACAAGGAATCACATGTTTAAGTCTGTATGATGTCCTCAAACCAAGAGCGAAATCGCAATACAAACATCCACAATCTCGCGTTGCGGTTTCAGAAGACGGAATCGCGACACGCACGCCCCTAGAACTAGGGATGGGGACCGAGACACAGTTCTGAGAAGCCGTGGGATGTAATTACAGAGTTATACACGTATACATGTTGTTACAGAGCCTCTAGGGGGGATAGAGATGAGCTGGAGCTTAAGAGATGTAGACATAGACCGAGACAATCGGAGAGAGATGAGTGATACAGCAGATATAGACCGTGACAATAGGAGAGAGATGAGTGATAGACAGTGGACATACGCCGTGACAATAGGAGAGAGATGAGTGATAGACAGTAGACATAGGCCGTGACAGGAGGAGAGAGATGAGTGATAGACAGTGGACATAGACCGTGACCGGAGGAGAGGTGACAGAGATATGGAGCCCGGGGGTGGGGAGTTTGGGGAATTAAAAATGGAGAAAGATAAAGATTGATCAAGCATGGCCAGTATGATCCACCACTCCACTGACCTATAGTGCAATACATTTCGAATTTCCGAATGACCAATGGTCTGTACAACACACAACACAACCCCCACCCCCCCATGTCGTCTGGGTCGATAGCCACAGATTAGCGAGCACGCCGGCGGTATCGGAGCCATTAGATCGTGCCGGGCCTCCGCATCGATCGGGGCGGCTCGTGGACCGTGGAACTCTGATGACGGCGGAGAAGTTTATCTCAGGAATTACCAAGGAACTCATGGAAGAGGCATTCACAGGAACGCATTAGGCGAGCACATTACCTGGTGACAGACCGTTGTGTTCTTTTCATTATCGCACCTTTCATGAATTTTTTCTAAATGAACAGACGGCATTTTTGCTTGTTGTAGTTCTTGTTATTTTATGATTGTTATTATTCTCTTCTTGCTCTTCGACAGCTAAAATCTCTGAATTAGGAACTTCTGGCGAGAAATGAGAGACAGTGTGACAAAACCTGACCGGAGATAAAATGTAAAAAAAAGATTAAACACAAAAAAAAAATGTTTCCTCCGGCTACTGTGTGAAAAACCTTGAAACGTGTATAGGAATAAAAGCAACAAGTACTTTGTACTAAAGCCGCAGCATGGAACAGTAAATACTGTTATATTGTTGTCGACGTTAGCGTTAGCTGCCATTGGCGTAGCCTGAATCCAACCATAACCTCCAGATCATCATAACATTATACACGTAGCGGTTAGCCTTAGCCTTAGCCTTAGCCTAGCCCCAACCCTAACCTCAAGGAGATCATGAAGCAGTATGAAGCAAACATAATAACCCCGGCGCTATGGGGTTAGCATAGCCCCGGGGTTAGCGCTGGACCAAACCCAGTTTAAGGTGAAGCTTTGGAGTGAGCCGAATAAGTCCTGTCTGACAAGGTTAAGGGTGTGTGTGTGTGTGTGTGTGTGTGTGTGTGTGTGTGTGTGTGTGTGTGTGTGTGTGTGTGTGTGTGTGTGTGTGTGTGTGTGTGTGGTGTGTGTGTGTGTGTGAGTGTGTGTGTGGTGTGTGTGTGGGTCATGCTGCTGTCTGCTGTCAGAGGATCAGAATCTCAAGGAAAACATTTCAGGAGATGGTGCACTGGAGCTGATCCACGAAACATATAAATACACTACAATTTAGTGTATCCTGTAAATAGTTATTAATAACTAACAACAACAACAACAATAACAATAATAATAACAATAATACTATTTAATATCAATTAGTCCCTGTAAATATAGTATATATATAGCGTAAAATACCATTTCACACATTGCGTAGTTATGCTGTATATATTATAACATCCACGATACTGTAAAATGTATATAGGCTGCATGTGTCCTGTAATTATACTAAACATGCTTATATATACACATATGTACAGTGTATGCATGCACAGTTGACTGTGTGTGTAGTATACATGTACTGTGTGCTGCTCACTGGCTATAATCATATGTTTGGTTTCTGCATGTATTAGTTGTGCAGCTGGCGTTTCCAAACGGACGAGAGACAACACAAAGAAGAATCTGTCACTGACGTCTAGCGTGGGACGTCCACCTGCAAACGAGAGCTCATCAGCAGCAGCTCCCGGGTGCCCAAGGACAGCGTTGCGTAACGGGCGGTGAAAAGACAAATAAATAATAACCGGAGACAGAACACTTCTCTCTCTGCTGCGCTGTCCTAGTTCGTACTTTATGTCAAATGCAGGGAAACGTTCGCTGAATGCCGAGCTACTACTACTGCATTTTGCTAGCTTAAATGTGTGCTACATCCACAGCAGCCCGCTGGCTAAGAGCTCAGCTACTTGTACATGCTTCCTAGCTGAACGCTATGCTACACATGCATCATGCTAGCTAAATGGGGTGCTACATCTACACGCTGTTAGCTTAAAGCTGTGCTAAGTATGGACAGGCTAAAACCTGAGCTACATCTACATGCTTCTAGCTGAATGCTATGCTACATGTGCATAATGCTAGCTAAATGGGTGGCTACATCTGCATGCTGCTAGCTAGAAGCTGTGCTACATCTGCACACTGCTAGCTGAGGGTGGTGCTACATCTGCATGCTGCTAGATAGAAGCTGTGCTAGGTATATAGATGCTAAAAGTTTTGCTTGGCTTTGTACATGCATGGTGCTCTGCGCTCTAACCACCTCTCTAGTGGATGGGAACTTGCGGAAATTCACATTTTCCTTTGCAGATTTTCTCAAAATTGAAATACATTTTAAATTGACGTGGGATACATTTGGATGTTAACGTGACATGACGAGTGAACCCCACTGTGTCTCCCCTCCACTCTGTTCTCTAGCTTAGAACACGGAGACAGGTCATGATCCCGGCTGCTTTGGAGCGAGACGACGAGAACAGATCGCACGTAGACGCCGACAGACTCAGCGATCCACGTCTTGGCTAGTTTTGCCTCATTTATCAAATGGTAAATGGATTGCATTTATATAGCGCTTTTATCCAAAGCTCTTTACAGTTGCCTCACATTCACCCATTCATACACCGACGGCGGTGCCAACCATGCAAGGTAACAACCAACACGTCAGGAGCAGGTAGGGTTAGGTGGTGTCTTGCTCAGGGACACCTCGACACTTAGCAAGGCGGAGCCCGGGGATCGAACCAGCAACCTTCCTGTTGCCAGACAACTGCTCTTACCTCCTGAGCTACTGCCACCCCAATATTAATGAATGTGTGTGTGTGTGTGTGTGTGTGTGGTGATGCAACACCTTTGGGGTCATGCTGCTGTCTGCTGTCAGAGGATCAGAATCTCAAGGAAAACATTTCAGGAGATGGTGCACTGGAGCTGATCCACGAAACATATAAATACACTACAATTTAGTGTATCCTGTAAATAGTTATTAATAACTAACAACAACAACAACAATAACAATAATAATAACAATAATACTATTTAATATCAATTAGTCCCTGTAAATATAGTATATATATAGCGTAAAATACCATTTCACACATTGCGTAGTTATGCTGTATATATTATAACATCCACGATACTGTAAAATGTATATAGGCTGCATGTGTCCTGTAATTATACTAAACATGCTTATATATACACATATGTACAGTGTATGCATGCACAGTTGACGTGTTGAGTTGTGTGTGTAGTATACATGTACTGTGTGCTGCTCACTGGCTATAATCATATGTTTGGTTTCTGCATTTATTAGTTGTGCAGCTGGCGTTTCCAAACGGACGAGAGACAACACAAAGAAGAATCTGTCACTGAAGACTAGCGTGGGACGTCCACCTGCAAATGAGAGCTCATCAGCAGCAGCTCCCGGGTGCCCAAGGACAGCGTTGCGTAACGGGCGGTGAAAAGACAAATAAATAATAACCGGAGACAGAACACTTCTCTCTCTGCTGCGCTGTCCTAGTTCGTACTTTATGTCAAATGCAGCAAACCGGGCTCACCGGGGAAACGTTCGCTGAATGCCGGGCTACTACTACTGCATTTTGCTAGCTTAAATGTGTGCTACATCCACAGCACCCCGCTGGCTAAGAGCTCAGCTACTTGTACATGCTTCCAGCTGAACGCTATGCTACACATGCATCCTGCTAGCTAAATGGGGTGCTACATCTACATGCTGTTAGCTTAAAGCTGTGCTAAGTATGGACAGGCTAAAACCTGAGCTACATCTACATGCTTCTAGCTGAATGCTATGCTACATGTGCATAATGCTAGCTAAATGGGTGGCTACATCTGCATGCTGCTAGCTAGAAGCTGTGCTACATCTGCACACTGCTAGCTGAGGGTGGTGCTACATCTGCATGCTGCTAGATAGAAGCTGTGCTAGGTATATAGATGCTAAAAGTTTTGCTTGGCTTTGTACATGCATGGTGCTCTGCGCTCTAACCACCTCTCTAGTGGATGGGAACTTGCGGAAATTCACATTTTCCTTTGCAGATTTTCTCAAAATTGAAATACATTTTAAATTGACGTGGGATACATTTGGATGTTAACGTGACATGACGAGTGAACCCCACTGTGTCTCCCCTCCACTCTGTTCTCTAGCTTAGAACACGGAGACAGGTCATGATCCCGGCTGCTTTGGAGCGAGACGACGAGAACA
>PIJE02000427.1:171857-174357 GCA_002895965.2 Coryphaenoides rupestris
TCATAGCTCTCCTCTACCTGTGTTACTGCAGGAGGTCACACATCCAGAGCTGAGCATGGTGGTGTGAGGTTGGGAGGGGGGGTGTGTGTGGTGGTGGTTGGTGGTGGAGGTGGTGGAGGTGGTGGTGGAGGAGGATGTGGTGGTGGCGGTGGAGGGGGTGGAGGAGGTGGTGGTGTGTTCCGTCCTCTACCATACAACCATGGAGATGACAACCCAGTGACAAGCTCTCACATGTCCACCACCACCTCCACCACCAGCACCACCACCGTCACCAGCACCACTAGCGTCTCTTCTAATTAAACACGCCTCCACGTTCAACCTTGAGCTCTCGTTCTGTCCCCCCCGCATCTCTTTGCATGTTTCCCTGTAATTGGACCTATCTTTGTTCCCTCAAGGTCATCTCTCAGGCTGACGGGCGACTGTGAGTCCAAGCTGGCGGGAACATTGCCCGTGAAAAAACGTGCCGCAAAAACTAAATTAGGGAGAATATAATAATGAGTCACAATGAAAAGGAGAGGAAAAAAAACAAACCTCCACTAGTTTCCGTCCTTTATGACGTGAGCGGTTTCGGCCTCTCTGACAGACCGCAGGCGACGACCGACCAGTCAACAGACCAGTGCTGTGAACTGTCCAGTAGCGGTCTTCCTCCTATTTTACCACTCAATTTGTATGTATTTGGACGTTATTTCCTGGACATTTATTGAAGTTGTATTCTCGTTCCTAAATGTATCTTTTGACTTCTACTACTACTACTACTGTCCTGTAGTTTCTGCTGTGACACCTGACATTTCCTGTGTAGGATTTACAAATTGTATGCGTATTGATTATTATTTCTCTAAATTTGTTTTGCCTATATATCGTCGTATCCTGACATTTCCTGTGTAGGATTCATTGAGCATGAGGCCAGTGGAGGTCAGGCCGGACAGAGGTGGTCTGTAGCGGTGCTGGAGGTCTGGGAGCCCGGCCGGTGACGGAGGGTTGGTGGACCTCCTATTGTTCCAGGAGGAGGTCCTGCAAGCTGCAGCGCGGAGCAACGATTAGCTGTCGGAATGCCCTGGGTCTCCTCTGTTTCTCTGGTCTGCTGTACACATAAACGCCCAGCAGGGGGGAAGATGTTCTGTCTGCGGGGTGGTGGAGGCGGGGGGGGGGGGGGTGGAGGTAGAGGTGGAGAGTTGAGGGGTGGAGGTATGGAGAGCAGAGAACGAGCAGGAGCAGAAGAAGAGAGTGGATCAATAAAGCGATCGATCAATGAAGCAGAAGCCTTGAGGAGATACTGCAGAGCTGCAGAACGGGTTCAGGCTCAAAGTTCAGCTCCTCCTGTTGCCCAGAAGAACCTGGCTTCACTGCTGTACTGTGGTTACACTGAGTACTCAACTACATGTGTTCAGAGCACTGCCAGCAAACCCACAGCCATTCAACCACAACTATTCAGCAATTCCCTTACTAAACGCTACACATGTTGAACAAGGAATCACATGTTTAAGTCTGTATGATGTCCTCAAACCAAGAGCGAAATCGCAATACAAACATCCACAATCTCGCGTTGCGGTTTCAGAAGACGGAATCGCGACACGCACGCCCCTAGAACTAGGGATGGGGACCGAGACACAGTTCTGAGAAGCCGTGGGATGCAATTACAGAGCGTATACATGTTGTTACAGAGCCTCTAGGGGGGATAGAGATGAGATGGAGCTTAAGAGATGTAGACATAGACCGAGACAATAGGAGAGAGATGAGTGATAGACAGTAGACATAGGCCGTGACAGGAGGAAAGAGATGAGTGATAGACAGTGGACATAGACCGTGACAATAGGAGAGAGATGAGTGATAGACAGTAGACATAGACCGTGACAGGAGGAGAGAGATGAGTGATAGACAGTGGACATAGCCCGTGACCAGAGGAGAGGTGACAGAGATATGGAGCCCGGGGGTGGGGAGGTTGGGGAATTAAAAACGGAGAAAGATAAAGATTGATCAAGCATGGCCAGTATGATCCACCACTCCACTGACCTATAGTGCAATACATTTCGAATTTCCGAATGACCAATGGTCTGTACAACACACAACACAACCCCCACCCCCCCATGTCGTCTGGGTCGATAGCCACAGATTAGCGAGCACGCCGGCGGTATCGGCGCCATTAGATCGCGCCGGGCCTCCGCATCGATCGGGGCGGCTCGTGGACCGTGGAACTCTGATGACGGCGGAGAAGTTTATCTCGGGAATTACCAAGGAACTCATGGAAGAGGCATTCACAGGAACGCATTAGGCGAGCACATTACCTGGTGACAGACCGTTGTGTTCTTTTCATTATCGCACCTTTCATGAATTTTTTCTAAATGAACAGACGGCATTTTTGCTTGTTGTAGTTCTTGTTATTTTATGATTGTTATTATTCTCTTCTTGCTCTTCGACAGCTAAAATCTCTGAATTAGGAACTTCTGGCGAGAAATGAGAGACAGTGTGACAAAACCTGACCGGAGATAAAATGTAAAAAAAA
>PIJE02000427.1:179357-186857 GCA_002895965.2 Coryphaenoides rupestris
TTGGTACGCCGGAGTGTCCTCCCAGTTATCGACTCACAACGACCAAACCTCCTGAGAGCATATCGGATATCATGTGCCAATAGTACTTTTCAACACTCATGTGGCATATTCCAATATCATGTGAAAATTATTACTTTTTCAATATCATTGGCAACTTTTCTTATATTTTACTAAATGTATCTTATCTTTATTGTTACTCTATTCGGCGTATACACTTTACATTTATTATTCTATTGTTTTTATTCTTATGTGGTTGATTCTTCTTGGGAACCTGCACAAATTGGGGATTAATACAATTCAAATCTTCAGTCTTATCTTGAACAATTTACACACACATCCTTCATTTGTGCACACTGCATAAAGACAGTGTACCGTTTATAAACGTTAGGGATACAACTTCTATTTACACGGTTATCAGTTTCCCAAATGTGCGTTTTGCATACTGAGTGGGTGAAGAGTGGCGAATAAGTAAGAACCGTTCAACTTCTGCTGATGTGCAAGACAGATACAAGTTTAAATGTTTGTTTATCTCTCGCCACTTGGTAACGCAGTCAATTAGCAAACACTGTTATCCAAAGCGACTCAGCAGAAAGGCGGCAGAAACACACAATCAATATTGAAGTGTCTACAAATGTACGCACAGTAAACAACAGCGGCAACGCAGAGAGCTGGGAACACAAGGTTAACACGGTTTCATTGTGGGTTTCTCGCCACCTGGAGATCAACGCGTCACCACAACATCGCTCGGTCTCCATCACTCCTAAAAGTATTACTTAATATGAATATTAACACTTGCTGTGGCTCTGGGCTTCACAGCAGTTTCCTGGAACACTTAAGGTGGGCGATTGTGACTCACACTAGCCCAACGAGCACTTCGTTCTCACAACAAAGACGGAGAAATGCATTATAATACGACTTATATGAGATATAATGTCAAGTCAGGTGACGTTGTGAGCTCTTATGACGCAGGATCGCGTGACACAAGCGGCACGGAAGGAGACGACACTTTTACTGCAATATTTATAGTTCAGAAAAAACCTCAACATATGTATCTGAAGTCCCGCTGGTCGTGACCAAAACCTAAATAAAACTAAAAGACAACTGAGTCACGACTGAGTCTGAAATAGACCATATTAATGACCACAGAGAGATAGAGATAGAGAGATAGATGAATAGAGATATATCGAGATAGAGATTTATTAGATCTTATAATGAAGGCTATCAGAAATAGGTCGAGAGAGAGAGAGATGGTTTTCTGAGAGAAAGGAAGGGAAGTATATATATATATTGTCTTCCACTCTCGTCCCTGGTAGAAACAGAGTGAGCGGCTGACAGAGGGTCGCAGTGAAGCTCTCTCTCTCTCTCTCTCTCTCTCTCTCTCTCTCTCTCTCTCTCTCTCTCTCTCTCTCTCTCTCTCTCTCTCTCTCTCTCTCTCTCTCTCTCTCTCTCTCTCTCTCTCTCTCTCCACCCTCCCCCCCTCCCTCCCTCCCTCACAGGAGAACATGCATTCACGAGGTGGAGTCTGTCTCCATCACTGCAGTCCGGCTCCACCCGTCACGGCTGCACCACATGGAGGAGTTGCCCGCGTTTCCTCCTCCCCACCCCCTGCTCCTCCTCCTCCTCCTCCTCCTCCTCCTCCTCCTCCCCTTAACTTAACTCTGCCCCTCCTCCCCACTCACCACATGTACATGATCAGATAACCACAGATGTGTGAACTCTCGTCTGTCGACTCATCGAGAGATCACATGATTCATCGCGACAGCCTGAAGCAGAATGATCTGAACCTGGACGAGCCATGACAGGTCTCATCTCCATCATCATAATGTCCTCATCATAGCCACATACTTATAACCACGTCATCCTAACCTCATGATTCTTGCCTCATTATCATAGCCAAAACACGCTAACCAAAACATGAAACGTGCCAAGCCAAGCATGCTAATCAACACATGCTAATTAATGCATGCTAACCAAAACATGGCAAGCCAAACATGCTAATCAACACATGCTACCCAAAGCATGCTAGATTAAACATGTTAATCAACACATGCTAACAAAAACGCGGCAAGCCAAACATGCTAATCAACACATGCTAACCCAAACTCACCATGCTAATCACGCTAACCAAAATAAATAAACTCCAACAAAAGCAGCCCTAGCCCCCTTCAGTGTATTTTCTTTTTTTGACTCAGCTCTTAATAATCGCTTCTAATGAAAAAAGTACAACTCGATGACTGGGAGACGTCAACAATTGCCTCATTATTTTCATTATTTTATTTCGTCGTCATCGTCTCTGAGCGCGCGCCGCTGCGAGACGCCGCAAGTTACAGCGCGCGACGGAGGCCGAGGTTATCTGGCAGGAGAAGTAATAACCAACATGTAAAACACGAGGCCGCTGGCGTCCTTTCTCTCTCTCCATCTCTCTCTCTCTCTCTCTCTCTCTCTCTCTCTCTCTCTCTCTCTCTCTCTCTCTCTCTCTCAGAATATCAAGTGAGATTGAATATCCAATACCCCGGCCAGTGTGTGAAGTGGACCCGGGAACGTTAGATATGTGATACAAAAAGACTCCCCCAGGCACCGTGGCCGAGGACCGCTGGTTTATTTATTACAAAACAAACACCCACGGAGCGATGTCTCATGGTTATATTAACGGCAGATGCATCAGCACCGAACTGATCGGGACTCATCATTATTATCATCGTCGCCGCTGCCTCGTCTCTGGCGGCGGAGCGAGGGAGGACGAGGACGAGGAAGAGGAAGGGGGAGACAAAGACAAGAGAGGGAGAATGAGAGAAAGAAGGAGGGGAGGAAGGGAATAAAGTGTAGTTGTAGTGTCGTCCCGTGGCCGTGTATGAAACCATATTAGTTTTGCTGCATCTTCGTTTTGTCTGCTCGGGGTCTGCCCCCCCACGCAACTTGACGCCACCGCTTCTAAGCTCACCGAAGCACAGCTACAAACACTAACCTCGCCCGACCGTCACGTCTGTGTTGTCTGTGTTGGTGCTCAGAATAAACGTACAAAACGATGTACGAGATGGTCAAGAACTGTGTTGCTCTCTCCAGAGCCAGAACTTCAACCTTCAACTTCCATTCCTCCACTTCCTCTCATCAACTCACACCTTTACTAAACGGTGTGTATCAATTAATAGTTATAACTGGAAGCCCTACATTATGAATTAATCGATCAGGCAATTTGGCTTCTGCAGAAGGAATTAAAGAAATGAAGAAAGAAGTAAAAGAAGAAGACAGTGAGAAAGGTCGAAACAAGGAAAAGAGTTTGAAAGACAGAGTGAAAGAGAGAGGACGATATATAATGAGGGGGGGGAGGGGGACACAAAGAGAAGAGAAAAAAGGAAAATACATAAATTATGGAAAATATGTCACTTCAGGACCGCTAGGGGTTTATTTCCCAACCAGGCACGCGAGGAGGAGGAGGAGGAGTTATATAAGTAAAAACATCCGTGTGTTAATTAACCTCCGGTGGCCGGACTCCATCTCTCGCTGACATTTCCTGGACTCGGAAAGGTCAAGTTTGGACGACCCCAAAATGGCAGCCGATTGTTCACAGTTTAGCCGCGACAACAAAGAGCTCCGACACTGCAGAGGAAGAGGAGGAGGAGGAGGAGGAGGAGGAGATATCGTCAGAGTTGAAGAGTTTTCGATCGTTGGGTATGAACCAAAAAGTTACAGGAGTTTGAGTGAAAAGTTCTGCCGTGTCTCAGCTCGTGTACCTACCTGCACCGCGCTATCCTTCATCCATCCCTCCATCATAAATCTATCCCTCCATTCATCCATCAAACATCGATGCATCCTCCCTACGTCCATCCATCACACATCTATCAAACCCTTCATCCACCCATACTGACACACACATACACACACACACACACACACACACACACACACACAGTAGCCAGAGATACCTTCAGAACACAGAGAACACCAGCTAGACTTTGAATCCCAAGACATGTGCTTTTGGGATTCAAACTCACGATCTCTGGGGCTGCATGTAGAATGTCGGCTTAATAGTTCCATCTCACACCGCGCTCTTTTCGTACAATTCCCTTATTATTGTTCCCCCGATTTTCTTGGATTTTTCAGCCTCCTTTGGAAAAATCCTGGGACTTCTCTTCCTGGTTACCTTCGGGTTGTGTCAACTGGCGGCGATGCGGGCTTCTCCCCACCACGTGTCACAATCACAAACCGTTTATTTGTACATTGAAGAACGGCGTCATATTTCATGAGCGAAAATGAAGCTTGAGGGAACGCTCATTAAACGCCTCGTCGGCTCCGGTGAGTTAAGATACGTGTCGTTAAGGAGCATCTGGCTGGAGGAGGACTAACACACTGCACACCGCGGACACTGGCCGGGGATCGAATGCGCAACCTTTGGGCTGAGAGTCGAACAACAACACTAGTGCTAGACTACCTAGCCCCCTTGTGAGACAGACAGAGAGGCAAAAAAGGGAGAAAGAAAGAGAGAGAAAGAAGAGAAAGAGAGAGAAAGAAAGAAACTGGGAGAGGAGAGAGGCTGAGAATAAAAAGTGAGTGAGAGAGAGAGAGAGAGAGAGAGAGAGAGAGAGAGAGAGCAAGAGATACTCCAGGCTGGATGCCAGATCATCCTCATTGATCGCTGCTGGAAGATACTGTTCCAAGCGAGGGAGGGAGGGAGGGAGGGAGGGAGACACAGTGCCACCAGGTGGGCATGGCCCCATGCCTCCCCCCAACTCCTCCTACCCCCCTCCTCCCCCGTGGCCCAGGACGAGGTGAGCCTCGGTAGAGACACCGCCGGCCTCTGCCCCCTGACAGATGAGTTCCTCCAGGGTGTGGGCAGCCGTCACGCCTCCTCGACACAACAGCAACAACACACAACAATACACACAACAGTCCGCCGTGGGGTATGATCGAAACTATTTATCCACGCGCCGTGACGCATGATAACAAAGGCGTTGGACGCAAGAAACCCGCCTACTTTTGGGGGATCTCGGTCGATTTCTGGATGATTCATGCTGAACTAGTGGCACGCAGAAAAGAAGAAAAAAAGAACAAGAAGACAAGAAAAAGGAGGGAGGAGGGACACGTAAAGCGAAAACAGCTAGCCTCCCAGAGGTAGCCTTGGCGAGCTACGTATAGCGGGCGTCATGCGTTTGTTTGTACGTATATTTGTTTGTTTGTTTGCTTGTAGGAGGAGGAGGGTAGAAAGCGCCAGAAGAAGATCGAGGCAGATAGAGAGACAGAAATATGATTCACGGTTTTTCCGGGAGAAAGTCGCCAAGTCGTGAATGTGAAGCGTTGGAATGTTCACGTGTCTGAGGGGTGCACATGAGACCATCATCTCTGGCTGTGTGTGTGTGTGTGTGTGTGTGTGTGTGTGTGTGTGTGTGTGTGTGTGTGTGTGTGTGTGTGTGTGTGTGTGTGTGTGGGCCTTGTCTCATGTCTATTAAAATGTGATCATTCATAATTATGTGCTCATTCATAATCAAGACCTTTGTTAAGCGTTGAGGATTGACAAGTTACGGTAAGTTCTTAACAGCAACGTACCTTTTTAAAAGTGTGTAAAAAAAATGTCATCTCCAGGCCTACAGTAAATACATATATAAGACATCTATTACATTACTATGACTACATGACTCCTCTTTCCTGTAAAAAAAGAAAGAAAACTACACAGTCACAGTCAATTGCTTCATACAAGTGAAAGGTACAAAGAGGCTATTGTTACCGTGCAGACTATTGTTGTCTAGTCTGTACAGACACAATAGAATACAAATATAAAGATGTTATTATCAGCCTCAGCTTACTCGAAACGTGATTGATCGATGAGCTTATCAATTATAAACTATAAAGTTCCCTTCCGATAAAGCCATCGGGGGACCAGTAACTGCATCTCCAGGGACACCACGGGAGTTTGACTTTGCTTGATTCCGTCTTCTCAAAGTGACACCACTTTAGAAGTATTCACATGCAAATCTCTGCTTTGATACCGGTGGGCCTTGAGTTTGCTGATTTAAGTTTAAGTTCCTAATTTTTCTTTCATATTTCAGTTGCCAGTTTTGACAACTCAGAGTTAGATAATTAGCTATTCATGTGTTGGAGCTCTGTTGTTCCCTTAACTGCCACTTCAGACAAACATCACATTGGGGCGGCAGTTGCTCAGGAGGCTAGAGAAGTTGTCTGGCAACCAGAAAGTTGCTGGTTCGATCCCCGGGCTCCGCCTAGCTAAGTGTCGAGGTGTCCCTGAGCAAGACACCACCTAACCCTAACTGCTCCTGACGTGTTGGTTGTTACCTTGCATGGTTGACACCGCCGTCGGTGTATGAATGGGTGAATGTGAGGCAACTGTAAAGCACTTTGGATAAAAGCGCTATATAATATGCAATCCATTTACCATTTACCATTCCTCTTCAAGGAATCATCTCACTCTCCTGAGTGTGTGTGTGTGTGTGTGGTGGCGGCTGGTTTAACCTGTGGTGCATTGATTAGCCAATGCAGGTGTGCAGCCTCACCCAAGTCAAGCCTGACACGGGCTTCAGGTGAAGCTGCTTAAACCAGACACCAACTCCACAGTTATACAAAACGTTATTTAATATTCTTAACACACACGCCCCCTTTCCTCTCTGGGAGTAGATTAGTAGTACTGGACTTTATCGGCAAAACCTCTCTTGCTTACAATTCCCCTTAGATGTTATAAAGTACAGCAAAGCTTTACCATGACACTGGAGCAATGGATTGTGGGTAATCCACAGACCACGTGACATCATCACAGTATGGGATGATGGTCATTATGGTCTGTATTCACATTTAAGAAATCTCATAATACTTCAAACCGACAATCCTTGTTCCAGCATCAGCTGGTTCCCACGGTGATGAGGACACACACACACACACACACACACACACACACACACACACACACACACACACAGTGAGTCCCATCAGAATATAAGGTATAGAGGCCCTGGAATTAGTGTGGCTTAGTTTATAGTCTGTAGTCTATATATAGACATTCTCTCAATTAAACATGAATACAAAAAGACACAGCTAGTCAACATGTTTTCATCTTATTTGACTCGTATTGACTAAATGAATAAGCGCTGACTTGGCAACAGAAGAATGTGATATGAGCTCTGTTGTGCATAATGGATGTCGGTGGAACACCTCAGACGGATCAAATCACACCGCTGACTGAATTATTGAAAGCATTACAACAATATTTGTATGGATCGCTGGGAAACACCGCAAACATCAAGGAGAGCGGACACGAGGGTGAGAAAAGTGATTTTTTTTGTTGTGCAATCAGGGAAATAATTTGACGGCCACGTGGACCCGAGCCGCCGCGTCCAGGTGGGCTGGAAACCCACTCACCCATAGTCTAATCTGCTGATGAAATATTCAGCATGCGGGAAACGGACAGACGTGCAGTCAATGTGAGAGTGAGTGAGTGAGTGTGTGTGTGTGTGTGTGTGTGTGTGTGTGTGTGTGCAGGGGGCCAGGGATTTTGGG
>PIJE02000427.1:189357-271857 GCA_002895965.2 Coryphaenoides rupestris
ACGTCAGGAGCAGTTAGGGTTAGGTGGCGTCTTGCTCAGGGACACCTCGCACGGGAATCAAACCAGCAAACTTACTGTTGCCCGACCTGCCTGCTCTTACCTCCTGAGCTACTGCCACCCCACACTTGATGAGAAAGATTGATTAGAAGTAGTCGTAGAAAGCTTTAATGTCCCCAAGGGGCAATTTGTCTCACAGACAGCAGTCGGCAATAAATAACAAATCGTAAATAAAAAACATACCATGTACATACATACATACATACATACACACGCACGCACGCACGCACGGCACGCACGCACGCACGCACGCACGCACGCACGCACGCACGCACGCACACACACACACACACACACATACATACATACGAACACAGCTAGCACAAATGTTCGCTAATTGCCAATTGCCAATTGTCACAGGCAACAACTGATGGGATAAAAGATCTCTTATTGGTCTTACCTCCCAGTTGATAAAATCTACGCCTTGAATGGAGAAAACTTGACTGTGTAACGGGTGCTGGGAGTCCAATACGATGACCTGACCCTTCTGGGTGGCTCTGAGAAAGATGATAAACTGAAGGGGGTCTAAAAGTGTGGCTGTTGTGTCTCCCCCCGCCTGCAGCAGTTCAGCCGCGGCAAACGGCTCGGTGCAGGCCACCAGCCTGAAGGACCTGCTGCAGACCAAGATCGAGGAGCTGGAGCGGCAGGTGCTGTCGCGCGTCAACAGCGTGGAGGAGGCGGGGCCCTCGCTGCTGCGCAACCAGACGGCGCAGCGGGGGCCGCGTGGAGACCACCCTCACCTCCATGCACCAGAGGATCACCGACCTGGAGAAAGGTGGGTGGGAGGGAGCTGGTTGGAGGTGGGTGTGTAGGAAGGTGGGCGGTGAGTAGGAGGGTGGGTGGTGGGGATCGGAGGGTGGGTGAGTGGGCGGGTAGGAGGGTGGGTGGATAGGAGGGTGGGTGGGCGGAGATGGGTGGGTGGTAAGTGGTAGGGAGGGAGGGAGGGTGGGTGGGTGGGGTGGGTGGGTGGGTAGGACGGGCTCCCCCCAGACAATACGACTCAATCCTAATATTAACACTGAATAATAAGAAGACAATAAACTTCCCTACGATTAATTTATATAACACTGGGGCCTTAACCAAGACTGGAATGAGTAAACTAAATAAACGACTAATATGATTAATTAATCAGACTGTAGCCGATACAAAACAGAGTTTATGTACAAAAACCTTTTGACGCAGAAGCATATCGGCTGGCAGAAAGGAAATGTTTGCAGTTGAATGTAAAATGATGGAGAATAGAAATGAATAGAAATAGAAATGAATAGAAATAGAAAAGAAAAGGGGGGGGGGGGGGGCTGTATCCGTGTACCCAACCGGATCGTATACAGTAAGACAATAACACACACACACACACACAATACACAACACACACACACAGAGGGTGTGCAATGAATACCCGTGGTGCAGATCATCTGTTCCCGGGGAAGAAGAAAAAAAACTGTCATAAATTAGAGATTTCCCTGGGGAGCGTGGCAGGGTTTTATATTCTGGAGAGAGAGAGTCTATATTCCAGTGTGCAGAACGCAGGCCCAGGATTGCACGCTCCACTCAGACTGTAACACAAATCACTCCTAAATCCGCACGCTTTATGATTTCTAAGACCTCGGCAACCCCCGCTGACATTTCCGCAGTGCGTTGACCGCGTACAAATCGCATGCCGGGAGCTCTGGGGGGGGAATTTCACTTTGTTGATGTCCTCCGACTTGTGGTCACAGGGCAGCGAGAGAACCGGCCCTGGATAAGTTTCCAGCTCACCTTCCCCCTGAGGACCAACTACATGTACGCCAAGGTGAAGAAGAGCCTTCCGGAGATGTACGCGTTCACCGTGTGCATGTGGCTCAAGTCCAACGCGTCGCCGGGCGTCGGCACGCCCTTCTCCTACGCCGTGCCCGGCCAGGCCAACGAGCTGGTGCTCATCGAGTGGGGCAACAACCCCATGGAGCTGCTGAGTCAACGACAAGGTAGCCCCCGTTCCTGTTGTTTACGCGACTCAGAGAGACGACACAATGAGAGAAGCCTACTTCAACTTTTTGACTGACTTTAGAGAGACGACACAATAGAGAGAAGACCCCACTTTCCGACTTGTTAACTGACTGAGAGACAACACAATAGACCAACTTCCACTTGTCAAATTACTTGGAGACGACACAATAAGAGCAGACCTACTTCCTCTTGTTAACTGACTTAGAGAGACAAAACATAGACCTACTTCCACTTGTTGGACCTCAATTGTATTGAATTTAATTTAAAGTCTTAAACGACTACAGACAGACACATATTGGCGAGGAGAACGGCCCGAACTCGTTTATATCCCATATAGCCTTTCGTTATACTCATCGTTTGCTCTGTAGGTCGCCAAGTTGCCGTTCCTCATCAACGACGGCAAGTGGCACCACATCTGCGTGACATGGACGACCCGCGACGGCGTCTGGGAGGCCTTCCAGGATGGCGTGATGCGGGGCAGCGGCGAGAACCTGGCCCCGTACCATCCAATCAAACCGCAGGGATTACTCATCCTCGGCCAGGAGCAGGTACGGCCTCGGCTTTGGTTTAATACCTTTTCATTGAATTCTAATTTAAGTAATCTTTTTTTTATATATATATATATAAAAAAACGTGGCTCCAAATGTCACACATTTGTGGTGACATTAGTGGGAGCCACTTGTTAAAAAGATAGGGAAGGGAAATCTTTTTAATCTTTTTTTTTTTTTGACCCATTGTTTGACATGATTTATATTAAAAGCCATTAACTTTCCCCAATTCAATTCACCTTTTTTCATCGTGCTATTACGGTATGTGTGAGATGTGGGATGTAGGCTAATTGTATCTTTATACAACTCTTTGTCTATCAAATCCCACCGGTGATGAAGATGACTCCACATCCTGTAAGGGAAAAGAAATCCAATAAACTCAAGGACATTTTATCCTTCGATGAAAAGCCTCAGGAGAGGTCAACTGCATTTCTATGCCAAATAGTCGCCATAGTTACGTTGTGAGTCACTACAACCACGCCGTTCTTTCCCCGCAGGACACATACGGCGGGGGCTTCGACGCCACGCAGGCGTTCGTCGGCGACCTGGCCAACTTCCACATGTGGGACCGCAAGCTGTCGGTGGGCGAGATCTACAACCTGTCCACCTGCAGCAGCAAGGCCCAGGTGGGCAACGTCTTCTCCTGGCTGGAGACCAGCCTCGATGTCTACGGAGGAGCCTCCAAGTGGACCTTCGAAGCGTGCCGCCAGCTGAACTGAGCCTAAGCCCCCCACCACTCACACACTCGCTCCCTGCCGGGACGTGACCGGCCAATGTGGTGTTTCGGCGAGCCACCGTTGTCACGGTCACCCATGGGTGAACAGTTGAGAGGTCGAAGCAGCCGGCGTCTGGATTTAACTTTGGGGGGTGTGCACAAGCGCGCGAGAGAGAGGCGGTGTTGTGTGAACGCGGACACCTGATACTCGGGTTCTATTTTAGCTTTCTGACTTTTTTTGAGGTCTTTCAGGAAGTGGACTTTTGTCGGACACATGAGCCGGTTCCGACCGGTCCCCCGGGATCCGCTCTCGCGGCAAAGCCGTCGTCGTGGTCGGTAAGCGCGGTACTAGGTTCGATGTCGCACCACGACGGTGGTCCTGTGGTCCCGTCATCACAGATCTAGGTGGGAGGACGATGACCCAGGGTTCCCCCGCGGTCAGACGGTGCAGCGTTCCCAACCCGACATCCAGATCTTTCTTCTCTTTCTTCTTCTACTTGGTCTTTCGTTGTTTTCCCCGTCGATGCTGCCTCGGATATTTCCACTGTGACTTTTGGGAGGAGGAAACCGAACCGTTGGTGGAATGTAAGACTCAACACTCTACAATGGAGAGAGAGAAGAGAAGGACAGAGAGAGAGAGAGAGAGAGAGACAGACGGCTCTTGCTTTTCTATTGCTTTCCATTGTCCATCGTCCCCACCCACAGCTTCCAGTGATTCCGTGCGAGCGGTGTGTTGCCAGCGTGCAGAAGCTTACAGAGTGCCTTTGGGCCGAGGACTCAACTCCGCACATCCATCACCGGCTGCAGAGGAGTTGGTTTTAACCGTCTGTGTTTTGGTTTTATTTGTTCTGTGAAAATCGTATTTTTTTGTTCTTTCCGAGACGAGAAACAAAAAAAACTAACAATGAACAAATCGAGAAGACAGCGGCTCGTTAACACGTTACAAAATAGAGTTGAACTAAAAAGTAAGATAGTTTGTTTTTGACATGCGAGTGTTTTGGCGGCGGTGTGTGTGCTGTACTAGGAATGTGACGTGTGCTGCGGCTGCATGAAACACGCCATCATGACCAGAGCTCCGCCCCCCCCCCCCCCCCCATGGCCAGTCGTCACGGTTATGACCTCGGAAGCAGGTCTTTTTTTCACTGTATTGTTTCATGATCCCCGCATGGCTGCTGCACAGAGAGTTAGAGAGTCAAAATGTTCTAATTTTTGTAATAAAATTGACAAAGGAGTCATATCCGTTTATGTGTGTTACGGAGAGAGAGAGAGAGATGGGAGAGGGGAGAGAGAGAGAGAGAGGGGAGATAGGGAGAGAGAGAGAGAGATGGGAGAGAGAGAGAGAGGAGAAAGTGGAGGGAGAGAGGGGAGAGAGAGAGAGAGGAGATCAGTGGTTGTGTGGGACTACTAAAGGAAAAGAGAAATCGTGTTTGTTTTATCTTTAATGTGATGCATGTGGGGTCGAGCGAGTGCATGCATGTGTGTGTGGGAGAGATGGATACTGTGGGGTCACGCTTGCATTTTTCTCCGCTTCTGGGATTTGAACTTGTGACCCCGATGGTCAGGGATATGTGAGAGAATACAATTAGAGAATCGCGAGCACCCACACAAACACGCACGCACACACACACACAATCTTCTCTCTTGACATGAAGCCCCCGACCTCTCTCCCCCCCTCCCCCCTCCCCCCTCCTCCTTTCACAGTCCAGAACACCACTAATTGGTTTTCCTGACATTTCCTGTATATTCAAACAGTCGGTAAGTGAGTCGATCTCCTCATCGCACTTGACCTCTGACCTCCGTCACTTCACCTTCACCTCCTGTCTGACCGGCGTACGGCGACAGTAGGCCAGCCAGCCAGCTGCGCTTACACCACAATGTAAGACCTAGCCAGGCAGGAAGCAAGGCAGACTCAGCCATCAGCCAACCATTCACCAAAATATAATTGGTTTTCCTGACGTTTCCTGTATATTCAAACAGTCGGTAAGTGAGTCGATCTCCTCATCGCACTTGACCTCTGACCACTTGTCACTTCACCTTCACCTCCTGTCTGGCCGGCGTACGGCGACGGCAGCCGTTCATCACTTGCGGCTGCAGCAAGACATCCGTCCAATCAGATGCACAAGAGAGAGACGTCCCAATGCCCTTAACGAGGCACCCAGGTGAGATGGGAGGAGTCAAGGCATACTGTTAATGAGCCCGTCGCTTGGCAACCGCGGGGCAATTTCGCCTTCTTCTGAGCATGGTGACGGCTGAGGTCATGGAGGTGTGACCTGTGCGGCAGTGCATTCTGGGTAATTACTGTTTAATATGTATACGGGTAGGACACTAGAGGTCCTATCAGCAGAGGCCTATCCACATTAACTGCACTATAACACATCCGTTATAATATCATGGATTATAATATTCACATTCAGAGGAGCAGATGGCGTCGAGGAGATGAAACAGATTAAGGACGTGTGTGTGTGTGTGTGTGAGGTAGCAAAAGCTTATCAGCATGTAGCTCTCCTGCTCGCGTCGCAGCTAGCGAGGCTACAGTCCAACACGAGTCATCCTCTCTCACCTCGTATCACCTGAGAGGTTAAATAAAGCCCCGCCCCTGCCCCCCGTCAGCGGCAGCCAATTTGGTCATGGCCCAGCTGAACTTTAACTCCGGTTCTCCAGGATCCATTTAAACAGACATAAACCAGAGTGCTTCTTGATGGCCGGTGGTGTCAGGGCCGTAGCACTGGCCCCCGGGGGGGTGCTGGCGCTTGTTGGCAGCCGGCCGGTGGGTCTTGGGCGGGGCTGCTGCAGCAGGCCGCCAGCAGGCTGCCTCTCCGGCTGACAGGCCCTGCCCTGGATAATAGATTCCGACACAGCAGGGGAGTCCCTTCCACAGTAACAGGCTGTAAGAGGCTGTCACCAGACAGCAAGCAAGGCCGACAATAAGCCAGCCAGACAGCTGCTCTTACACCAGGCCTTAAGGCCTAACCAGGCAGCAAGCAAGGCAGACAGTAGGCCAGCCAGCCATCTGTTCTTATACCAGGCTGTAAGACCTAACCAGGCAGCAAGCAAGGCAGACAGTAGGCCAGCCAGCCAGCTGCGCTTACACCACAATGTAAGACCTAGCCAGGCAGGAAGCAAGGCAGACTCAGCCATCAGCCAACCATTCACCAAAACAATCAGTACATGAATAATCTAGCCAGTGAAACAAACTAACCCCAATATCAGTCAACCATCCACAAAACCAGTCAGCAAACCAATGAAACAGCTAGAATAACCAGATGGTTGATTTGATAATCAGTCAACCATCTAACAAACGAGTCCCCAAATCAATCAACCATCCAACCAATCAATCGACAAATACCAAACCAGTCAACAAATCAGTGAGCTAACCACAAAACTAGCCAGTGAGCTACCGAAACAGCATACCAAATCAATTGACCATCGACCAAACCAGTCACCAAATCATTGTTCTAACGACCACAGGAGTCAACCTCCACCAAACCAGTCACCAAATGATGCATCCAACGACAACAACAACAACAAACCAATTATCAAACCGGGCAGCAGCCAGCACTCTTTAGCCCTGCGCTGTACCTCAGGTAAAGTCCTGCTAAGTGAATTCTCTCATCCGCGGAGCTCCGATTAGTCCAGCAGATGTCAGACACTAACAAGCACTAAATTACCCCTCAAGGGAGAGATGATTTTGGAGCATTTTCAAGCGCTCGGCTGTGCATGTTAAACATTAACATACTGTGGTTGTCCCTGCAGTATTAATCCATACAACTACACACAGAAGATGTGTTAATTGTTGTTAACGAGAACATACTGTATTATATATCAGAAGGAAAATCAATAGCGAATTTGAATTGAGCATTACAAATGCTTAATGGTCTTCAACTTCAGTCACAGTAACAGTTTGTCATATCTAAGTGGCGTCAGCATCGTGTCTGATTCCCATAAGAAAGATTCCGGGTTCGATCCCCAACATCCGCAACCCATCCTTGAGCAAAATGCCAGAACCCCTCCCTGCTCCTTAACGACCTGTCTCTGAATTCACTGCAAGTCGCTTGGGATGAAAGCCAAATGACTGAATAGTAGTAAATTGAGGGGCTCTGAGGGGCTCACAAAGCATGCTGGAAACAGGAGTTTTTATTCCCTGGAGTGCTGCTACGGTGCGTAGTCCAGATGGTTTTCCTTGCTGGGCTCAGGTGAGGCTGAGTTTACCTAAGGTGATGTGGACTGGCTTATACACCTCCTAAGGCCATTGGCCACAGTATATACTGTTTAATGCCCTACATCCATCCACACACACACACACACACACACCTGCCGACCACCAGCCTGTCAGCTGGAGTTTGCATTCTTGCAGCGTCGTTCATTGAGATTCTTAGTACTGCAAAACGGACGATGGTGTGATGGTATACATGAGCAACAAACCAACAACATCACCCACAGAATATAAATATATCCAACATTCATCTTCCACCCGGCCCTCCAAGTACCACCCCACCCCCTCCTACCTCTCCCCTTCACACAGCAGCCTGTCAGACCCTTCTCCAGGTAACGCCTGGTGACTCCCAGTAACTCCTGGTGGCTCCAGGTGGCTCCAGGCGCTTTGTGACAGCAGCCGGCCACAACACACCAGGAGAGGAGAGAGCAATAGACAGGAGGAGATGAGGAGGAGGAGGAGGAGGAGGAGGAGGAGGAGGAGGGGGAGGAGGAGGAGGAGGAGGAGGAGGAGGGGGAGGAGGAGGCGGATAAGAGAGGAGAGGAGCTGCCACACACAGCTCTGTTCCTCTCGCTGGTGCATCTGTGGCTACAAGCACAAGCGAGTTGAGGGCTCCTTTCCTTCCCCCCCCCCCCCCCCCCCCCCCCCCCCACCCCCCACTCCCAGAACCAGGTCAGCGCTCGGCTTGACGTCAGAGCTGGAAAGTTCGGTGTGGAAGTTAGTTAGTGTCTGGTGTGTTGGAAAGCACTGAGCTTGCTGCTCTCAGTACAGGGAACTGGGTATTACGCACCTCGCGGAAGAACAAATCAATGGGGAGAAGCTTGTGGTCCTGATGCAAGGAGGCTACAATAATACAGATCTACATGCACCGGCACAGGCACAGGCACAAGCCAAGTCCTCACAAGGTCCGTTGAAATCGTCCGGGTGACCGTCCCAAACAGCAGCATCTCTGATTTACACGCTCACGTACTCCAAAAGAATATCCAGAACACGTGTGCACCGTGGCAAGGTAAGGCTGTGGCATATAAAAAGGGCAACCCTCACGATGACATTGCAGGAGCTTAACGGCACTAACGTCGGCAAATATCCCCCCAAATCGGTCCATGCCTGGAGACAGAATTAATCGGCCACATTGCAAAGTTTGTCTCTAATGTGAAAGAAATCGCGCAATCCCTGGTAAGCGTCACATTTGATGAAAGTACCGTTCCCAGGCGTCCCTTATCTAATCATTTATACAGGATGTGATATCGGTGGGTGAGGCTGATGCAGATTATGTTTTTGTGGATATAGTGGAACTAACAGATGGGGTTGAAGCGGTATTTGTCATGCGTAACTATGATGGCGTATATATCTGTTCAGCCAAACGACGTGATCCCTCTCTGCATCTGTATTCAGAGTGTGTCTCCAAGGCCGCAGAGAGGATGAGGAACGACACTTGTGGATTCACGTCTCCACATCCAAGAGCCCATCGATGTTCTGACAGCCATGAAGACATCTGCTGGGAAATCAATGGAGGAGGAGAGGCTCTGCCGTGTTCCTCATCAGCCGCTTTTAAAAGATGTGACTCTGACAGGGAGTAAACAAGCCGCGCTTTTATGAAATCGGCGGGTTGCCAGTTTAACTGATCGCTTCCCGGAGCCAGACATCCTGGCCAGGGAGCGCAAGGCTTCAGCCTGTCTGGAGAGCAGGCTGGAGGTCCCTGGACTTTGCATGGGGAACGTGAAGTGCAGACTCCGGCTATGTCGCTCGGGGAACCTGTCAGGGAAGGTTGTGGACTGCTAGAAACTGCAGGGCACACCTGCAGGGCAATACGCGAGACAGACGCTACATAGAATGTCCTAGCATTTACCTCCACGTGTCTGCTGAGCGACACGTGTTAATGACACATAGGACGGACGGGTCCGACGCAATGGGTGGTGTGAAAGGTCCTCACTTCTGCTTGTTTGACCAAAACGGACCGTCTTCGGACACATTTGATTTATATATTTTTTTCCATGATAACATGCCTTATATGATCGTCAACATCGTAAGCTAAGCTACGTTGTCATTGTTCATAAATAAGACCATCATCAAAAACAAAACAAAACAAAAGAGTATTGAGTGGTTGAGTAATACCACACATATTTTTGCAGCACCGCGACTAACCACCCCACCCACCCACACACCTCCATAACCACCCCCGCCCACCCCTCTACTCGAGAGTGAGAGAGTGAGCGAGTGAGCGGGAGAAAGAGAGAGAGCAAGAGTTAGAGAGAGCGAGAAGAGTAAGAATGACCCCACAAAGGGAAAAGCTGGAGTGCTATCTATCTCTTTCAGCGTGAAAGAGAGAGAGCAAGGAGAGAGCAAGGAGCATTAGCTCCTCCCCTAATAATCTGGAACGCCGTTCGCTACATGGCACAAAGCTTCTCTTCACGGAACAACCACCGAGGTTGGCCTGCCAGGTTTCCTGTGGGCGAGTCGAACGGGGGCGCTTTTATTTCACCACTCGCTGTAAATCACCAGAGCTTTTGGGTTTAAATTCAGTCCCGATTCATGATGGGAAAATGGAGGGATTATAAAAGAAGCTTTTACCCAAGCGTCCATCCGACGACGTAAACAACACGGCACTCACATGCGCGCATGCAGACAGACACACACACGCACACGCGCACACACACACACACTCAAACATATGCACAAAAGTTATTAAAAAACGAGATTTAAGGATATATTTTCTATGGATCTCAAATGATTAATCAGCTTTGTTTTAGAGAGGTAATCAATGAAATAACTTAAGGTATGAAAGGTTAGCTAAAGTAAGGTATGGTTAGCTCAGATAAAGTAGGGTTGTGCTTCAGGTAAGGCTAGCTATGTTAAGGTTAGAGATAAGGTAGGTGGGCTCAGGAAAGGTAAAGATATGGTTAGATAATGTAAGGTTAGCACAGGTAAGGTAAGATAATATAAAGTATCTTATCTCAAACTGGTGCATCTCCACGGCTGAGAGAACCATGTTACCTCCAACCATTGTCTCTCTGTCTCTCATTAATAAGCCAGGGGCCCCGAGGGGCCTCAGGGAGGACCGAGGGGCCCCTGGGAGCCAGGACTGGACAGATGAGCACCTCAGACATGCCACAGGCTGTGAGGTGGTTGAATGCACCTCCTGTGGGTTCAGCTATCAGGTGCTGTTAGCCCCATCGTTTCTGCTCAGTGTCATAAAGTAGGCCTCTCAGTACATAGCATTGATAGCAACTGGAGGAGTTAGATAAGGGGGAGAGAGGGGTGAGAGGGAGGGAGGACACAGAGAGGGATGGGAGGAAGGGAGGGAGAGGGAAATGGGGGGGGGGGGGGGGGGAGGGAAGGGGAGGGAGAGAGGATGGAGTGAGGGAGCGATGGGAGGGATGGAGGGATGGGAGTGAGGAGGGAGAGAAAGCGAGGGAGAGAGGATGGAGCGAGGGAGCGATGGGAGGGAGGGAGGGATGGGAGTGAGGAGGGAGAGAAGGCGAGGGAGAGAGGATGGAGTGAGGGAGGGATGGGAGGGAGGGATGCGAGGAAGAGAGGGGAGGGAGGGGAGGAGGGAGGGAGAGAGGGGAAGGGAGGGAGGGGGAGAGGGATAGGAGGAAGGGAGGGAGGGAGAAGGGAGGGAGGGAGGGATTACTGATTGTGTTATTGCCTCGATCGTCGTCGTCCTGAAGTATAATCATGTAGTCAATAGACTGAGACTCACTTGGACTGAGCTAGTAAAGTAGCTAGTGTGTTATTTCCTGGAACCCTGGAAGAGTTGGAGGGTCAGGAGGGTTCGTCTGGATCCCAGAGCTCCCATCCCTGCTGTCTTAGCACACAGCAGCTAACAGCTCCACAGTGTGTGTGTGTGTGTGTGTGTGTCTCTAAGAGTGTGCAAGGGAGAATTAGTGTGTAGCCCTGGGTCTGCACTGTGTGTGGACTTTTTTTTCATAATGTGCATCAGGCACCGTGCATCGAGTCATCGTACAAAAAAGTTTTAGAAAAAACAAGCTGTTTACAAAAGCCAAGGTTGACTTAAAGGGACAGAACAGACCTCCCCTGCTCAAGAACTAGGAACATAAAAAGCAACCGTCTGTAAAAGCAGAAGAACGAGGAACAACAAGTCACTAGGGAAATCGGCCGGCCGACCACGGTACTTTTATTTTTACTTTATGCTGAACTGAAATGTCGAGGATACATTATCCACCTGCAGCCACAAGGTGAATGGTTTTGTGAAGTTGGAATTTTGTCATATTTAACATTGAATTTGAGCAGAAAAATGTATTCTTGCTGACATCGCGGACACGGCCGCATGCAAGATGTAAACAATGTTCATCATGAAAACAAATAATCAATCAATTCGAAATATGAAAACCGATCGTATGAGTTAATTGGCTAAAACTGGATTATTATGAGATTACCGGTTGCTAATTGTCACCTGGGACTGAGGCTCATTAGGCTGCCATCCAATGATGATAGAGATGATGAACGCTTAATTGGCGACTCTGATGAGTTCTCAAACACAGCCTCAATCTTCTGTTAATTTGGCGTAATGATCCTTAAGTGATTAACGCCACAGTCTTGTTTCACTGGGATCGTTGGTCCCAGAAGCTGCTTATCGTTGGACTGTCGACTGTGTTTACGTGACGTATTCAAAATCCAATAATATTAAAAGGGATTAAAATCATTCCTACATTTAAAATATGAACTTTGGATGGAAAAGGCAAGTTTGGACAGAATTTCTTAACCCAAACCTTTCTTACCGAATCACACACACACACACACACACACACACACACACACACACACACACACACACACACACACACACACACACACACACACACACACACACACACACACACACACACACACTGACCACCATCGCTAGGTCAACTTCCCAGGGGAACAGGGTGTCTGAGGAAATATTAATGAGGGAGGGAGAGAAGGAGGGAGGGAAGAGAGAAGGAGGGAGGGAGGGAGGGAGGGAGGAAGGGAGGAAATGATGGAGGGAGGCATCAGCGGTCTTCCCAGTGGTCTGGGGAGCAGTGGTGAACTCGGGCGGAGGTGTGTATCGGTTTGAGCTCAGCCGGTGGGGTAATTAGAGAGGACCGCCCTGACAGGGGAGGGGAGGGAGGGAGAGAGAGGAGGGAGGGGGAGACATCTCTTAGGTCCCTAATGATCCACAGGACAGACCTACAACCATCTTCAGGCAAGGGTAAAGTGTGTGTGCGTGTGTGTGTGTGTGTGTGTGTGTGTGTGTGTACGTGTGTGTGTGCAGGTGTGTGGTGTGTGGTGTGTGTGTGCGTGAGAGGTGACAGTTGTGCATCTGTGTGTGAGGTAATAGGTGTGTGTTTGTCTGTGTGTGCTGGTGTGTCTGTGAGAGGTGATAGGTGTGTGTGTGTGTGTGTATGTGTGTATGTGTGCGTGCAGGTGTGTGTGAGTGCGTGTGTGTGTGTGTGTGTGTGTGTATGTGCGTATGTGCTCATGTTTGTCAAGCAACACTATATCCAACTCCTGCTCCTGCCTGTGCTGAGGACCCCGTTCCTGTTAGGACATCTATTTACTTATTTATTTATTCAACCTGTAGTGATACAGGTCAGTGTCATGGTGGTGGTGGAGAGGTTTTCTGTTTACAGGTGTTGTTTGCCACAGCGGTACACCTGGAATACCGACTGTAACTACTGTTAACACACACACCTGCTCCACCACCAAGCGTGATGTTGTTCAGTCAAGACAAAATAATCCCTCTAGTGACATCACAGGTGGACAATAGACCGGCCAGATATTTTGTTACACAGAACCATCTGGGAAGTCATCCTTTGAAACCGTTTGGAAACCGCTTGGGCACTTTAAAAATTGGACGAACCATCTGTCCATCACCACCACGCCTAGCTGCCAGCTGTTGATTGGTCCAAACCACCGGTGGCTCGGCCACAAACGGATAACTTGAAGCCTGGCCAGGCCGAGAGAGAAACAGAATGTGAACTTGTGAGATTGAGAACGACTCGGCAGGTAGTAAAAGTGGGGCCCTAAAATATCATATAATAGTCAGTATAAAGCGAGTTAGTTAATATGGCTAGTTACAGCTACATGCTACATCAAGTTGCTTCTCCAATATCAGGACACAGGCAGTTCATAATATAATAACCTGGGTTTATTACAGAGTCATTTGAATCCTAGCATGCTAGCTCTCTCCATGAGTGTGTGTGTGTGTGTGTGGGGACGGCTGGTTTAACCGGAGGGCTTTGATTTGATTTGATTGGCCAATTTAGCCTCACCCAGCCCCACCCCCAGACTCTATAATCAGCCTGACTCGGACCTGAAGCAATGAGGCTGCTTAAACCAGACACCAACCACACACACACAAACACACACACACACACACACTCCACCGGTAAGTTACAGCTAGACTGGTTGTAAGCGTTCTGGGGATTTGAAGGTCCTCCAGAGAGACTCTGAAGTCCTTCAGAGAGACTCTGAAGGACTTCAGAGTGAATCGTGAACACTTGAGAACAGCAGGGCTCGTTTCTCCCCACAGGAAACAGAAGGGCTTCGGTTCGAGTGTCTCCTCATCTACAGTGACAGGCGAGATGTTTCTATCAAAGAGCTATACTTTGCCGCACTTCCTCTGGGTGTCAGCGGGCTCCAAGCACACTGTTTAAAGCTACGTGCTAGTCCGGAAACTCCCCTCCCCCTGCCCAGCCGAAAGGTACTGGGTTCGATCCCCACTGGTGTCTTCAACCTAACCTTGTCCGTCTAAACCAGGTATAGCAGGGGGGGGGGGGGGGGGACAGTGTAGCGTAGGTTAGCGTGTTTGACATGTGTAAGAAGAACCACTATTGGTCTTTCTGTGCCATCCCACGTCACATGACGTCAACAGAAGAAATCGTTACTGGTCAGTGAGCATTTCCCATCAAGCATCATTGAAAGGGGAGAGGGAGAGAGAGGAGGAGTGGGAGAGAGGGGGAGAGAGAGAGAGGGTGAGAGAGGGTGGGCGAGAGAGAGTGGGTGGGAGAGGGAGAGAGGGGGAGAGGGAGAGAGAGAGAGGATCATCTCCCACTTATCCTACATGCACCCTTCAAATCACACGCACACACACACACACGGACGGACGGACACACACACACACACACACACATTTTATGACCTTGGTGAATCATGCTTGGAACATATGAGCGCCAATTAAACCGAGACCACTGGCAACTCGTAGCTGAGTCACAGCCTGGCAGTGTGTGTGCATCTGTGTGTGTCTGTGTGTGTGTGTGTGTGTGTGTGTGTGTGCGTGTATGGATGCGTGTGTGCGTGTGTTGGTGATGACAGCTGCCGAGGGCATCGGATGAATTAAATAGTAAAACCACAAAAGAGCTGCTCGCATGGTTGCCATGGCAGCGGGGATGGAGCAGGAGGAGGAGGGGGAGAACGACAAATAAAAACTTTAATGAACAGACAAATCCTTTATTCAATCGAATGTTGGTGGCTATGGTGTTCTATTCTGTTCTCTGGCTTTACTGGGCTGAGAAGATGAATTCTGACCGAAGAACAGAATCACTCGGCGATGGATCTCCTTCACATGCAGATGAGGGAGATGAGGAGAAGGATGAGGAGGAAGAGGAAGAGGAAGAGGTACCAGACCTTTGAGATGAAAGAGCACCTTGTGTCGCAGGGTTTGGCACCAGTGTATAATCCTGAGTGTGTGTGTGTGTGTGTGTGTGTGTGTGTGTGTATGCGTGATGTCGTCCATAATCCCCCAGACTGCCCCTGGCCTGCGGCCCACCGGCCAGAGGGTCCAATCCAAGGACGGGTTTTATTCCATCCGGAAGATGTGGGGTCACCCCCCCGTCTGACCCCAGCATCTGCAGGGGCGGGGCCTGATGCACCGGCCCGCTATACTTGTCCTAGTAACACATGATTTATATGGCAGTGTTGAACTGTCTGGGTCTCTGTTACCATGGCTACCGTGTGGGTCTCTACGTTACCGTGGGTATGCCATGGGTCTCTACGTTACCGTGGCTACGATGTGGGTCTCTACGTTACCGTGGGTATGCCATGGGTCTCTACGTTACCGTGGCTACGATGTGGGTCTCTACGTTACCGGGGGTCTCTAAGTTACCATGGGTACGCCGTGGGCCTCTACGTTACCGTGGGCACACTGTGGGTCTCTGTTACCGTGGGTACGCCGTGGGTCTCTACGTTACCATGGCTACCCCGTGGGTCTCTGTTACCATGGCTTCGGTGTGGGTCTCTAGGTTACCGTGGGTCTCTAGGTTACCGTGGGTCTCTAGGTTACCGTGGGTCTCTAGGTTACCGTGGCTATGCCGTGGGTCTCTACGTTATCGTGGGTCTCTACATTACCATGGCTACGTTACCGTGGCTACGCTATAACGTAGAGACCAGGGTACTGCTTGCGCTCAGACACTTGTAAACGAGTTTCATTTCAATGAATTAAACTATAGTGAGTAACCGTTGCCATAGGGATCACTATTACAACAACCCCAGAGGGACATCTCTCAAGCATAATATAACCAGCATGGCCGACGAGAATGATCTGTCACATTAGCATATCCTTCATTTTCCCTGATTGACGCTCTTAGCCGCGATCATTTCCTCATCTCAGACTGTGTTTCGTATCCCTTTCAGAAATCCCTTCTGACAGGAGCTGGAGGCTGGAGGCAGAAAGCAATGCACTGACGTGATTAACATGACGAGACTACATGTGTCTGGGCCGCCCACCACATTTTATTGTGTTATTGTTCCGTCTTAAATGTTTTCGATCGGTACAAAGAAAATGTATTCAATTAAATTGATCAAAAAATAAGTCCATTGTTCTTTGTCATAGGATCTTGAACTGAATTGTAAATGGTAAATGGTAAATGGATTGCATTTATATAGCGCTTTTACCCAAATCGCTTTACAGTATCGCCTCACATTCACCATTCATACACCGACGGCGGTGTCAACCATGCAAGGTAACAACCAACACGTCAGGAGCAGTTCGGGTTCGGTGGTGTCTTGCTCAGGGACACCTCGACACTTATGATGAACACAGATGAACGCTATCTGGGTTTCCCGCTTGATTCCGACCCGTCGACCACAACAACAGAGTCAGAGGTCGAGCAGATTACAGACCCGCTGTGTGAACAAGCTGCTGCTGCCGCCGCTGCTGCTGCTGCTCGCAGAGGAGGAGGAGGAGGAGGACGCAGCGAACGGTGAAGTCAAGGCTCGCTAAAGCTGACAGAGGAACGGCAGTGAAGAGCTTTAAAACGCTGAATCCGAGGTTGATTGTGTCAACGAGACGAGATCAGCATGGGAAATAAGCCTGCCTGCCTGTAGGTGAATAACGCAGCAAAATCAAAGGATGAATTTTCCCGATCCCTCACCTGCACACACACATGCAGACACACACACACACACACACACTGCATGTGTGTGTGTGTGTGTGTGTGTGCATGTGTCTGCATGTGCCGTTGACTTTGATGTATAGGCCTACGACCGACGATGCCCACGTCGTCTGGCAGATTGCATCCCGATAACCTTCCAAGATTACTACACAATCAAATGTTTTTTATTTGAGCCTGATCCCTTTCAACCGCTGCCCCCCCCCCCCCCCCGCCCCCCCCCCCCCCCCCCCTTCTCTATAATCACATATGAATAAGCAATGGGAAACCAGCAGCTCTACCGCGCCTAAACCCAACAGAATCGGAAGCTGATTATGGGCTCCTTAATTAAAGAAAGGTGTTCATGGGGTCACGGGCCCGAAATAAATGTTTCATGCGTACGGCTTAACGTGAAATAAGGACATTGCACAGGACGGCAATAGAATGAGAGAGAGAAGTTGAGGATCGTGGTGCTGACCTGGGTGTTGGGTCGTCGTGCCCCTGGGGTGTCACTGCCGGAGGTCGGACAGAACACGGTCGTCTCACCAATCAGATAGGTTCAAATCTGGCCGTTTCCCTTTCAATCGCTCTATATTAGTTTCGACCAAATGGTGTTGCTCGAGCCGAGGCGGGGATCTGTAAGTGCGTGATTGGCGAACACAAACTTGGCCAGCTATAGTAAACTGTAAGAAAGTGTCTGTAAAAAGTTTCAAGTAAGCAATTAAGATCTTCTGAATGCTTCATCCACACTCGCCACAAGCGTTTTCTCTGGTAGAATACCTCCGCGACCAAACAGGAAAGCAGGCGTAACTCCGCCCCATTGCAGGATCTGGTTTCCTGCCCGGGCTGGCGCTGTGCCATCTCCAAACCGCTCTCCATGACCTCTCCGCGACCCGCGGGCCTCGCTGCTAATGAGATTCTTGTTTAAGCTTTTCAGCGTTTTAAGTATTTATGAAGAAAGCACTGTCGGCGGTTTACTTATTGATATGGCGCTGTATATTTTACGAACGCGAAGCCAAACTGAGAAACACCTGAAAATGTGACTCCAGAGGCAAGATCGCTTTCATTTAGCGGCTTGAGTGTTTAGATCATGAGGCAGAGCTCAGGAAATATGACAGAGCTCCTTGTTCTAGAGCAATCACTCCCTCACCCAGCTAGTGACTACAACAAAGATGGTCACAAGGTTCCTCTATCAACCACACACACACACACACACACACACACACACACACACACACATACTATGCCTAATAAATAATTTCTAATAGACACACATACTGATGTACTGAGAGAGAGAATTAATTAAGAGCCTAATGAAGTGTTGATTAGCACAGCTTTTAATGTTAGCTAGCCAGTCGAACTCCAGTTCTAACTTCCAAAGACACTTTCACAACTAGACAATTTGGTCTGAGAGTTTCTCTGGTTCTCATGTCCGTGTTCCAGTTTAGCGGAATCCAAGCACTCAAAACCAAACCAAAGCTCAAACGTTATACTCCCATCTTGAAGGCTCCCAGGCACTAGGGTGTACCTGGGAGCCTTCAACAGAGCTGGCAAAGAGCTATCTCAAGGCTCTTTTGTAACCAACCCAAAAACCTGCTGAAAAAGATTCTGTATTTATGAATGTTTGGAAGAAACTCGGAAACTTCCCCCTTTATCAGCCGTAACTTCGATTCCTGGGATTCAACTTTCGTTCCTAATAATAATCGTTAAAGAAATTCCTTTTAGTTTTCTGAATCAGTTGTGTTCAGAGTTATCCTCAGTGAATTTAGGTGTTTAATATTCCACTAAAGTCATTGTTTAACAACTGGTAACAACTGCTATCTAGTCAATTTGTTATGTTGTCATTTATCTGAGGCCTTCATCCGACGTGACTCACAATTGAAAGCACAGTAGGCTATGTCCTTATAAACGAGGATGCCCATGAGTAGGCTGTGAGAATTGGGGATCGAACCCAGTAACCCAGTAACCCAAATCCCAGTAGTAGTAGTCAAACCACCACTCTCACCACCAGTAGATCCATCTCTAACCAAATCCAATATCATGTTGGCGGCAGCTGACTGCGCCTCCCCGCCGGCAGATGAAGCCAGGTACCCCTCTGCGGCCCCCCAAACTAACCAAACCTCATTTCATTACACCCCCCCCTCCCCACCCACCACCACCCCCCCCTCCACCCCAGGGAGACCTTTTCCCTCAAAAAGGTCATCTGCCAGCCAGCCAAGAACCACCGGCAGGACGGAACGCGGGCTTTCCTTCCAAATGGGATTCCGTAAGCGAGGGGATGAGCGTCATTAATATTAGAGTTAGCCGGCAAAACGAGGAGGAGCATCTCTCTCCATTACCCGGTAGCGTCGGCGCCTCGCCCAAATTAGAGTCAATAAGCGATTATCGATGACACGTGATTCGTTGAGATCGGGGAGAAACAGAGACAGACAGAGGGACGGGTTCCGCCGCGTCGATCCGTGTCGGGAAGCGATCCGAGCCGGCAGTCAAAGCAATCGTCCTCTTCTTGTTTACGTTCCCCTTCTGAGTTGTTTTCCCGTCCACCCATCTGCATATTCATGCGGAGGGACTCTGGATGGGCTGCGGGCTTTGGGGGCGCTCCCACTGAGAAATGAGAGGATTTTCAGTGAGATTAAAATATGGGGGACTTCGCGTCGAGTGCAGATATCTTGGCTGTTGCCGTTAATTAATAGCTGTGATTTTTTTTTTTATTCCAGAACCCGCGCAAAGACGGGAAATTACAGTGATGCAACGTCTGAATATGTTTACGGATCATAAGCGAACCCGTCATATATTTACTGTGGATAGAAAATAGACAAAAAGCCTCTCTTTGTTGTGTTTGTGTGTCGTCGGTGGCTATAGTTATAACCTCGTACCGTCCCTGGTCTGTTCGCTGTGTAAGAAAGCATCCGTATATCTCTGTCTATCTCTGCTTTATACAGTCGGCCTATGTATGTTTACAGAGAGACAACGTATTTCTGCCAAGGCACAAGAAAGTGTTTGACTCAACATCCGCATCGTACGTTTCAAGATTAAAGATTCAAGAAGTTTACTCGTCACACACACACACACAAGATATGCAGTGAAATGAAAAAGTGGCGATGCCCAGCGGAATGTGCAACTATTACAAATATCAGAATTGAAGGGAAAGCAGAATATCACAATATCCACACTATTTACATTCTTTAAAGCAAAAGGAGCATCTTTTTTTTTTTTTTTTTACTCCCAGTCCAAAAAGTTCTGGGTTCGATCCCCACTTCCCACCTGCAGCCCGAGCACCCGACCTGCTCCTTAATGACGTGTATCTGAATTCACTGTCTTGTTACATGACTAAATGGTATATAAACACTCTACACATCGATATCCATCAGTTCCATCCCGCCCACTTGCTCTAATCGTCCTATTTTCAGATGTTGATCTTGATGTTTATCTTCCAAAACCGGTTCTAATAAAGTGTCTTGTTTGGACACCGAGGCCGGCGGGAGTACAAGACAGCACCGGCCTTCAAGGCACTCCTGGGGAGGAACCAAGAACCAAGAAGACACTACAGCCGGAGCAGAGAGCAGGAGAAGTAGGAGGAGGAGGAGGGAGGAGGGAGGAGTATGGAGAGAGAGGAGGCAGAGGGAGAAGCGAGGAGGGGGAGGAGGAGGAGGATGGAGAGAGGAGGCAGAGGCGGAGGAGGAGGAAGGAGGGAGGAGGGGAAAGAGATGGAGCGAGGGAGAAGTACAGAGTGCGAGGGAGGGACGGAAGGTGAAATTGAGGACAGGAGGAGGAGGATGATGTTGGAGGAGGAGGAAGGGGAGGAGGCGTAGGATGAGGGAGAGGAAAGGGAAGGAATGAGCGGGGAGGAGGAGAATGAAATGAAGAAGAGGAGAAGGGAGACGAGGAGGACGGAAGACTCAGAGTAGGGATGAGGAGGATGAGGGAGGGGGGGAGGAGGGGAGGGGGGAGGAGCGCATAGGAGGAGGGCCGAGGGAGGGATTGTCCTTCCAATTAAGCCCCACAGCGATCTGCCCTCGTCAGCTGCTTTTCCTTCTGCTGTATTGTTTAGGGGGTCCCTCCGGTGGGAGCCTCGTAAATGGGGGCTTAGTGGCGAAGAGGTCAGCTGTACAGTGAGCCGGGCCGAGCACCCACCGCCATCGTCAAGTACGTCGTAACAGAGAGTTTGTGAAGCGCTTTCTTGTCATTTTATTTCTTTTATTTATGAGTTAAGAAAGCCGCGGTTAGAAATCTTAGGGGCGTTTAGAGGATACTATCAGACGGAGCCACACCAAGCTATTCAATAATTGATTAGAATTTGTCTCATTGGGTTTGATATTAGGCCAGAACACTCTCTCTCTCTCTCTCTCTCTCTCTCTCTCTCTCTCTCTCTCTCAAAAGTTAACACTCTTTGAAAACGAAACGGTTCACACAACTTGCTTCATGTCTTCAGTTTTTAATTTAACAACTTCTAGATAGAGGTAAGGGCATTGGGGTTCAAACCAACAACCTTTCATCAGGGAGTCAAAAACCCGACCCCTGGCCTCTCAACCCTGACCCCTGGCCTCTCAACTCTGACTCCCTAGGCTCTCAACCCTGACCACTAGATGCTCAACCCTAACCCCTAGACTCTCAACCTGACCCCTGGCCTCTCAACCCTGACCCCTGGCCTCTCAACCCTGCCTGCTTTAAAGTTAGTGGAGTAGACTAAAATTAATTAAAGATTCTAGCAGAGTTTCAATGTTTTACTAATATAAGTAAGCCTAATATAATTCACTTTTTTAATTACACAAAAATATAACATAAAGCTGAAACGTGAACATAAATCTGAATAAATTAGACAAAATAAAACAAACCATACATCAAACTGCGTAATCAACCTGCGATAAATGTGACATTTTTGTGCATTATGTGCATTTGTGTGAAATAATCTTCCACGCATAACGTAAGTTAACCGCCAGTGAGTCGCTATGGTGTTAAGTAACTGGTCTGAGTGTATCGCTCGTGGGGTTGAAGGAGATGCATGTTTTGAATGTCAAGTGCATCGCTGTCCTCCAGCATGTCTGTGGTCGATGTATTGAACCAGCCCATGGCATGCGGTGGGAAGACGCACAACAGCAGCAGACACACAAAGAACCCAGAGAACCCAGAGGCCCGACAGCACAGCACAGCCGCAGCACGGCCGTGACTGAGTTTGATGAATCATAAGGTCTCCGCGTTGTAATGAAGACACATATCATCATTTGAGGCCAGAGCAGCGACACATAAAACACATGAATATAAAGGAGGCACCACATGTTTCATATCTAGGACAGTACAAATATAGATCATAATAATAATAATAACAAATACATGTTGTAATCTTATAAACCCGGGTGGAGTTTATAGAGTTTAAGTGTGTTTCTATACACACGCACACACGCACATTTTAAGCTTTACGCACACACACGCACATTGTAAGGACAAATACCTGAATATTCGCTCATTTTAGTAGTTTGCAACTCGTTGCCGGGACTGGAAACTTGGCGTGTTAGCACTGCTAGCATTAGCAAGTTAGCATGGTCTCGGAAAGTTGTGCGTACGACCAGTTGGCTCATGCAACCGCACACATTTTGTTCAGAAAATGCACATTTTGAATTGTCTAGTTGAGAGACTCCGGCCGATTGTCGAACCTCAGCTTCAGGAGGAACAATGCGGATTCCGTCCTGGCCGTGGAACAGTGGACCAGCTCTTTACCCTCGCAGGGTTGTTGGGGGGGGCATGGGAGTTTGCCCATCCAGTCTACATGTGCTTTGTGGACTTGGAGAAGGCCTATGACCGTGTCCCCCGGGGAATCCTGTGGGGGGTACTACGGGAGTATGGGGTACCCGGGCCGTTGGTACGTGCCATTCGGTCCTTGTACGAACAAAGTGCGAGCTGCGTCCGTATTCTCGGCACAAAGTCAAGCACGTTCTCAGTGGGTGTTGGACTCCGCCAAGGTTGTCCCTTGTCACCGATTCTGTTCGTGATCTTCATGGACAGAATCTCAAGACGCAGCCGAGGTGAGGAGAGTGTCCGGTTTGGGGACCTCAGAATTCCATCTCTGCTCTTTGCAGATGATGTGGTTCTGTTGGCTACATCAGACCGTGACCTCCAGCATGCACTGGGGCGGTTTGCAGCCGAGTGTGAAGTGGTCGGGATGAGAGTCAGCACCTCCAAGTCTGAGGCCATGGTTCTCTGCCGGAAAACGGTGGAGTGTTCCCTCCGGGTTGGGAGTGAGTTGCTGCCTCAAGCGAAGGAGTTCAAGTATCTCGGGGTCTTGTTCACGAGTGAGGGCAAAATGGAGCGGGAGATGGACAGACGGATTGGTGCAGCGTCTGCAGTGATGCGGGCGCTGTACCGGTCCGTTGTCGTGAAGAGGGAGCTGAGCCGGAAGGCGAAGCTTTCGATTTACTGGTCCATCTACGTTCCAACCCTCACCTATGGTCACAAGCTTTGGGTAGTGACCGAAAGAATGAGATCGCGGATACAAGCGGCCAAAATGAGTTTCCTCCGGAGGGAGCTCGGAGTAGAGCCGTTGCTCCTCTGCATCGAAAGGAGTCAGCTGAGATGGTTCGGGCATCTGATTAGGATGCCCCCCGGGCGCCTCCCTTTAGAGGTTTTCCGGGCACGTCCAACTGGGAGGAGACCCCGGGGCAGACCCAGAACCCGCTGGAGAGATTATATATCTCGTCTGGCCTGGGAACGCCTCGGGACCCTGCTTAGCCGGCTGCCACCGCGACCCGGCCCCGGATAAGCGGACGCAAATGGATGGATGGATGGATGGATGGATGGATAGTTGAGAGATGTTTTCCTTCACTTTGTTCAGACTCCTTAAAAGCCATTTGGCACAGAGTCCTTTCCTTCGTATCACAAATTGATAACAAAATGTTCCAAAGGCAATCATCTAATACATACTCTTTCCCGCTCTCTCTCTCGCTCTCTCCCCATCATTTCTTTCCATTTGTGTATTTGCTGTTTATATATATTTTTCCTGCCTTAAAAATGTTGCTTCAATGAAGGGCTAGCGTTTTGTAGTCATTACCGAGAACAGCTGGTGTTTCTTTCGCGTGTAGAATGCAGAAAAATTATTTTGCTCAAATCATGTCACTTTTAGAACGTACACATATGACAGAAACAGGAGAATAAATGTGTTTAAAGTTGTGAAACCGTGACTTGATTCCTTAATATAAATGGATCGTTGATCGCAATTTAGGTGATGTAGAAAGTGTGTCAATCAAATTATCTTTGTGGCCTCTTAACTTCTTGTGAGTGATTATGATTGACTACAGCTGGTGACTTCTCTGAGCCCATTTAAATATGACTCATTTGATACAATCATTAGACTCAGACACAAACACTACAATGGGAAAGTCAAAGGAGCTCAGCACGGATCTGAAAAAGCAGAGCATTGACTTGAACAAGTCAGGAAAGTCACTTGGAGCAATTTCAAAGCAGCTACAGGTCCCGAGATCAACTGTGCAAACAATTGTTCGTAAGTATAAAGTGCATGGAACAGTTGTGTCACTGCCACGATCAGGAAGAAAACACAAGCTATCACCTGCTGCTGAGAGAAAATTGGTCAGGATGGTCAAGAGTCAACCGAGAACCACCAAAAAGCAGGTCTGCAATGAATTAGAAGCTGCTGGAACACAGGTGTCAGTGTCCACAGTCAAGCGTGTTTTACATCGCCATGGGCTGAGAGGCTGCCGTGCAAGAAGGAAGCCCTTGCTCCAGAAGCAGCACCTTAAAGGCTGCTACATACTCTGCGAGAAGCGAGAACTTTGTTCTCTCACCCAGGGCTGCGAGAACAAAATTACATCATTTTGTTCTCGCAGCCCTGGGTCAGGAGTTCTCGCAGCTTGTTCTCGACACATCAGCCGGGCCGAACTTTTTTCTCATGTCGTGTCCAAGAACTATTGTGTGATTGGTCAATTTGAAGTGGGCGTGGTTAATGTGCTTTCCGCCGGCGCAGAAGTTTGCTGCTGTGGGCGTATGGCGTCATTATCGAGTCAAAAGTCGAGTGCGCAGAAGATTAATTTGAGAGCAGAATTCCCCCTCCTCTCACACGGATTTATGTGCTCACACTCAAATGTATGGTCCTCAGACTCACAACTCTGTCTGCACGCTCTCAGTTTGTAAAGCGCTCGCGCTCAACGCTTTCTCTGCTCGGACACGGATTTATCTCCCCGCACACAGATTTTTTCAACTGAAATATTACTGTCAAAAGTCCAGCCAATAAGAATTCACCGGAAATGCATTTGCCCAAATGTAACTGGCCATCTAATTTGACCAATCGAATCATTACTGATTCCCTGCAATCTCATTGGTTGGGTAGGTAAGACGCATAGCTATGATCATAGACATGTATACATAGATGCCGCATTGGCTGTGTTGGCCCGTTGCTGCGATACGTTAATGCGTCCGCCCTGTAAACAAATACAAGTAGACGTGGAAACTGGGGGTTTTCTGAATAAAAAGCACTAACGTTTACATTTAACTGATTTCGATGAATCGTTTTTATATTCAATGATTTATATTAATTTAAGTAGCCTACTAATAATGACAATCATTGAGACAAAAAATGAACAAAGTCTGCAAATCAAAATAGTAAGACACTGCAACTGGCAGTGAGTCTGCTTTCTTTTCTTTTAGCAGTGAAATGATAGATGTACTCCATGACAGAAAATTGTAGACAATTATTTTATTGTATACAATAACATTTCATGGTAACATTTTTTAAACATGCAGTAGGCTTGTACTATTATAAATAATAATAGTCAGTTGCAAGTCAGTTGTCCATATTTTGTTTGATCAATATCATATTGATCAAAACAAGTGCTGGAGACATTTTGACTGATTGAACAAGTGAAGGGATTTCTGTTTCCTCTTAAAAATATGGGATGAAAAGTACCAGTACAATAAATACTAAACACAACAGACTGATTCCAAATTCAAGATTACTTTATTTGCAGTAACAGACATAAGTGTAAGACAATACCAGTGTTACTACACATCACTGTCAGCATGTTTAAAGGACCATTACGTAGTTGTACATAATAATAATTCTGACCACATTTGACCACAGTGTTCTTTGCCCTCTGTTCCCCATCCTTGGCGTTCCTCTTCTCTTTCCAGACTCTCCACCCTAGCCAAGGCTTCACTGAGTCTGGCCCTTAGATCACCGGGAGATGTAGGCCGTGCATAGGAGTGGTCCTAGTAGAAACAAGGATGAAAATATTTGGAGTCCTGTTTATATCACATTCAGTCACAGCCGGTCAATTCATAGCTAGTACAATGTACTGTCAGATGGCCTGCATTTTTAATCTCATCACCCCTCAATCCCACTGCCAGCACTGTGTGTGTGTGTGTGTGTCAAGGATGCATTCAACAAAGGCATGTTTCAATGTATGCGCATGTGTATACATGAGTGTGTCAGAGTGGGGGGGGGGTGACAAGAGGTTTGAATATGACCAGGGTCATGATGCTCAGCTGTATGGGGCATAGCTAGTACTTAGTACTCACAACATTGGGCACAGGCAGAGGTTCAGTCTCTTGGACACGCTGGGAACAGTCCACTGACGGGCTCTCTTGAGACTTCTTTGACATCAGGGTTGTCCTGGTTGCCACTGGCTAAAGTGAAAGAAAAAATAGAAAAAAAGAACTTGAACAGATTTAAGTATCTCACAGTGTAATAGAAAATACACCACTGATTCCTTAACATTCAGAAAGGAAAAAACATTTTCAGCATAGTGTGACATTGACTTATCTAATCCTTATAGCCTAGTGATAAACCTACCCTTTAGAGATGAGCTGGGAAACTGAAGACAGATGGAATAGCTCCATCTCTGATCCTGACAGTCTGACCTGTCCTGTCAAAGTCCTCCTGTCTGAAGTGCTCACTGCAGAGCTTGGGCAACTGACTGTCTGTGAAACCTTCCCTTCTAAGGGCTACTTCCCACTGCTTCCTCAAATCGTTATTTTTGGGAAACCTGTGAGAGAAAAGTGTGAGAAAAGTTAGCGAAACAACTAACAACAACCAGAGTAGTCAGTTCAGGCTATTTAGTTAAATATGATTGATTTCTTATAACATCTCAGATTTCATAGACTAGCCAAGCCAGCCTCCACTTCTGAAAAAAGTCAAAATCGGTTTTGCCAAAACGTTGTTTGGAGGCTGGTTTGACCGCGGGAATTCATAGCATTATCCACAACGTTAGCTAATTTAGCTCTCAACATGATGTTATAATGGCCAAATACAACCAAAAAAAATTGTTCAGTCTTAAGGCTGATCCATACGCTGATCCATGTTCTCGCACCTAGGGCTGCGAGAACAAAATGACGTCATTTTGTCAGGAGTTCTCGCAGCATGTGCTCGACACATCAGCCGGGCCGAACTTTGTTCTCGCGTCGTGTCCGAGAACTATTGTGTGATTGGTCAATTTGAAGTGGTTAATGCGCTTTCCGAGTGAACAAAGGAAGCAGCTCGGCTTTGTAGACTCCGCTCAATCTGCTCAGGTGTGCTGCATTATTCCTGCTGGTGACTCCACCCACCTCTACCTGCAGACAGAAGCAGAGAACCAGCAGAAAGAAGAACACCACAACACAACAAGGCCCACCTCTGGGGGCCGTAACAAAAAGCCCCCACAATAAATCCGTGTGAGAGCAGGGGAATTCTGCTCTCACATTAATCTTCTGCGCACTCGACTTTTGACTCGATAATGACGCCATATAGGCAGGGCCTTTGAGGAGTTTCTCGCAGAGTATGAAATGTCCAGGGCTGCGAGAACTTTATTCTTGTTCTCGCAGCCCTGAGTGCAAGAACAAAGTTCTCGCTTCTCGCGGAGTATGTAGCAGCCTTAAGGCTCGACTGAAGTTTGCTGCTGATCACATGGACAAAGAAAAGGCCTTCTGGAGGAAACAAAAATGGAGCTCTATGGCCACAGTGACCAGAAATATGTTTGGAGGAGAGAAGGTGAGGCCTTTAACCCCAAGAACACCATGCCTACCGTCAAGCATGGTGGTGGTAGTATTATGCTCTGGGCCTGTTTTGCTGCCAATGGAACTGGTGCTTTACAGAAAGTAAATGGAATAATGAAGAAGGAGGATTACCTCCAAATTCTTCAGGAGAACCTAAAATCATCAGCCAGAAGGTTGGGTCTTGGGCGCAGTTGGGTGTTCCAACAGGACAATGACCCCAAACACACATCAAAAGTGGTAAAGGAATGGCTAAATCAGGCTAGAATTAAGGTTTTAGAATGGCCTTCCCAAAGTCCTGACTTAAACCCCATCGAGAACATGTGGACAGTGCTGAAGAAACAAGTCCATGTCAGAAAGCCAACAAATGTAGCTGAACTGCACCGATTCTGTCAAGAGGAGTGGTCAAAGATTCAACCAGAAGCTTGTGGATGGCTACCAAAAGCACCTAATTGAGGTGAAAATGGCCAAGGGACATGTAACCAAATATTAGCATTGCTGTATGTATATTTTTGACCCAGCAGATTTGGTCACATTTTCAGTAGACCCATAATAAATTCATAAAAGAACCAAACTTCATGAATGTTTTTTGTGACAAAGAAGTATGTGCTCCAATCACTCTGTCACAGAAAAATAAGAGTTGTAGAAATTATTGGAAACTCTGGACTGCCATGACATACATTTACATTTACATTTAGGGCATTTGGCAGACGCTTTTATCCAAAGCGACTTACAAAGAGTACATTTGTTGAAGGAGAGGCAGCAATATATCACTGTGGTACCTGAAGATAAGAATAGAGCTGTTTTAGAGCATTCCTATTTACGAGACGAATAGAACGAGTTTCATAATTGCTAAGTTGCCTGCATAAGTAGCTGCATAACATCTGAGAACGAACAACAATGCTAAGTGCCATTAATAAATGTTAAGACGTATAAACACGCAGGTTAGTGCTGGGGGGGGTTATGTAGAGTCCAGGTGAACTCTGAACAGGTGGGTCTTGAGTCTCTTGTTAAGGAGGGGGGTTATGTAGAGTCCAGGTGAACTCTGAACAGGTGGGTCTTGAGTCTCTTGCGGAAGCTGGCGAGCGACTCGGCCGTCCTGACATGAGCCGGGAGCTCATTCCACCACTGAGGAGCCAGAACCGTGAAGAGTTGGGACTTAGAAGAGCGATGTTTGGTTGTTTTTAGTGAAGGCGGTACCAGTCGTTTGGCAGAAGTTGTCGAGCGGAGTGCTCGGGCTGAGGCGTAGGGTTGGACTAATTTTTGGAGGTAGGTAGGGGCGTACATGGGGTACATGTTCTTTACAAGTGTATGTAAACTTTTGACCACAACTGTACATACACATACATACATCCACACACACTTCCATTATAGTTAGCAGAGTCACGTGACCGCTTGTATATACAGTCTGCTTCCATTCTACATATCAGAAGTGAATAGTTGACACCTCAGCCCCAGACTAATCAGCCTGACTCAGGGTCAGGTGAGGCTGCTTAAACCAGACACCAACCACACACACTCCACAGGGATTCAGAGATAAAAATCTGCAAGTTGATCAAGCAATAGAAAATGTTTCCTTTTTGTAAGACACTGATCATTTTAAAAATATTTAGAAAATAGATGGGATGAAGGCAGCAGTCGGAGCAGTTTAGATACCAAGCAAGGCACATTTTTATTCCAGCAAAACACCTGGAGCTGTCTGAACCACAGACATGACAATTGTGTGATAGATTGTCCAGCCCACAAGCAACGGCACATTCCCTCTCATTCTAGTCACCATCACCTCTGCCGTCGGCATGGCAACCCTTTGTTCATTGAGAGTAAAAGTCAAATTACTTCTTTGAATTTACGTTTAGTTTCAAAGGAGGCAACTCCCGGAAACCAAATGGAGAGATTCCATTTTCTTTTTTCAACATATCTCCCCCCCCGCCCCCCCGATTGGTCAGTTTTGGATTGACAAGTCCAGCACAGGGCCACGGAACAGTAGATTTACCAACTGCAACACTGCAATAATAGCGGTGTGTGTGTGTATGTTTGTGTTTGTTTGTACATACTGGCATATAAATCAATACGCCAGTGTAAAGCTGGCAGGGAGAATAGCTGCTTGGTCTCAGTAATGGGAAGATGGATGAATGTTAGAGGGAGGGATGGATGGCTGTATCGATGGGTGGATGTATAGACTGATGGATATATAGATGGATGAGTCCATTCAGAAGTCTGCTACACAAACCGTTCTATTCATGGTTCATGAAGGCACATTTCCTGTCTGGTGCTTTGTCAACATCTGTATGATTGTTGTGTATTGGAAATCATGGCATTTTAAATCTCAAATCAAGGCGGTTTTAGCTGCATAATCCCTAAAAGCGCACGTTTTTATTGATGCGGGCGAAGCGTTTGAATTTGGATCCCGACAGCGGACGCCATATTTGATTTAGAAAAGGGCACGGGAAAACGGCCGCTCAGCGCTTTCTCTCTGTACCATAAAGTATTACAACAACAAGAAGCCGATTGTATGCGCTGTGAAGTACATGCTTTGTGTACGCGGCGGCGCCATAAACAACGGCAGCCCGCCCCCGCTGCACGTCGAAGGTGTTCGGCGTGGGATTAGCGTGTGTGCGTGTGTGCGTGTGTTCAGACGAGCCGTGTTCTGTGTTCCACACGAACCGCGGCGGAGGAACGCGGCGACCTTCCAGCCGACGCAGAGACGCTGCGTTCCTTCGTTAGCGAAGGCCAGATGTTTACAGTTGTTTGGACACAACAACAGGAGGCAACGATGACGATAGGACATGAAAGTTGAGAGGAAATAATTGTAGCCATCCTGCACACTTTCCACTTTATCACGTCATCACATGCTATTTACATTTACATTTACATTTACATTTAAGGCATTTGGCTTTGGCTTGACGCTTTTATCCCAAGTGACTTACAAAGAGCAGCAATAAGCAATATAGGGCTGTGGTACATAAAGATAAGACGAGAGCACATTTCAAGCATTCATAGTTACAAGGCTAGTTTCATAATTGCTAGGTTGCCTGCATAATTGCTGGGATAAGCATGTGCACGCAGTTCACATTAAACACAGTAAACACATTAAAGCGATCAATGATCATTCATGTTGCTGTATGTATATTTTTGACCCACATTTTCAGTAGACCCATAACAAATTCATAAAAGAACAAAACTTTGTGACAAAGAAGTATGTGCTCCAATCACTCTGGACTGCCATGACATACATGTTCTTTACAAGTGTATGTAAACGTTTGACCAGAACTGTATGTGTGTGTATGTGTGTGTGTGTGTATGTATAAGTTGTGTAATGGAACTCAACCCCCCCCCCCCCACACACCACACACAAAACAATCACGGTTCGGTAAGTACCTCGGTTTTTAATTTGGAATTTGGTATGTTTTGGGTACAGCAGGGGCAGCAAAACCCATAATCAATCATACAGTACATAATTTAAGTGAACAAATTACGGCCTTTTTTATATTCAAAAAGTCTGTCAATACTGCTGCAACAGTTTTGGAACATTTGACCATGTAAACCTACAAACCAACAAATGAAAGTATAAACCAGACAATGAGCACAATATTATCCCTTTAATAACGATTATTCATTCCAAGACTACGGAGTCATATTTTTTGGGGGAGGAGCCAGGATGAAACTACCATCGCAACACATTCTGAGGTTGATTTGAGATTGAAGGCTCAAAATCACTGAACTGAACTGTACACTAGATAATAAAAGTACCATGACTCCCTCGAACACCGCTGCTGTCTACCATAGAGGAGCATCCATAGAGGCTGCATCTTGTGCCAGCCTTGGGATGAATCCAACACATCTTCTGAAGCCCTGAACTCACACACACACACCCCCCTCCCCCTCCCCCCATCCCCACCCCCGCCTCGCAAGCCAGACACAACCTCGACACCGAGACCGCCGTGACCGGAAAAGCACAATAACAACAACAACAAGAACAACAATTGTCCGTGTTCTTGGTTGTCTTTCCTCTCTTCTCCACATATCGCCCACGGTTGTGCGTGCGTGTCCTGCGAGCACAAAACAAACACAACGGCGATTCAAACTGAAATCCCGTTCTGTAGCCGCCGGGTGTTGGGCGCCTGGGGAGCGCCGAACGCGGCCGGAACGCTGAATAAACCATCAGCTCTGATCATCTCCATCTTGAATCAGTGGAATGATGCTCTTATTTATCTGGATGGGGATTTTGCATTCAGTTCCCCCCTCCGGTCCCCCATCACGCTGCTAGCACTTACAAAAACAAGATGGCCACTAAGTGATTAGGCCCATCAGAGAGATGAGGAGACAGAGCAGGTTCTGGATAGTCCAGTTGGTTAGGCGGTTCGACTCCTCGGGGTTCAAACCCCCCAAAAAGGACTCGGCTGCTACAGGTGCATCCGTCTGAGTGGTGGACACTCCCACTTGTGATGTCACAAACTGTTAGAAGACATCACTTCCAATCTAGAATACGTTGTTTCAGGCCTTGATCAATTAAAGCTCAAAGAAACCACACAAAATCAGTATTATCCATCACTCAGTGGATGCACACACACTTCACACACACACACACACACACACACACAGATCGTTCAACAACCCCTCCGCTAAACATTATTTTAAGATGACAGAACAGAGAGATGGATGCATTAGACACACACACACACACACACACACTTCAGTTATGACTAATGTGTCATTAATAAGGCTAAATCCCATCAGAAAGAGACAGCACAATCTGTGTTTGAAGTTGAAGAGGTTAAACTCCCCACATTGCTTGCTAACTTCTTGTTGACAGCCAGGTTAGGTGTCAGAGAAGTGTTTGACATCCAGACAAAATGGCCGCCCCCCTCGCCAACCGAATGAGGATCACTTTGATTAAATAGAAGGGCGGGACGTCGACGAGACATAACTTGTGAAGTGCTTGTTATGAGAGAGAGAGAGAGAGAGAGACCTTGATCTAAAACACTATTAGCATTTTAATGGGACGTCATCAGAGTTTACAGGGGCAGTGAACCAGTCAATCCACGATTCCAAAGCTCACCGAGTTGGCTAAAGGTTACTTCTCTCGTTATTCTCACAAACACACACACACACACACACACACACACTCGCTCCCTCACCCACCCACTCACTCACTGGTTATGCTATATACTTGCAACTAATGCGTATGGACATGGGAAAAACTTGGATTCATAAATATGTATGCATTGGTACAACTGATTGCACATTCATTCAAATGTCAATTTAACAGCTAGACACAAGTTGATTCCAGTTAGTATTAATAATTATGAGGAAACCCTCTCTCTCCATACCCGCCCACCCACTGAGATCAGTACAAAAACACCATTATTCTGTTTCATGTGAAGAAAAACAAAGAAATGTCGAGAGGGTTGCCAGAAGACGTGATGACCATCAATAGCAGACGTGTGCAACAGAACAACAACAGCAATTTACCACGTGGACAACAGTCTCTAAACATCTTGAGACAGGAAATAAATGAACCAACCCCTGGTCACATGGAGAGAAGCATTTTAATCACCGGACACGACAGCGGGAGAGCACCATTTACCCGGGAATTAAAAGGGATCCTATTTTACCACCAGTTGTGAGCGTGATTAGCCATTGCGAGTCATTTCAAAATTGTCACATGACTAAAACTTTCATTGTGATAGAGTGACATCACAAGTGGGAGTGTCCACCCAGATGCACGATGGATAGATATGCCTACCAGTTGGTACAGTACACTGGGTAGGCTGGGAGACTGATCTCAGCTAGTCTTTTTTGCTTAGGAAGTTTCCTGACTGAGTGAATGACCCGGAAGTACCCAAGTGGCAGTTAGAATTTTCTCAACGCTAAGGAAAGGTGTGAAAAGAAAGGAGATAGTGGCTTCCCACAATTCCTTGCGGCAGGAACATTTAAGTGATGCACCATTCTGCTGTTCAGAAACTACCGATCATGTAAACCAGGGGTGCCCACACTTTTTCAACTTGCGAGCTACTTTTTAAATGACCAAGACAAAATGATCTACCTACACTAAAAATGCTAAATATATCCCGAATATACTTCATATATATACAATATAATTTGGCGTACCTTGCATAACTGCATGAGCCCTTGTGGCACACTACAATTCAGTACATTTTTGATCATTACCTTACTTTGGTCATTACCTTACTTGGGTCATTACCTTACTCCAGTATTTCTCAAACTGCGCCCCTCTAGGGCGCCTCCCTTTAGAATCCACTCTGGTCAGGAGATGGGTTAGGTTCACTATATTTCCACAGAAAATTAGACATCTTAACATTTTTTTCACATTTTGGAAAGTCATTGAAGCATTGCTGCTGCTACTTTCCAGGGCTCCTCCAATACAAGGACACACAGGTGGATGTGGAATAATCCGGTTTATTGCAGAATTTGTAGCATGATTGTTGACAGAGCAGGTGAAACAATGCTAGCTCTCTCCTTGAGTGTGTGTGTGTGTGTGTGGGTTGACGGCCGGTTTAACCTGTGGTGCGTTCATTCGCCAATGCACCACAGGTGTGCAGCCTCACCTATCAGCCCCAGACTAATCAGCCTGACTCAGGGTCAGGTGAGGCTGCTTAAACCAGACACCAACCACACACACTTTATCAGAGATAAAAGATCCCCAAGTTAATGGAGCAATAGAAAAAGTTTCCTTTTTGTAAGACACTGATCATTTAAAAAATATTTAGAAAATAAATGGGATGAAGGCAGCGGTCGGAGCAGTTTAGATACCAAGCAAGGCACATTTTTATTCCAGCTAAACGTCTGGAGCTGGCTGAACCACAGACAAGACAATTGTGTGATAGATAGTCCGCCACAGCGATGGAACCATTGCTTTGTCACTTCACTTCAAAATAAATATCTGAATGAGTTCAATACATTCACAGAGCATTGCTCCATGGAATGAACATAAATCAAAGCTGTAGGTCTGCGTGCAAAATGGCTTCCAGGCTCCTCCGGAAGGAGGAATGGGCCACATGAACCCTTGTAGAACGCTTATGAATGGCCCTGTCAGCTGGTGAGCCGGTCATGTGTGAACGTCGTTACTCAAAGCAGCCAATCAGAGCACACGGAACAAACAATATGTCCGCCATGCGTGAATCCGAATCCGCCAAGATCACCAACATGGAACCTTCACCCGCAAGGCACTTTTTAGGTCTCATGACTTAATCTTCTGGACAGGTGCAATAAATACAAATATATGTCCCTCATCATATCAATCATACAAACTTTATTCATGTTGCACTTTTTGCGCAAAACAGCAATATAAGAGAAGAACAACAACAAGAACTGACCGTACAGTTTCAAACACGGTTTATAATTATTTTCTTACTATGTTTACATGCCTTCCATACATACATCACCATCTCCCTGTGTGTGTGTGTCATCCTAAACTACAACAGGCAGTGTGCATCCAGTCACCCGAGAATACTGCCGCCAGCGAGGTAAGAGATATAGTTATGGTCGGCCATGACAGGGGTGTTCAATGACTCATCTTCTGCTAATCTAACGTCTGTCACCGCCGGGGGGGCGAACAGACGGGCCCCCCAGTCAGGTGACACGTGCCTCAATTGTCTGGCGCCTTTCCCTGTGACTCATCGCTGAGGCGGTTGGATTTACTGCGTACGTCATCCGCCTGTTGGAACTGAGACAGAACTGAACTGAGAAACAGAATTCTGAACTGAACAAAGAAGGACAATTCAGAACAAAACAGAGAAACAGAATTCAGGACTGAACTGATAAACAGAATTCCAGAAAAGAACTGAGAAACGGAATTCAGAACAAAACAGAGCAGAGAAAGTAAATTCAGAGCAAAACAGAATTCAGAACAAAACTGAGAAACATCATTCTGAATAGAAGAGAAAGATAATTCAGAACAGAACTGAGAAACAGAATTTAGAAACAGAATTCTGAAAATAAATCAAAACCGAATTGAGCAACAATTCAGAATTGAGACACAGAACTAAGAAACAGAATTTAGAACTGAGAAACAATACTAAGAAACTATCTGAAAACATCCCTTAAAAACAGGGCTTCTGACTAAACAGAAACATGGCTCTTGTGCAGTCTGTGACCTGAACATTACTTTTTCCGCCAGAACAAGTCATCAGAACTTCTGTAATCATGTCCGTGACGGCGCTGTCTCTGTTGGAAAAGGTTAATTGATGTAATTGCTGTTTCACTCTGCGTCCCACAAGTGTAAAACAGCGGTTACATAACCCGCCACAACCCCCCTCCTTCAGAACTGGATCTCTTGACATGAAATCAAGGGGGCCGAGGCCAAGGTCACCCGAGTGCGATCTCTCTCTCTCTCTCCTTCCCTCCCCTCTCCTCTCCCACATCACCGCCCCCCCCCCCACACCCCACTGTCTTCAAACTCACTCTCTTCCTCTCCCCCTCACCTCCACTCTCCTTATTTCTCTCCATCCCATAATGGCTATAATATATCTTCTCTACATTTCTCTCTCTCTCAGGATGAAGGAGGCTGCCTGCTGCTTTGACGGCCAGTGGAGTCGTACATTTGCATTTCATGTACACGTCGTCGTCCAGCAGACATACGCTTCAAAGCAAAGCGACTTACAAGTGGCGGCCGAGAACACATAAAACATAACAGCTCTGTAGCGGCAGTGGGGGGCGCGTGACCAAGTTTCTAAAGAACTACTTCAGAGAGTCAGGCAGAGGAGCTCGTATGGGAATCAGACCATGAGGTTAGTCATTCATTAAAGATGAATGAGTAGAAATAGTGCAAAAAGTTACAGAGTCAGAGTTACAGATGAGATCTACTATTTACTATTTAGTCATTTAGCAGACACTTTCTGTCAGACAGCGAGTGCCACCCGCCCCACAACATTCTTCACTGCTTTCCCAGTCATCATATATAAGTAGTTGGAGGTAGGTGCTTTCTGAGGGGCAGTTGTGAGTATAGCAGTCGTGGTAGCTCGAGAGCACTAGTGTGGTGGCGCTAACGTCCGCTGACGCGGTTTACCGTCGAAATTACGACGTACGGCTGACTGCTGCCGCCGCCGCCGCCGAGCTAACGAGCGAAGTGAGCGCGGCACTAGACCACCCCGGATTCCGAGTAGGAGACGGCAGATGGCCAATCAGAAGCCTGCGGTGGTCCCAAGGCAGGCGGCGCTACGTACATATACAACCAAGCCCGGCGACACAAATTAGCTGTCACACGTCAACACCTCCTCAGCCCCGACAGAGAGAGAGACAGAGTGTGCTCATGTCCACACGTATGTAGAAGGCTTACGGCCAATCACTGGCGGCGGGGTGTCAGCGGACGGGTAGTCAGGTAGCGAACGCCGACTTCCTGAATCTGTTCCTGGAGGTAATTACGTTGTCGGAGTGTTATCAACTATATCCAGTCAGCCGCGGTCCTGCCCGATATACCGAGACACTAATCCTCATCTGTTACTCCATGTGGGCTGTGTACAAGTACTGACATATCGGCTACCGAGCATCATGAGCGATCTATATGATTATCTTGTTGCGTTATAAATTTCAAGCATTTGGTGAAATTCCACGTGAATAATGTTATTATCATTAACCTTTAGTGAGCGTAAGCCATCTGATCGTATCTGGTAGGCCTACTATCTATTGTCTTTATTAAGTAGCAGCTATTTTCACATCGACCACTCGAGACATCGGGTTCGCATCCTCGTAACGGTGGAGAGAGGAAAAAGAGGGTGAGAGAGAGAGAGAGAGAGAGAGAGAGAGAGAGAGAGAGAGAGAGAGAGAGAGAGTACACGAGGGAGAGAGAAATTGTGTGAGGGAATAAAGTGCGTGACAGAGAGAGACAGAGTGAGCAAGAGAGACAGTGAAAGCGTCAGGGAGGAGAACGAGAGGTCAGGGATATTGGGGCGTTCTCATGCGAGTTTCCCGGCAGCAGTGCTAGCGGTGAGTCATCAGTCATCGTCCGCTGCCAAGGGTCACATGGGAATAAAGGACACAGAACTAACTTCTACATCCACGTCATCCGCTCCAGCAGTCACCCAGCTCTGAGAAACCTGACCGGAATATGTGTCCCTATACGATACGTTATGATGTGGAGCATGTAGGGGCATGGGTTCACAACCATTTTCTATTCAAGGCCCTAAGATACAGTACTACGGAACCCAACCATAACCCGGTTATCAGCAGAAGCCACAGCCTGAGGAGGTAACTGATCTATGTCCTTGGGTTGAGATCCACCGTTATGAGTACTGGTTCCCGACCTTCCCTGGGTTGTGATTCTTCCTGTTTTTAGGTCTGAAAATCCTTGTGAGCCCAACTGGATATATATGAATGGTGGAGCAGTATGTTTGTATGTACGTGACCTTCCCAACCTTTTAGATTATTCTTTTTAATCAAAAATGCTCCTTTGATGTACTCTCTTATAAGTCAGACATTTCCTGTGAGTGACCCTCGTATCTGCATGTCAGGTGACTACAAAGCTGGGAAGCGCTGAAGTCTGATGGATGAGGGCTTCTCGACAGCACGGAGGCAACCGCGCTCGAAACTCGGTTGTTTAAAAAAAGTGGAACTATAGTGAAGATGCTGACGGAGTCACGAGCTGTCAAAGTTCTCCTCTCCTCTCTCTGCCTGTCTGCCTGTCTGTCTGTCTTGGTGGAATAACGCTAGCAGTGCGAATTCTGCTGATCTGGGACCAGATGAACCACCTCTCCCCCCACCCCCACCCCCCCCCTGCCCCTGGGTCTGTCTTTCCATCCTTCCGTCTGTTTTTCTGTCCATGAGTCTCTCTGTCTGTTTTTCTGTCAGTCTGTTTGTTTGTTTGTTTGTTTGCCAGTCTGTCCGTCAGCCTGGGTCTTTGTCAGCCCCTCAGCAAGTCTGTCCCTCTCTCTCTCTCTCTCTCTCGTGTCTCTCTCTCTCTGTCTCTCTCTCTCTCGTGTCTCTCTCTCGTGTCTCTCTCTCACTCTCATATTCTGGTGGTTGTCTCAGAACTGCGACAGGTTTCAAGTCCAGCTCAAAGCAGACACAGTATTGACAACACAGGGCTAGCATGTAGTGTGGTGGCTCGGCCGTTGGACCAACGTCCAACTGTCCACAGAGTCAGACGACCTGTAGTCTGACCCCCACCTGTAGTCTGACCCCTACTTGTAGTCTGACCCCTACCTGCAGTCTGACCCCCACCTGTAGTCTGCCCCAGACCCTCAAATCCATCGGCTTAGTGGGACGGCGAACTGACGAGGGTTTCTGCGGGGTTCGCTGACTGAATCTCCACCGGCCTGGTAGCCGGGCAGGTGTTGGACGTTCATTTGTTAGCGAATCACTGAAATGCTTGTGATGTGAGGAGGACAGAGTGAAAGTTGTGGTTCTTCTGTGCCCGATTTCACCACCGCCCCCCCTCCCCCCCCCCCTTGACACGGTCTCCTTGAAGTACTCACTAACATTTCAGGCGATCAGATTAAATCCCACCCACAAGGTCTGGTCCGGTTCTGACGGGAAACTAAGTGTCAGAACGGGAGTCGGGGAGGGTGGGGGAGGTGGGGGAGGGAGAGAGAAATAAAAACATGGGCTTGTGCAGAACGTGCGGGTGTTGGGCTGTCAGCGGTGCGCTGACTGGATTGATGCTCTCTCTCTCTCTCTCTCTCTCTCTCTCTCGCTCTCTCTGGAAATCAATGCTTGGGCGATATATACGATGACTTATGGTGATGAATAGACACACCTATATCTTTCTGCGTGTGGACAAATTAATCAGGCTTGTAGTAAATCAAGCAGCGAGATAAATCTCAGAGCCGTCACGTATACACAGATCCATCGCTTACACGCACGGCATACGAGAGAGAGAAAGAAAAAAACCAAACAACCACAAACACAACACCAACACACCACACACACACACACAGAGGGGCAGGCAGCCGACTACAGTATACGTATTATCAAACGTTTTTCTGCCAACCTGTAAAACACTGTGTGTATAAGATATATCTGCTATTTGCGTGCACGCTGCTAGCAAGTGGTCCCTCCCCAAACACAAGCCACAAGCAACCTTTAAAATGTAATGCTGAATGTTAGTCTCTCCAAGTTCTTACTAATCTAAACTCATCTATCCTTTTCACTTGAGCAGGCAGCCCATAGGTACGGCTTGCCCTGTTGTGGGGGCCTGCATGGCCCTTGCCTAGAGCCCCTAAAGTTCAGAGCCAGCCGACTTATCCACGGTGAACATAGATGGAGTCCTACTTTATATCCTTAAAGTCGTTTCACACGGCTACAACAAGAAGCATGGGGAGCGCATGCAGGCCTGTATAGAGGATAGAGAGGGAGGCAGAGAGAGAGAGAGAGCAGAGAGAGAGAACAGAGGGGAGAGAAGTGGGAGAGAGAGAGAGAGGCAGAGAGAGAGAGAGAGAGAGAGAGAGAGGCAGAGAGACAGAGAGAGAGAACAGAGGGGAGAGAAGTGAGAGAGAGAGAGAGGGGCAGAGAGACAGAACAGAAGGGAGAGAGGTGGGGGAGGCAGCGAGAGAGAACAGAGGGGAGAGAGAGAGAACGAGAGAGAGGTTGAATTCATAAGGTGAAATGTATGAATGTGAAAAATATAGGATTCCAACAGATTTTTAACGATGGGTTATGGATCATCGTGGTTTGGTGTGAAACTTCGGAATACGTCAAAAACGCTGGAGGCACAAGTTGTAAAGCTGTTTAGAGAATACACGGCATATCACATTAGAAAGATCGGCGAAGCAGATAATTGTTTTCCTAAACGCGTCACAGATGGTCTCATTTGTTGCCGAGCGTTTATGCAGATGCGTCGACGTTAAATTAACGCGGGAAGTTTGGTGAATATTGATGTCTCCTCGTAAGACAATTTCAAATCTGCACGGAAAACAGATGGGGTCGCGGGTTTCCGTTTAGACAGCGAGAACGGACGCAAATGAGCGAGCACAGCTGCGCTCCGCATAACTCACAGTTTGGTTTGACTATATCTTATAAATGCTCATTATTAATATTTAATTCTTCTCAATATATCATCAACATGAGCCAAGTTCAGAGACGGCCACACGTACCCGAAATCAAACCATCCACATAGCGGCTTGTGATTGGTTCAAAAGTAGGAACGAATCGCAATGCAATACCGCGCGTCACCAGACGGGGTGCTAGAACGGGCCACCGCTGGTTTACCACCAGGTGTGATGTGGATTAGCCGCTACAAGCCATTTCCAGATCAGCCCAGCAGGTGGTACGGCCTGCTGGGTGGTGTGGTGTGTGTCTGTGTCTGTGCTGCACTGACGGAGACTCCACTGATCGATACCCGGCCTCGCTGGGTGGCAGCTCAACCGGCAGCCTCCAAAACTCCCTCACCCCCTCCCCCATCATCTCTCTCCTCCTCCTCCACCTCCTCCCACTCTCTCTCCTCACCTCCTTCTCCTCCAACTCCTCCTCTCCCCCCTCCTCCTCCTCCTCCACCTCCTCCACCTCTCTCCCTCCACCTCCTCCTCCACCTCTCTCTCTCTCCTCCACCTCCCCCTCTCTCTCCTCCTCCTCCCCCCCTCTCTCCTCCCTCCACCTCTCTCCCCCCTCCACCTCTCTCTCCTCCTCTCCTCTCTCCTCCCTCCTCCTCCTCTCCTCCACCTCTCTCCTCCTCTCTCCTCCTCCTCCTCCTCTCTCTCTCTCTCTCCTCCTCCTCCCCTCTCTCTCCTCCTCCCCCTCTCCTCCTCCACCTCTCTCCTCCTCTCTCCTCCACCTCCCTCCCTTCCTCCTCCACTCCTCTTCTCCCTCTCCCCACTCTCTCTTCCCTCCCCTCCCCACCTCTCCCTCCCTCCTCCTCCTCATCCCCCACCATCTCTCTCCGTCCTCCCCCCCACCATCTCTCTCGCTCCTCCATCTCCCCATCTCCCCAACATCCCTCTCCCTCCAAACTGCTTTCTCCCCCCCCCCCCCCCCCCCCCCCATCTCTCTTCCTCCTCCCCCACCCATCCCTTTACACACAGCCGGTTGACAAGTGAGATGATACCACCGGTTAAATGCAGAAATTATGAAAAATGAACTAATCGCCGTTCAATCGGGGACTCGAGAAACATTGGCAAAATCATAGCAGCACATTAGACTCTGCGAAGCAGGTTGATATTTATGTGCACGACGGGCGTCCAGGGAGGTCATTAGCGGGTTTAGGTTGATTATTCAACGCCACGGAGCCTGCAGCCAAATGCACACATTTCCTCTGCTCCACCAACGCCACCCTGGCGGGGGGAGGGAGGACGGAGGTGTTAGGCCGGCGCTGGAGTCCAGCAGCACCGTATGTCTGCTGTCCTCCGCTCTGCTGTGACGTCCAACTACCATATGTCCACTAGTCTCAGGAGTGCTATGTACAGTACATTGCTTGCCCATATGGAAGTGTTTGAATGTGTAGTATGTGTGTAATCGAATAAAACGTTGTTAACGACATGCTAGGGGTTTCATTGCACATAATATACACCGACTGGACAATGTAGATTATGTGATTTCTTAGGTTTGCAAACTTTCTAAACTTACTATAGTGTAAGATTGAAAAAAGACTGACCAAACTTTTAGCCGTGAGATTAATGTATCTATTTGCATGCTAGCCTGAGACGGGACTAAGTTTATATTTAGTATAAACTGTTCGCAACCCAGCATTAGTTTGCTCAACAACAAAAGTATAATTCCTGCGTGGCTCCCATTTGCTTATGAAATGTGGTGTGATTTACTCTAATAATTTTGAAGCAGTTATTAAGGTTAAAACATTACATTTAGCTGTCTATATGAATCGGATGAATATAAATGAGCTGAAAAGTATGACCACAAGGAAATCTGGTAAATTAAAGGAATAGTTTTGAAGTAAATAGTTCAAAATTATTCCTAGGACATCCTCTTGAGACATGAATGCTGTAATGACAAACACCTTATACGCCTATATACTATACCTGTAGACTGATATGAGCGATTACAAGGTAGACAGTGGGCATAACTGAACATTTATAATAACAGTTATAACGCACCTATTAACTGTAATTCAACCAGTGTGCCAGATCATATGGTGTTGTCTGGCATCACTGAATCAAATGCAACAGATCTAGAATACAGTCCATGCCCGGTGACACAGCGACACCTGTTGGACGATATGAGAACGACAGCAGTAATTGGTACAATTGTAAACCAGAAGTCTTCAACCGTTTACATCCCAGTGACTGACGCCTGGTGGATTTTCTGCAGGTTTTGGGCAACAAAGATTTTCGGTTGCCTAAAACCTCCACTTGAACTCATTTTTATTTTCATCAAAGGATTAAAATCACCAAACAATTGTACAAGTTGATGAATCAGTGAATGGATTTTTTATAAACCAATAGAAATAGATTACAAGTCCAGTTTGTTTGTCTAAAGAGCTGCCATATTAAGCAGACTATTCGGTTTATTTATTTTACAGTTCATATAGTTTTTACATCTCTTAATTGTATGACACCAAACTCACCGTTGAATGCCATACAATAACAAACCAATCCTAAAACAAAATAAATTCAACACAAAGTCAACCATTGCTTGTCAAAGAACACATTTATGAAAGGATTGTGATAATGATAATACATAATTCATGAACCCTTAAGTCAACAATATACTACTCCGTTATAAATATATATTCATATTATTCATATTAACAACGCAACTAATGAGTGAATATTATGAATCGTGAAACAATACTCAAGTGTTAAAAGTCTTTTGTTATTCTAAAACGGTCGTGTCGCAGTCAACCAGTTCAACCAATAGGAGTGGCATTCCTCATCGGTGGTCCGCTCCTCCTCCCATTGGTTAGGTGCTAACCTGGAATATGGTTGGGAGCTGGTGTGTGATTGGCTGGAGGAGGGTCGGGTGGCGGCCGCTGAGTGGGAAAGAAGCCCGCTGTGACTGGACTCCAGACTGGTCATTGGACCCCACTGGAGGGGGCCGAGGAGGCATTGATTAGTTACTGCTACTAAGCCAGACCTATTAGCAGTACATAATTGGTCTAGCAGACCAGATGCTATACTGTTAGCAGCCGCTACTAGTGGCTACATACGGTTAGCAGACCAGATGCTAGATACTTGTTAGCAGACCTATTAGCCGCTAACAATGGTTAGGCAGACCTTATTAACCGCTTACATAATGTTAGACAGATGCTACCATACTGTTAGCAGACCTATTAGCCGCTACATAATGTTAGTAGACCAGATGCTACATGCTGTTAGCAGAGCTACATACTGTTAGCAGACCAGATGCTACATACTGCTAGCAGACCTATTAGCCGCTACATACTGCTAGCAGACCTATTAGCCGCTACATACTGCTAGCAGACCTATTAGCCGCTACATACTGCTAGCAGACCTATTAGCCGCTACATACTGCTAGCAGACCTATTAGCCGCTACATACTGCTAGCAGACCTATTAGCCGATACATACTGCTAGCAGACCTATTACCGCTGCAAACGGCTACGCGGGGACGACCCGTCAGACTCACCTGAAGTCCTGCGAGGCGAGCACCTCGGTATAGTAGATCACCTTGCACTTGTGGGAGGACACCTGCAGGGAGGCGAGCACGTCATCAACGCGCGGCAGGCTGGAGGCGGCGCAGGCCGGCGCGCTGTGGAACCGCCACTGGAGGATATAGAAGCCAGGCCAGCGGGTGATGTGGGAGCCCTGGGGGGGGGGAGGGGGAGAGAAAGAGAGAGAGAGAGAGAGAGGAGAGAGAGAGAGAGAGAGAGAGAGAGAGAGAGAGAGAGAGAGAGAGAGAGAGAAGAGAGAGAGAAAGAGAGAGAGAGAAAGAGAGAGAGAGAGAGAGAAAGAAGAGAGAGAAAGAGAGAGAGAGAGAGAGAAGAGAGAGAGAGAGAGAGAAAGAGAGAGAGAAGAGAGAGAAGGAGAGAGAGAAGAGAGAGAGAAGAGAGAGAAAGAAGAGAGAGAAAGAGGAGAGAGGAGAGAAAGAGAAGAGGAATGGGGAGAGAGGAGATGGGGGAGAGAAGAGAGAGAAGAGAGGGGAAAGAAGAGGAGAGATTGGGGGAAAGAGAGAGAGGAAAGAGAGGAGATTGGGGAGAGAGATGGGGAGAAAGAAAGATAGAGATTGGGGAGAGAGAAAAAGAGAGAGAGGAAAAGAAAGTAAGAGAGAGAGAGAGCGAGGGAGATTGTGGAGATGGCGAGATGGGAGGGAGAGAAAGGAGAGAGGAGAGAGAGGAGGGAGAGAAATATGGAGGAGGGAGGAAGGAGGAACAGACAGTGAGGATGTGCCGTTGCTACGGCAACACACAAAGTGCTCGAGAGTTTTGGAAATTGTGCTTTGGTCACAGACCGTTGGTTGTTTGAAATTAATTAAAATATGATTAAATTTAGTTTACATCGAAGTTTTCCATTTTTATTTCCCAACGGTACGAGGTTAAATCGATACTCGGCTCTTAATACAAGTCGTCATAGTAACAGGGAGCAATACAAACTAAAGACGAGAAACTTTGGTGATTGAACCCCTGCCTGGGGACTCAAACCACTAACCTCATAGTTACTATGGGAATAGAACCCGTCACCATGGTGTCGCCACGGGAATCGAACCCCTGACCACACAATAATAATTCGAGCTCACTTTGGGCCACTCTTCTCTTGTAATGATGTCTGTGTGTATAAATTGTTGAAGCTTCTCTCCGACTATTTTTCTCTTGGTGTTTGCTTTGGTTTTCTTGCTCAGCGTTGCGTAATGCGTGTAATATACTTCATAGTGGCGGTCTCATGTATCCTTTTTTGCGTCACGCGCTCTTCCGCCTTCGTTTTTAGCGGCAGGGCAAGGCCGTTCTCCACCGTGTGTCTGTAGTCGCGTTGCCTGCAGCATCCGTGCAGGTTGCGGGTCGGATTGAGGGCTGTAAGTTTGCCGGCCGAGGCGGCGCCTCGGAGTGGCGATTGTCGTGGCTGCCCCCGAGTCGCGGTTCTTCTATGGCGGCTGGCGGGGCTGCGCGCTTGGGAGTGTATGAGATGTTGAGATCACTGCACGTCGTCCGCGTTTGCAGCATACGCGGTCAAAATGTCCTCACGTGAATGAGCCGATCGTGTTTCGACATCCTCCGAGGATCGCCTGCGACCTGAGAGTATCAGGCGTGCGGAGTGAGGGAAACCAGTCAGGTCATCGAGCAGAGTTTATTAATTTTCTCAGCTTAGTGCAGGCTACAAAACACAAGGAATCAGTAAAACCACTGTGATAAAATGCTAGCCGCGATAACAGAAACTATTAACATGAATAACATTCAGCAAATTAAAATCAAAATGAAACATAAGCTAACCTACTGGCTCAAGGCCCTAATGGCAGTTTGAAATATAAGAGCTTTTTAATAAATATTTTTGTCAGCTCTGGCCGGTCTACAGCCCCCACCCTGGACGGCAGAACTCAGCCAGGAATCAGATATATATTACTACCAGGCAGGTGGCTCTGGTGCTCCAACGCTATTGAGAGCGTTCTAAGATAGCTTCCTCTCTCTGTTCACAGTCACAGAGTGCCCACCCAAAAAAAAACACACACACCACACACACACACACACACACACACACACACCACACACACACACACACCAACACACACACACACACACACACACACACACACACCACACAACACACACACACACACACACACACACACACACACACACACTGTATCTAAACACTAAAGTTGTATATGTGTTCTCCCCTGCATGTCTTGTCACATGCACACAAGGTCCAGGGTTGGGCTGTTTCCAGTACAGTGCGATGTGAGAGCTTATATTGGTTTAATTGGATGCAAAAGGATCTACCAGCATTTCTTGTAATTGCAAAACATTGCCTATTGCTTACATCAGCAACGCTAAACCCAAATTGTATTGCATTAGAAATATGCAACATTTATGATATGCACTTATGATATGCTACCAGTGAATCTGAGACATCATAAGGAGCAGCTCCCCTACCTCCTACCCTAAGGAGGCATCCTTAGGGTAGGAGGCATCCTTAAGGTAGGAGGTATCTCAAGGATGTTTGCAAAGTATCCTGCTACCAGCCACCACTGGAGTTTCTTCTCTGTACTTTATTATCAGGAGCGCCTGGCTGGACACCAGAAGATGTTTTAGAGCAGCGTCCCACCAAGCTAAATTATTAACGTCAACTCAACAAAACATTCCTAGTGTAGCATTAGCATACTACCAAGCAACCTTTAGCGTTGTGCGTTCGGGAGGCTCCGAGGCCAGCTGTAATAAAATATGGTTCTTTTGATTTTGCATTTTATTATTATTGGTATTGTCATCATCCAGGATGGGCTGGCTGGTTATCAGACGCTGTAGCTCCATGCTAACCCAAATTGAACAAATGAAATCTGAGCTGCCCAACATGCTTAGTGTAGCGTTAATACGAGCCCTGAAGCTACGACCGTTGGCGCCCACCGTTTAGTGAACGACCAAGCAGAGTTTGAAGCGAATTGTATTAAAACTGGAGGCAAGACCATCTCATGCAGTGTCAAATTATTATCACCAATGTTGCCCTTCTCTCTAAGATATTTTGTCAGCCAAGTAGCCCTTTAAAGTTAAAGCGATATTATCTTACTGGAAAGATTTATCAAACTTGTGACCAATGTGTTACTTTGTTGTGTAATTTCTTTGGTTCATGTTCTGAGAAACACTAGTGGTCTAGTGGTTACGGTGTTTGACTCCCAGCCCTAAAGGTAACGGGTTCGATCCCCAGTGTGCCCAGTAGACGTCCTCCCAGCGGGTGTGCAGAACAGGCGTACCTCGTAGGGGGCGCCCTTGAACACGCTGGCACTCTTGTAGATGGCGTCGGCCCACAATCGGTTCTCCTCGTTCTCCAGCTGCTCCGCCGTGCGGTACAGACTCTTGGGGACCACGCCCCCTTCTGGCAGATCACACTGTCACATGACACAAGGGGGCGGGGGCAGGAAGTGAATACAGAGAATCGACCAATCCGGACATCACACAGAACGACGGCAGCAGCAAATCAAGTCAGTAACAGACAACCCGCCATTGGAAGCTAGCTAGCACCATGTTAACATGATAAGTTAGAACCGGCACCTTCTGGTTACCGCGGTTTCGTGATGACCAGTGCTTTTTGATACGGGTGTTGGTGGCAGCGATACCCGTAGGTGTCATGTGGGCGTGTCCCTCACCATGCAGGAGCCGCTCAGGAAGTCCGGGAGGATGGTCTTGTCAATGTAGTCCAGCAGCCCCCCCGGGCTCTGGTAGTCGTTCCCCGCATACACCAGGAACTCTTGCGGGTGTTCTCGTCGATGAAGGGGCTCACCTGCACACACGTCAATGACATCAGGTAAAGGTAATGTAAGGATGACATCATCTAAAGGTAATGTAAAGATGAAGCCACGTAGAGGAAATGTAAAGGTGACTTCATGTAAAGGTAATGTAAAGATGACATGTAAAGGTAATGTATGGATGACGTCATGTAAAGGTAATGTAAGGATGAGGTCATGTAGAGGGTCTCACCAGGGTCCAGAGCACGGGGAAGACCCGGGGGGCCCGCAGGATGAGCAGGCGGCCCAGGGTCTCGGGGTAGTTGGCCTCCACCACCTCGATGATCCTCAGCAGGGCCTTCACCCCCGGCCGCCACAGGTGCCGCATGTTCAGGCCCTCCAGGTCCACCAGGCACGTCCAGCAGCTAGCAGGGCAGCAGCAGATACTAGCCTTAGACTAGCGTAGCACAGCATACGGCTGCCCTCGAAATGTGACTATGTATAAAGTAGAGTAAAAATGATGACTGAGTGACTTTGGATCTGTGGTACCTGATGGGTCGACCAAACACTCTGGTGTTCTCCTCACAGCGCCGCAAACCCTCCTCGTTGATGGACAGGACCTGAGACCACATGACATGAGAGACCTGGGTTAGGACTTTACAGAGCCTAGGTGACTAGGACCTGAGTGAACCCTAGGTGGAAGTCAGGATGGAGTCACCTGTCGGAGCAGCCCCTCCTCGCCCAGCGCACGCACCAGACCCTTAGTGTCCATCTGTCCCAGCCGCAGGATGTACAACGGACGGCCGTCTGAAATAACAAACCACAGGCGGTTAGAGCAGACATCCAGTCGGGCATCTGAACAAACACCCGCAGGCCCTTACAGCAGACACAGAATAAATGTGCATCTGAACGCAGCAGCAGCAGCTCGGCAGAGGGCATTGAGTGGTGTGTTTAATCAGTTCCGTTCCGTCTGCTTTTGTGTCTGGCGGCTCCGTCCAAGCGCAAATATCGCCAACTTTGGCGATTCTTGATGAACCGCTTGATGAGCTCTTCAAGAGCTATAGCGTCAACTCGCCACTTTCGCTCAGAAATGATGACCTCTTTCTTTGTGCATTGATCGTGTTCCGGCGTTTGTGAAATTGATTGTTAATTCAATTCATAGTTCGGGAGTGCACTGTATAGAGCCTAACCCGATGTGTGTATGTGTGTACGCACGCACACACACTAAATCTAGATATAGATGGATAATAGTTGTATATATGGCCGTTCCTGCAGAGATGATGCTGCATTAAGTATGAGAAGCGGCCGCGACAAGTCTAATTAAACTAAAAAGCCAACAGCAACACTTTACTCTGCAGAGACGGCTGACACTTCTCCGAGGAGCATCGAATCATTAGAAGGGGGAGACAAAAAAGACGTAACGAATGGTTTCAGCTTCTGTTTCGGTCACAGCGTTGGATCGCTCGTCACGTCTTCGTTAGATGGGGACGGAGGAGGGAGGAGGAGCCATCATCCCCTCCCTGCATCACATCATCCAACACTCGGTACGATCTTCACATCTCAGGAGTTCGGGAACTGGAGTTTTGATGTATTTTTTTATTGCGTTTGACCTTCACTGGCATTCGCAGTTCCAGGGGAGGGAACTCTTCCTGGAGGTACATTTCTGGACTCTCTTTTATTTAGAGGTTAGAGTTTGGTGATCCTTTTGTTTTTCATCGATTCTTAGTTTCAGAAACGTCGGTCTGATGATAGGACTGTAGCGATCGCTTGTGCTTCAACGACAACAACAAAAACACTCAACACAATGACGGAAGACAAACAAGCCACTGTGGATGTTTCCTGAACGGCCGGTTTTTAAACAAACTAGTTTAGCGTGTTTAGCCTGGTGTGGAAAATACAGACTGAGAAATTCCTTGTTCATTCCAGGGAAGGAAAAATCTTTTGAAAAACCATAGGTCATGGGAAACGTTCCCAAATGTCCCAAGACTCTAGTGGCAACATACAGCGTTGCTAGGAGACCAGTGTAAGCAGGACTTCTCCCGTTGGAACATTTAGACAAAGGAATGAACAGCGCTTCGAAAAGACAGAGAACTCATCGGCCATCGCTCACAAGGGCCTCACAGGAACACACCATGAAGGTGGGTGAGTGAGTGAGTGAGTGAGTGAGTGAGTTTGCGCGTGTGTGACCAACTTGGGGTCCCTTGATATGCATATGGGGTCACGGGAGTGTGTTGACGAATACGATTTAGTTATTATTATTTGATTATATGATAATTCGTAAAAAGGTGTCGGTGGTGGTGGTGGGGAGGAGGAGGTATGCGAAACCCCACCAGTGTCGTGGTGGGGGGGGGTCTGTGTGGTCTTAGTGGGTGGAGATGGAGCGCTCACCTCTGTCGTGGTGGTGCCAGCCCCCAGTGTAGTAGTCGGCCAGCAGGGCGGGGCGCTCCCAGGAGTCCAGCAGGAAGTCCACCTGGTGTTGCTTCCTCCAGGTGAGCGACTGGCAGAGCACCTCGCGCGCCTTCTCCAGGTTGAAGTCGCGCGCGCGCAGGAACCGCAGCACGTGCTGGTCCTTGGGGATCTGTTAATGTTCAATGTTCAATACACCAATCCACAAAAGCACATTCCTTGTCTGTGAAAACTAATTGACCATAAACCTGTTTCGGATTCTGATTCTGATTAGGGTGTCCACAGCCTAACATGCTTCTCGAGCAAAATGCCCCGAACTGTAGAGCTGTGAATCTTCACTGGCCTCACGATTCGATTACGATTCAGCTGTCCACGATTCGATTCGATTCGACGATGCATCTCGATGCAGCTCAATAACCTCAATAACCACAACCTCTTTTTCAGAGCGCTTCTCATGTGTTTCTTCTAGCGCTTCCGCATTCCTTCGTTGGTCACACTAGCGTATCCCGTCTATTTCGATTCTAAATTAATTTGAAACAATGGAGAGACATCGCATCCTGGCATTGGGAGCAGCTCTCCACATGAGTGGATTTGTGTGTGTAGTACAACTGGGTTGTCCATGACGGCCTGTATAAGGTTCTCCTCCGCCATTGTTGACAATGTTGATATCGTATGTCCCGCCCCCTCCTCAATTTTGATTGGCTTACAAGAGAGACGTGACATTGATGAGCGTGCCGCTTCTCCAAAAGTTGAACTATTTTCAACTCAGAGCGCTGGGAGCAGAGCGACCAAAAACGCTGAACTTCATAGGGTTTGCATTGAAAATAGCTGCTGCCAGTGCTTTTTTTTTTTTACATCAACGTTAGTAGGCTATAATCGATTATGTTCTGTCACTGCATCGATGCAGAATCGTACATGTCCGCATCGCGATGCATCTTAGAATCGAGATATTTCCACACCCCTACCGAACTGTAGTCCCTGAAAGGCAACTTGGCTAGGAGAGTCTGCTACTTTACTAATAAATGGTAGTATTTAGTTAAAGATCCGGTGAACACAGACAACACTGCAGTCTTTGTACCATTTGGACAAGATATGCAATGTAATACAGTAATACCTTCTAATTTTAAAAAGCGTTGCAATGACCTGAGGATAGCAGCAATTGCACTCACAGCTGGACTCTCAGCTCACCACGGCTCTCCTGTGAGTTTTGTAATATGCTTTTGCTGTGTGATGATGATTGGAAGAAGGACACGGCTATTCAACTGCTCAAGTGTCATTGGGTGGCAAGAAAAGCACCATATAAATCTAATGCATTATTAGTTATTAGTATGCATTATTATTCCACTGAACTGTCTGGGAAATCAGCCAAGGCGCTAGGAGACATCGAGCAAGAAAAAACATTTAAAAATGATGCCATTTTGTCCATTATGCATCTATTGCTGCAATTTGGTCACCCCACCAGCAAGTGTGTACGTGTATGCATGCCTGTGTGTGTGGTACCCCTCACCTTTCCCTTGTGGGTTTCCTGCAGCCCCTGGCGAAGGCGAATCAGACAGCTCTCCTGCAGGGGCGTGAGGTCACCAAGGTAACGGCGGATGTAGTCTGCGTCCAGCTTGTCTGCGGGGGGCCAAACAGGAGTGTTTATCGCGGTGTGTAACAGGCGCGCAGCAGAAGAAGCACACAGATTAAATCAACGACTCGAAAGGTCAGCTGGGAAAAGGCCAGGTGATTTCCTCTTGCCGGTCTAAGTGTTATTTGGTGCGCTTGCGTTGAATTATGCAGAAGGAAAAAAATAAGGATTGTGTTTTGCCTCGTAATCACCAACATCAGCAGATAAATGGCCGCATGTGTCGCTTGCAAATGTGTAATAAAGGCACATTACACTTACAAGTGCAATTTATACCAGTTTATATATTGACCGCTACAGCTTTGCATATTTGCCTACTCTGTATTTCTCCGAGGCCAGATCACAACCATGACTACACTACTACTAGTGAGTACCAGGTGAGTTCCTGTCAGGCTCACCTGGTAACACACGGTATCATGCAGGCAGGGTTGGGCGTTACATTCCTGAGGGCCACCCATGCCAATCTGTATTGTATGACGTTTTGGATGAAAGCTGTAATAATTTTGTTTCATATTAAATGTAATATTGACACTTTTATCAAAAGCAACATACAACAGGGGATATCTTTTAGAGACATCATTAACGAACACTTTGATGGCCCTTGTCAAAACCATAATAACATCATAACATCCTGGTCCCTAGGTGTGATGTCAGGCAACAGCAAGCCAGGGCCAGTCTAGACCACCTACCGTCTGGGGAGGAGGGGGGAAGCTCGGGTGGGCCAGAGCCGGAGGAGGGGGCTCCGTCCTTGGGTCCGGGGATGGAGATGGGTCTGGAGGCGAGTAGGGGGGCGGTGAGTGCGGGGGCGGCGGTGGCGGAGGCTGATTTGGGGGCGGGCGAGGGGGTCCAGCGAGGTACGTGGGTGACCCCCTCCTGCTCCAGCTCCCTGAGGTAGTACTCGATGATCTCTTTACCCTGCGGGGAGCAGACACCGGGGGTTAGGTCACAGAAATCACACTTTACATCAATGATCATCATTCAGCAGTTTTAAAGTTGTCACATGAATACAATTGTCATTTGTTGACATAGTGACATCACAAGTGGGAGTGTCCAGCCAGCCAGTCTGCTGACTAGATCAGACTACCAGCCTACAACCAACCAGTGGACTGTACCAACTGGTGAACTGATCTAATCAGCATGCATCTGGGTGGTCACTCCCACCTGTGATGTAACTATGTCACAATGACAATTTTGAAAGGGCTTGTGATGGTTAATCATGCTCACACCTTGTGGTGTAATAGGAGCCCTTTAAAGTTCAGGTAGGGGTGAGGGCGTCCCACTCAAAGATGCCCGCGAACACTGGGAATGGAACCCAGTACCTTTCAGCTGGGAGCCACCTTAACCACGAGCCTATCCTGCCCTCATTGTATTGGACCCAATGTGGTGATCCGATATGTTTCACCACACGTGGGAAGAGGTCGATATCGAGGTCATGACCTTTATCTGTAAGCATCAAACAGACCCAACATTCTCCTGCAGCATTAGAGCTTATTAGACCGTCTATTGATTAAATAATGAAAGAGGCTTTGAGAATTTAGGAAGGTTTCTTCTTCTGAGAATTCAAAGTCATGTCTCTGGAAGAAAAAAAATCCAAACAACAAACGGGCTGACTTTTTACGAGCGGCGGTCACAAGCTAGCGCTGACGCGGTTATGTGAGACACCCCGGGGACACCAGCAGCTTGGTTAATTACCTCATAAACACACGCACGCAAACACACGCACACACAGACACAGTGGACCTTGTAAATGGTAAATGGTGAATGGATTGCATTTATCTAGCGTTTTTATCCACAGCGATATACAGTTGCATGACATTCACCCATTCATACACCGACGTCGGTGTCAACCACGCAAGGTAACAACCAACACGTCAGGAGCTCAGGGACACCTCGACACTTGGCTAGGGGGAGCCGGGGATCGAACCAGCAACCGTCCGGTTTCCAGACAACCTGAGCTACTGCCGCCCACCTTGTATAAATGTTTCTACTAAAGATGGACAGAGTTGTGTTCTAGTACGGTTGCAGTGAGGACAGCAAGTCAGCGAGACGGAGGACGAACCTTCTTGATGCTGCTGGCATACTGCTTCATGGCGATCTTCTCCGAGGCGTTCTCGAAGCCGAAGAAGGACTTGATGTCCAGGCTGGCCGTCTGCTCGAAGCACGTCCACTCCTCGTTCTCCGGGTGCACCTGGGTTCACACAAGGTCACCACAAGGTCACCACACTCAACACGGCATAACATGGAGTAACATCACGCACAAACACAAGCACACACATGCCATCTGAATTAATTGGATGCGAAATGCATCTTTTAGATGAATCGCTAAAATAATCAATAGAAAATGAACTGTTAGCGACAGCCCTAGATTACAGATTCAAGAAGTTTATTTGTCAAATACACATACAGGATATGCAGTGAAATGGAAAGTGGCGATGTGCAAAAGAATACTATAGATAACTTGAATTGGAGGGATCAGAATCAGAATATTTACAATATTTACAGTAAAAAAAGATTAGATTAGAGTAGATTAGACATGAGTAGATAAAACGACAGTTCAGATGTTATTTTATTGGATGAGAGGAAATTGTGGACGAGAAGATGATGATGGAGGAGGAAGAGGAGGAGGAGGAGGGAGAGGAGTCTGACCGTGTAGTTGCAGAGCTCCTGGACGATGACCCGGCTGGAGAAGGTCTCGTTGTGCACCTCGATGCGCAGCGTGCGCTCATGGCGGTTCAGCGTGTTCTTCTGGATGAAGTACAGGTAGTCCACACCCGCCATCTGCACGCACACACACACACACACACACACACACACACACACACACACACACACACACACACACACACACACACACACACACACACACGCACACACACACACACACACACACACACGCACACACGCACACACACGTCAGGGATTAAGTCCCATTTTATCCCAACGATTATTGACCCTTCACAGTACTGACAGCACTGTGTGTGTGAGTGTGAGTGTGTGTGTGTGTGTGGTTCATGAAGTGCACAAGAAGGTTTCGAACCCGCTTGAGCAGTCGGGGGGCCTCCACGTCCACCATGCAGCGTCTCTCCGTCACCACCACGGCTCCGTCGGGGCTCTGGGTCTCGCTCATCACCTCGCTGTCCACGAACACAGGGATCAGGGGACACTTGGGGAACCGCCTCACGTACGCCTGGGGAGGAGGGGGGACAGGAGGAGATGGGCTCTATTAATAACCCCTGATGGGTTAGTCCTCACCTGCTAACCCATCCTAACCTGCCAACCCATCCTAACCATGCTAAACTGCTAACCCATCCTAACCGGCTAACCCATCCTAACCGGCTAACCCATCCTAACCGGCTAACCCATCCTAACCTGCTGACCCAACCTAACCGGCTAACCCATCCTAACCCGCTAACCCATCCTAACCGGCTAACTCATCCTAACCTGCCATCTCACCCTAACCTTCTAACCCATCCTATTCCAACCTGCTAACCCATCCTAACCTGCTAATCTATCCTAGCTTACTAGGAGCAGTGGGCTGTCACACACTGCAGCACCCGGGAACCAACTCCAGTTTGTAGTGATATTGCCTTGCTTATGGGCAGGGCAGGAGCGTCATCGTGCATGTGTTGTGGTGTGGAGGAGGGGGGGGATGGGGGGATGGTGGGTCTCAAACCCAGGACGTTCTTGTTGTGAGGCAGCAGTGCTACTGCTAACCACCGAGCCATCACATGTTGCCGTACTACAGACAATAATGAGTCTGCGTCGCCGTGGTTACATCAAATATTATGTTGACATAAAATAGGCCGAACATCCACTCACACTTTGCCGTCGAGGTGACATCGACATATGTTGAATGAAAAACAATTTGTTTGCTATTGTAGTGCGCAACAAAAAACATATGTGGTGTGAAGGGGGCGTGGTTTAGCGTCGGCTTGGGAAACAGGGGGGTGGGCGGAGCGGTGAATTCCTGGGACTGACGCAGCTGTTGGGGATGAGCATGATTAGGAATGTATATAATGACGTGTTTGATCCCCCCCCCCCCCCACACACAGACAGAGGCTGGGTACGGACGGAGAGCGGTCGACGCAAGATCCACCCATTATACAACATTTATGTTATACATTGTGTGAATGTGCTTTATGATTTGAATGAGGTTGGAACAAATTAGGTTGCCACCAAGACTGCCGTCTCTCCCTCTCAGCCAAAACCCTGAACAAAGCCACTTCACGTGGCATTGTGGCAAGTGACTTTGCAACAATATATTTTATTCAAAATCACACAACCAAACATGACCGTACAACACAACATGTAACTCAACTAAACCTAAATCATAAACATGTGACCTCGTTGACTACGGCCGTAGCACCATCATCAGTAACCATGGAAACGACCATTAATGGCGTCTCCAGTGGACTGGAGTTTGAAGCCACCTGACTAAAGCCAGGTCTAGCAGCACACTGTACTGCCTAATGCTTTGTGGATGTTACGGTTTACTGCACGCCAGCCTCATTAGTTCAGTCAGCTGTCGCGATGCACGCTCTCTCTGTGTGTCTGTGTGTCTGTGTGTGTGTGTGTTACACACAGCACACAGCATGTGACCACTATGTAACCACACAGGGGTCATGGGGGTTTCGCCTACTGACTAGGGGGTTTTGACTTCCTGCCAGAAGGTTCTCCATTGGAGCCAATATCCCTAAACGCTCTTTAGGTATCCTTACCTCTGCCTGCTCATTAATGACCAGTATCAAAAAAAACATTACATTCAGTGCTTTGGATAAAAGCATTTGCTAACTCGCCACCAAACTATGGGACAATACAATTTGCAAGGCAAGCAGAGGGCGACACGGGCTGAACCGGGTCGCTGAGAGCGGAGTGCCAGGAAATGATACTGTTCTGTTGTTCCGCTGTGAAACATTTACTTACAAAACATGATGACGGTGTCGGTTTCTCTCATGAATGGATGTTTATCGCCGGGGGCTGGACGCTGACACCACAAGAGCTCGTAGCTACATTAGCGTGCCGCCCAAGCGCTTGGAAGTACTTTGTGAACTTTAGCAGCGTGTTGTTTTAGAGAGAGAGAGAGAGAGAGAGAGACTCGTGCCTGTGTGTCGCTCAGCAAACACAAGTCAACAAAACTAAATATTTGAGTAGCCCGCTAACCTCTACACATTAAACAACACACGCACGTAAGCCAATCAATTAAATCATCGACCGCGTCACCGTGCTCATTTGTGTGTTCCAAAAACACACACAGTTTAGATAAGCAACGTTGAAAGGAGACATATACCACCAGGTGTGAGCATGATTAACCATTACAATCGGTGTCAAAAACCGGTTGGACTGGCCCCACTTGACATCACAAGTGAGAGTGTCCACCTAGAAGTATGCTGGACAGATCAGCCTACCGAATGGACTGTAGCAACTGGTAGGCTGATCTAGCCACCATACATCTGGGTGGACACTTGTGATGTCATAAGCCGGAGATGACACCATCTTTTGAAACCGCTCGGAATGGCTAATCACGCTCACACCGGGTGGCATCATAGTAGTCCTTAAGCTAACGGATGGCGGATGTGAACACTATGCTACCCCCCCCCCCCCCCGGTGATCACAGGATAGGAGACAGACATGCATGTCCTGGCTGCTGCTAACACAAAGCTAGCCGAGACAGACTCTTGATCAGCAGCAAATCCTGTAAGGTAGCAGCGGTGGGCTAGCCGGGGATAATATAGTCAGTTATAACAACCCACCATCATTGAATGATCATCATTGATCATTCTTGTTCATTTTTGCCTACTTCCTACGTACTGTCGACCTGCCATGTGACAAGAGTTTCACTGTACGGAATGGCCCTGGGTTGGGAGGAACTGATAAAACTTGTGATGTGACTAATAAAACACTTTGACTTTGACTTGGACAGACACCTTTATTCAAAGCATCTGATGGTGGATTCAGATGCACGACGTTAAGGAGGAGCAAGGTAGAGGATCGGACATCTTAGCTCAAGGACGCCTACAGCTGTTGTGCGCAGCTGTGGACATTGGGGTTTGAACCTTCAGAACCTTCCAGCTGGGAGTCAAACACCCGAACCACTAGCTTTTCTAGGACTCTTCTCTGTTGAGAAGAGCTCAGGCCTGGACATGGTGCCTGCTTGCACTGTGTCCAGGGTTGAGGGTCGGGTGGGCCCCGGGGTCAGGGAGAGGTCAAAGGTAGAGATGACGAGGAGCTGTCAGGGTCAGAGAGAGGTCAAGGATAGAGAGACGATAGGAGCCGGCTCTCGGTCGATGATAAGGACTAAATAAATGAAAGCACAGAAAAAAATGAAAGTGCAGGGTTTATTCAGCTTTCTATTTATTTTGGGGATTTCAATCACCGTAAGCCGAGGGGTGCCGTTGCAAAGGAAAAAAAAAAAAAAGTATAATAACGATTCCAAAGAAGATTGCATTTCTAGGAAATCCTACTGATCCTACAAAACTAGTTCACAGCAGCCTCCGGCAAATGGAAAACAACTGAACTGGGCTCTCTGAGTGTGTGTGCATGTGTGTGTCAGACACAGTACACTCTTTAACCTGGTTCAACAACCACCAGTCGTTGCATAACCAGCCTTTGTGTGGTTTGCACTGCAGACCTGTTTTTTGACTCTGTCTTGTTAATTAAATACTAATTTGACACCCGTCAGTCATTTTGTCACATGCTACAGCTGCTCATGCAGCGCTTATTGCACTCATAGCGGCAGAACATGTCCCTTTTATTAAAAGACAAACTCAAATAATCTTGAATCATGACGGGTGTTTATTAGTCCTTATAAAGTCAAGTCCACTTTATTGATACAGCTCTTAAATCACATCTCCAGTCTCACAGGACTGAGAGTCCACTCGCCCTCGCAACGACCCTACAGAATGAGAGGGAAAACTCTCAGAAACCCCCAGAAGGAACTGAGGAGCGGATCTGTGACTCCGGGGAAGTCTGGCGGTGCAGTAAGCGCTGAAAGGGCAGTAATATAACAGTAGTGAAGATGGTAGCACTTCCTCTACCGCTTAACTTCGTCTGCCACAGCGCATTGCACATTTCAACCACTAGTAACGACACCATCACATGTTTCCACCCTAAACTCTCGCGTGTAGCCTGTAAACATGCAAGCACACGGCTGGCTAGCTAGCTTTGCACACATCTGGCTAGCGTGTTAGGTCACATTTGCGCCACCCTATGAAACTCCCGTAGGTGTAAAAACACATTCCGCCTACAGATTGTCGTCTCACTTGAATTCCTAATTAAATCATAACAAGGAAGTATGCAACGTTGTAAGTATGCTGTCTGTGATGTTGTTAATCCACCTTTCCCACCGGCTTCTAAGTTGTACATGCGCTTTTGAGGCAATGGTTACATACATTACTGCTTCAAACTGTGAGTGTGATTAAAATACACTTACCCAACAATGTGGGCAAGTGTATGACAATTTTAGTTTGCCGATTGGTTTGAAAAACAACCTGGACTACAACCAGTGGTTGTGTTTAATGTGTCCCACGGTGGGTGGCGGTGGTGGTTGAGGGGGAAACGGCACATAATGAACAATAAACGTGGCCGGCCATATGGTGAGCGAGGTTCATTTTCCACACTCAGATATTTTCGGTGTTTTTTCCCCCTTACAGAAGAGCGACTGTTGCACCAGATATTATGCAACCAAACTTCAGGAATGTCTGCCGTCTGTCTGTATGTGCCGTTTTGACAAAGCCGGCATGTTTAGACACACGATCAGTAGTGGGAGAGCGAACAAGACGTCGAAAATAGAACAACCTCGTGCATGTTGACACAACACACAACAGAACACAACACAACACAACTCACAGCCATGATCAGCTCAAAGGGGTGCTTGTAGACCCTCACGGGGGACAGGTACTCCTGCACCATGATGCCTGGTGAACTTTCTCCTGGTCCACTTTTTGCATTCTGGAAAACACACACACACACACACACACACAGATAAATCACACAACATGGAAAAAGGTGACAGACACCACATGAACACATCAACTGACTTAAGCACCACCAGACTTTAAGATATTAACTAATATATTATCTAGTGGGACACGGGAATAATACAGAACAATATAGTTTCTTGCACCTGAAGTTGTGTTACGTCAGACAAGATGACACTAGGAGCACTAAAACAACAATAACATTAACAACCCTTAATAACTTAACCTTTAACAGTTAAGAGGCTTTATTATCAACACTGTCAGGATCTATTAGAGATATGACTGTGGACTACAGCATAGTATTAAGATTATTATTATTAGTATTATGAGTATTATGATATTTAGTAATATTATATTTGACTTTCAGCGACAAGGACAACACTGAAACACCAGGATAAAATAAAACAACAAAGCATTGAACGAAATTAGTTAAAACTGGTCCTGAACTTGAGTTAACACTTTATGAACCCGGTCGGGGGTATATTTTTAAATACATAACCATGTTTGAGTCTATATCTTACTTTTCGTTCCGCCGAACAACATTAAAACACTGACTTCAACAAAACGCGTTTAACAACAAGCGTTTTAAAAGGCCGGTTCGTTTCACCTACCGCGGCCGGCCGCTCCGGAGAGTCACCCGACACTTAAGTGGGTTTTATCTTCTGGCTTCTGTCGAAATATTAATCACTTCAAACATTTTACTGGTTTTGTTTTTGAAGCAGCGAGGAGGCCTGAGACACTGTGGTGAGAGCTGGAGGCTTAACCCCGCTCCACCTAAACCACTAACCCCGCCCCCGCCACATCATTAACCCCGCCCCGTCCTCATCCTTAACCCCGCCCCTTCAAACGCCAGAGGAGAACGCAAAAACAAAGAAAATTCTAGAAGAATTAAAATCGCATTAACATTTTTAAACATTGTTAATGTGTTATGTAATTGTGTTTTGTTACACGATTGTCATTTTTTTTTTTTATTGACATTGCAAAAAGTACTGTTTGTCCTAAGTGCTAAGGAAGGGATCTGGCGCTAGGGGCGCTGTTTCACAGAATATTCTCGATGCAGAATATACAGGAGAATTGGTTTAATAAAATAATAAACTACTGGTTTCCAATATGCAGGAATGGAAACCAACATTCAAGAAAACACGGTTGAAACACACATTTCAATATATTTATTAAGTGTTTTCTGGGTAATTCGTAATTCGAAATATTTAAATATGTTTAATAACAAATGTACACAGACTGTGAAACAAGTAGGCCTATGACCTTTAGAGATATTGAATTAATAATGTGATGAAGCCATCTGCCAAAAGGTTTATAGAGTCGAACATTTTAAAGGGTTTAATGTTTAGGTTGGAGTTTTTAGGCTCTAGATTTTGAATCACTTCTCCTCATTTATCATTTATTAGCGCGGCATCTGCGGAATCCATTATTTCCCATTTAAACGGTTTTAATGTCAGAGTTCAACTGTCCCTGGGCAATCTGTCTCAGATAATTACGCTTTTATGTCTCCTGGCTCCGAAGGCCGCTACCTCAATCTCTGAGAGGTCAGCGTGTGCAATTATTTTGGAAGGAATTTCAAATTAATTCCAATCAGAAAAAGCCTCTGTCCAAAACTCTTCGGCTGTCTCTGCTTGGTAGTATTGGAGATATTGTCCGGTATATTCATAAGAATGGCTTGTCATTATAATGTATGGGTGAATTAAGGGTAGAGAAAGATAACCTCTTCCCCAGTTGCTTATCTGCATGACCAGTCGTCACCGTCATTTATGACTAGGCAAGGAGGGCGTCACATCCTGCCATATAATTTCTTGAAACAGTAATAGAAAAGAGAACCTATGTTACTGTTACTTTAAATGGGGTTTGGAGTATCACGACGGCATCATCACGATGACGATGTCACGCAGACCATGTGACGTTGACCATGTCACGATCTCACGAAGACCATGTGACGTTGATCACGTGACGATGAGGATATAAGTCGGAGTCAAAGAGGAATGAATTCAGTCTCCTCTGCAGATCTGACTCAGGCTTATTGTTACTATTGGCTGTGACAAATAAAGTCTTTAACTTTCAAACTTTGGTCTTCCTGATCACCCTCTTACGAATGTCAGAGCAGTGGTAAAATCCACGACATATTTGGCGTCACGAACAGGATTGGAAAGGGACCAGACGGCTGCTTCGTCGTGAGGTGGTGTTCCAGGCGCAGGACACACAAAACGAATGGCCATTCAACTAAAAAGGGTAAGCAACGTTCTTACGTGTTAGTATAGAAAATTGTGTGCCCTGTGCCTGACCCATCCTAACGCCAAAGCTGTAAGTATGTCTCTCCAAATTTAAAGAACCATAGTATAACTGATGTAAGAGGGGGAAAGGGGAAACCTGGGATGAATACTAAATTGTTGCTTTTGAAAACCCTGTGGATACCGTTGTGATAGTACAATGACAAAGGTACTATGCACTGAACGGACAGGTCGCTGGAGTACGGTAGGCGACGTACATTAAAGTCCTATGTAGACGAGTTGCGCAAAGGCGTACAGTAAGGATACAGTAGGCAGTGCACAGTGATCCTATGTGGGCGAGTTGCGGAGAGGCGTACGGTAAGACCATGGTAGGCAGTGCACAGTGATACTACGTAGACGAGTTGCGGAGAGGCGTACAGGAAAGGCTACAGTAGGTGAAGAAATTGAAAAGAAGTCAGCGCTTAGAAGCTTACTTCAGTTATGATTTAAATTGACCAATATAGAAGGGAGAGGGTGTTAAGAGTAAAAACACTGTGGTCGGTTTTGTGCATTGATGAGATGTGTGAGTGTTCAAAAAACATTCTGAGAGATAGATGACATTTTTCATTTGGATTGTATTCCAGTGATAAATGAATGAAAGCGCATTAAATACACCAATTGTTGAATAGCTAGCTTGTAAAGGTCCTTATTGTTTGTTTGAAAGTCTGTGCTTGTTGTATGTTATATATTAGTTGTTGTTTTATGTTATATGTTAGTTGTTGTTTTATGTTGTATGTTAGTCGTTGTGTGTGTTGTCGGTGCAGGACACCGCTAGATTGTGAAGAGTTTATCGCCGGCCACTAGGGGGCAGCGTCTCATTAGTATTGCCGACCGGTTTAGCTGGACGGTCATTTTGGACGTGTTCATACACTCATTCATGTTGTGTCTGCTCGGTGGGTTAGAGAGACTGGTGGGAGAGTCGCTGAGACAAGCCAGGACTATAGGAGGGCGTGTCCCGGTGAGAGAGGGGTGGACTGTAAGATAAATTCCAGCCCCTGTTGTTGGTATCAGTGGAAGAAAAAAAAAATATATATATATATATATAAATAAGATAAAAGAGTAGTTATTATTGCTCTCTTTCTATTATATGGGTGTTTATCTACAAAGAAGAGTAGATTAATTGAAGAATTCAAGCATTGATATCAGTAGTGAATGATATATAATTCACAATACCAAGTAAAAATAAAGTCGAGTAAAGAGAGGAGCACCCCAAGTGTTGGAAACCTGCACTGCATGTTGTAGTCCAGGAAGTTGTTAGAGCATCAGTTTTCTTCTTCATTGATGAGAACAGTTAAAGAAACAGATAAAGGAAACATTGCCCCTAGTGTCCAGTTTGCAAATAATTTTAGTGTATACCAAAGAGCTAATCCTAATGCTTTGTGTTGAGATGAAAACATAGGGTGAGACAAAAGATATTCAAGTTAATATTATATTAGTATATTTAATCATAGTGTGTACTTTTAAACTATTTGGACTTTATAAAAAGTATAGAGAAAACCTGTGTATCTATGAGAAAGTAACAAGCATATTTTAGATAATAATAAATAAGTGATTGATTTAATTGATTGATTTTCTAAATAGATTTTCATTGAATTGATTGATTTATTGGATTGATTTTCATTAATTAATTGATTTAGTTGATTTAAAGTGAGGTGTCCTTATTTGATTAGGATACTATAGGTAAGATCCTTAATTGATTCAGTTCCACGTTATAGAACTGGTGAATAGAGAGAAATAATTCTGTAGCGGTTCATTTGAAGGCACACAATTAAGAATTAGAAAGCTCCTTAATATAAAAAGTAACCATGCCATAATCAGCGGTAGAAATATTGTGTAAAAAGAATCCGTTAAATAAAGATGAGATAATAAAGATCTCAGAAAAATGGGAGAAGAGAACAGGGAAAGCAGGAACTAAATGGCCGAAGGAGGGGACATTTGATGTGGTGGTGTGTGAGGAGATGGAAGTAGATGGTAAAGGAAAGTAGTAATGGCTGGTAAAGGAAAGTAGTAATGGCTGGTAAAGGAAAGTAGTAATGGCTGGTAAAGGAAAGTAGTAATGGCTGGTAAAGGAAAGTAGTAATGGATGTTAAAGGAAGGTAGTAATGGATGTTAAAGGAGAGGTAGTAATGGATGATAAAGGAAATAGAGATAGAGGACCGAAATTGGGATCACACATACACATGGATTGTTATAAAGAAATTAAGGGAGCGAGGCAAGAGTCGGACAGTGATAGTGACAGTGATAGTGAAGAAGAGGTATGTAGCCAGGAGGGAGTCCTGCCCGAAGGTAATAGAAGCTTCCTAATGGGAGAACCAGAGAAAGAAAATAGGAGATCTCAGAGGCAGAAAAAGGCACCAAAAAGTTACCCAGGAGAATTTCCTATTCTGGTTAAAGGACAGCAAGCCAACTATGTCCCATGCCAATGGCAGGACTTGGAGGGAATAATATCTAGACTCCCTAATATAAATATTGGAGCCTTGAAGTGGATTAGGATATTTGAGGAATTTACAGTGGTGAAATTAATGGCGGTGGGGGATCTGAAGGCTTTGTTGGCAAGAGTTCTAGGTCTCGCAAAGATGGAGGGCATACTGCAGAATGGGGGTTTGAGGCACCTGCTGGATGAAGGTCTTGATGGAACAACGTTTGACACCTATCGATCAGAAACATGGGCGGCACTTAGAAGCGAGTACCCAACCCATGTGGATCACAAGAGCCTGAGGGGCCCCACAATCGGTGACACAGAGAATCCTGCATCCTACCTGCAGAAGCAAGTCATGAGATGGAGAATGGAAACAGACCGAGACCCAGTGCGAGATCCGTTGGTCTCGATCTTGTTCAGAATCTCCATAATAGAGACAATGCCTAGCTCAATCAAGAACAAGCTAGAAGATGTGATGGGACTGACTTCATCAAAGTCTCATAAAGAGTTCAGTGATCATCTGGTCCATGCAGTGGACAGATACCGTCAAGATGAACAAAAAATGAAAGAACAAAGCGGAGAGGTGCAGAGAAAGTTATCTCAGCTCCAGTTGGAGGAGATAACAAGAAAAGACAAAGACAAGAAAAAACAGGCGGTTGTTGCAGAGCCAGGCACAATGACGCCCATAGTCCAGCAGGGCCCGCCTCAGATGAACTTGTCACAGGTTCCACCACAGGTGCCCCCTCACCTGGTACAACAGCCTCAGAGCCAAGGGTCACCCGCCCCACCCATTGTTAATGTATATGCTCAAAACAGAGAGCAAGGTGTAAATAATAGGTACAGGCAGAGGCAGAATAATCAGTACAGAGGACCACAGGGTCAGTCTGAATATGGCCAAAGACAGGAACCACCCAACCGCCCCAGAATATGTTGGGAATGTGGTCAGGAAGATCATTATAAGAAGGGATTGTCCTAAACTCTTTTACCCACCAGGTCAGCAACAGAAACAGAGAGGACAGGGACAGCAAAGACAGGAAAATTATAGTCAGAATAGAGCAGGACCCTGGATGGGTCAAGGTTACTAGATATGCCCAGAGAATCCACAAGGGAGGGTCAGCATGTAGCAATCATGGAACAGGCTGATGAGGAACCAGTTCTGCAGGTTCTAATAAATGATAGAGGCACGTCAATGCAAAATATGCCTCTCACTTCCCTATGGCAGAAAACATGTGTAAAAACTATAGGATTCTTGGGACAAATGCAGTTAATACCTATGACAGCTCCAGTAACGTGAAGGCTTCAAACAAGAAATGCAGGGAGCAAGTGCGTTAGTAAACCCAGATTATACAAAACCTTTCCTATTGTATGTAGTAAATAGGAGTCAGTGATACGAGTCAGCGGTGTTAATATAAGAGTCATGTAGTGGGAGGCGAAAACAACCCATAGCTTACGACAGCTTAAAGTTAGACGCAGTAGCACAAGGCTATCCGCCTTGATATCAGGGATTAGCTATGGTACAGTATGCTTATGACAAGGCCTCGACCATTACAATGGGTCACCCAGTAACTATTTTTAAGAATCACAAAGTCATTGAATTAATTGAAAAAGGAAAGTTTGTATTGACAAACTCAAGGTTGATGGAATATTTGGCATTACTAACATTTCCAGATGTTAACTACAAAGGTGTTTTACAGTAAATCCAGCAGAAAGAATTCCGCATGATTTTGAAGGAACACCACATGATTGTGTAGTTGATTCATTGACTTATACCAAACTATGGTTGGATTTATTATCAACGCCTATAGTTGGGGCGGAGGAAGAGTTGTTTGTGGATGGATCGTGTTTCAAGGATCATTTGGGAAACCAGGCAGGTTTGCAGTAGTGAGACAGAACCCAGACAAAACGTTTTCTGTCATTCAAAGTTGTCATTGTGAACAGCCATGTTCAGCACAGTTGGCTGAGTTGAGAGCTCTTACAGCTGCCTGTCAAGAGGGAGCAGGTAAAACGGTAAATGTATATACAGATTCTGCGTATGCACATGGTGTATGTCATTTGTTCGGAGCAGTATGGAAAATGAGGGGATTTAAGAAAACAGATGGGTCCCCCATATTGCATTGTGATCAGATTGTGGAACTAATGTCGGCACTGTTACTGCCCAAACAAGTGGCAATAATCAAATGTCAAGCGCACAGGAAAGGAAATGACTATGTCATAAAAGGTAACAATGCTGCAGATGAGGCTGCCAAGGTGGCCTCAAAAAGTAGCAGGGCAGTCCAGGCAGTATTGATCATGCCTGAAGCTGCGCCTACAGAAGAAGATGTTGTTCGTATGCAGGAAAAAGCTGGAGTTTATGAGCAAAACATGTGGCTAAAGAGGGGTGCTGTACGCACCCCCACAGGGTTATGGAGAACCCATGATGGGATGTTGTTGGCACCAACGGCGTTGTTAGGTTTGCTTATCACTAATGCGCATGGTTTTGACCATTGCGCAAGGGGGGAAATATTGAGGAAAAATTCGAAAACAAGGTTTTTGGTCACCATACTTGCAAACAATGGTTGATAATCAACTTAATGAATGTGAAATATGTGCAAAAAATAATGTAAGAAAAACAATCACTACTCCATTAGGACACATTCCTACACCTGAGGGACCATTTAGACATTTGGTCATGGACTATGTGGACATGATTAAGAAGGTAAATGGAAAAAGATACATGTTAGTAGTAATAGATAGATTCAGTAGATGGGTAGAGGCAGTCCCATCAAAAGATCAAAGTGCGGCGACTGTCATCAAATTCTTGACGAGAGAAGTCATGCCAAGGTTTGGAATTCCGACAGGAATAAGTTCAGACAATGGCTCAGCGTTTATTCAGAAAACAGTAAAACAGGTGATTCAGCAGTTGCATATCAAACAAAGGTTAGGCTGTGTGTATCATCCTCGGTCTCAGAGAATGGTGGAAAGGGTGAATGGGACACTCAAGACAAAAGTAAACAAGGTATGTGCAAATGCTAAATTGAATTGGATAGATGCATTGCCACTAACACTAATGAGTTATCGCATGCAGGCTAACAGAATGACGCATCTAACTCCGCATGAAATGTTTACGGGTCGACCCATGCATGCACCTATGCCTACACCTATGCCTACACCTACCATTAGAGGACCCCATAAGGGACCTCCGTTGGAGCAATTACAAATGGAGATAAGGGAATATATTAAACAACTTACTGCTGTACATAAGCTTATATTCCAAACAGGAAAAAAGCAGAGTTCCAGAGCCAGAAGACGATCCACCAAGGGGGGTGGAGCCTGGTGATCAAGTCTACCTGAGGGTGTTCAGGAGACACTGGAACGAGCCAAGGAGAGAAGGGCCATACAAAGTGGTCAGAGCAACGCCAACAGCTATCCAGGTGGAGGGGAGTACCACCTGGTACCACCTCAACCACTCCACGAAAAGCCACCCAGCCAAGGACAAGGGAGGGGCTGCAGTCGGGATGCAGACGCATCCAGACCTAACCAACCGCCCCAGGAAGATCAGACCCAGTCCAGTCAGGAGCTACAGCACCAAAGCGAGGATGCCGAAACAGATGAGTATGCTCCTAATACTCTATGGGCTCTGGCAGATGCCATTGGTTCAAGGATGGAGCCTGAGGAAGGAGGAAGCACCAATAACATGTGATCGTGCTAGTAACCTCTCCATGTGAGTCACGTCAGTGATCTGAAGATAAAGAAAACTACAATACTGCCCAAAACCCCACATATGCATACAGCACACCAATACATGAAGATCATTGAATGAAGGAATGAACAATGTTCTCATTGGACAATGATAATATGACATGAAGGAGAAATGTAAAAAGAGTTCCAGAAAAACTGTCACATGATGTGAAATTATAATTGATATGAAGATTGTATACTGTTACTGTTGAGAAATAGTGAAAGTATGAAATAGTTAAGTGTTACAGAAAGACTTAGATCATTCTTATATTTTCATTTATATAAGTATTTTGTTTTGCATGGATGAAATAGTTTTTGTTGTTCCTTAGTATATCTTATTATTTTGTGTTTTGTGTTTTTGTGTTATGTATTCTTTAATACTCATATGATGTCTGAAATGTTCACGTCTTGTGGAAGAGTGATGATTCGGACATAATGTTACAGAGGGAAAAAAGATGCAAGTCTCTGATTAAGTTACATGCAGCCGCTTACAATTGTGATATATTCTTTAGATTTTTACCATATTGATTTGTTTATCTCATTATAACTATTGATTATTGAATGATGAGTTCAGTCCCCATGTGATGTAACAAGAGGCAGTCCCGCTAAAAGGAGGTTTCCCTACAAAGATAGGTTTACTCCAGAGGACTGTGGAGGTGCATAGTGATCTTTACTTCCTTCCTGTAATTGGGCATTAGAACAGAGAGGAAGATGTTTATCTCGATGTACCTCGTGATAAGGGCCTAGGTCTCTGATTAGAGCCACATTGGTGGTCGGAGGATTTGAAGCCTAAATCACTATATCACTATGGAATGAGATGATTGTATTACAGAGACTGACACAAAGGGTCTGAATGTAATTGCAAAAGTTGGGGCTAAGTAAGCCCCAAAGGGGGGAATATTGGAGATATTGTCCGGTATATTCATAAGAATGGCTTGTCATTATAATGTATGGGTGAATTAAGGGTAGAGAAAGATAACCTCTTCCCCAGTTGCTTATCTGCATGACCAGTCGTCACCGTCATCTATGACTAGGCAAGGAGGGCGTCACATCCTGCCATATAATTTCTTGAAACAGTAATAGAAAAGAGAACCTATGTTACTGTTACTTTAAATGGGGTTTGGAGTATCACGACGGCATCATCACGATGACGATGTCACGCAGACCATGTGACGTTGACCATGTCACGATCTCACGAAGACCATGTGACGTTGATCACGTGACGATGTGAATATAGGTCGGAGTCAAAGAGGAATGAATTCAGTCTTCTCTGCAGATTTGACTCAGGCTTATTGTTACTATTGGCTGTGACAAATAAAGTCTTTAACTTTCAAACTTTGGTCTTCCTGATCACCCTCTTACGAATGTCAGAGCAGTGGTAAAATCCACGACAGTAGCCACATTTTAAATGACCTATAAATTACGTTTTTACTGTGTTGTGGTGGAAATTTGAGTGGTAAATAAAGATCTTGATAATTTTTTGGATACTTTCACATGTACTTTTGAAAATTGGTGCAGTCTGCCTCCAACAAATTTGCCATGATTGTTTAGTTTCCCTAAACAATCATGTGTACACCCTTCCTACAAGTCATTACAGTTGATTAGGACCCAAGGCCAAGAACTACCACTATCTGCTCCTGGTCCGGCAGAGAGGGAAGAGGATAGGATGGGATAACACTGGTTTGTTCCATCACAGCTTTAGTGGGGTCACCTCAGGATCGCTGCTCTTTATCAAACACTCATTAAAACATCTAAAGTTTCTCTCACACACCCACGCATGCACTCACACACACACACACACACACACACACACACACACACACACACACACACACACACACACACACACACACACACACACACACACACACACACATATGCACGCACACACACACACACACACACACAGACACACACACATACCCCCATCCTTCTCTCTCTAGCCCAACATGACACTAATTCAGATCTGTGGCTCTAATAAGAGAGAGAGCGAGGAGAGAGTTGATGGAGAGAACAGCTACTGCTACATTAAAACCAGCTCCTGATGGTGGTGGAGGGGGTGGAGGGGGTGGTGGTGGTGGAGGTGGTAGGAGATGGTGCAGGTATTGGTAGGGGTGGTGGAGGTAGTGGTGGAGGAGGTGGTGCAGGTGGTGGGGTGGGGTGGGGTGGGGTGGAGGAGGTGGAGGAGGTGGTAGGAGATGGTGCAGGTGGTGGTAGGGGTGGTGGTGGTGGAGGTAGTGGAGGTGGTGGAGGAGGTGGTGGACATGGTGCAGGTGGTGGGGGTGGGGGAGGGGGTGGAGGTTGTGGAGGAGATGGTGCAGGTTGTGGACCAGTGTGTGGGGGGGTGGTGGTGGTGGGTTCAGGGTGTTCACTAGTTAGGGTTTAGAGGACGAGAGGAGTGGTGAACAACTTCAGACAGGACCTTATAAACATTATTGCGGTGGCATGGGCGATATCGAATCAAGCACTCATTGCATCGTATCGTTGTCATTGTTGTTGTTGTCCTGCTCCTGGTTCAAGCTGGGGTTTCATTTAACCTTCAATCTCCATGGCAACACCCCCGGGCATCAGGCGGTCTTCTTTGTATCCAGAAGAGCCCTTCTGCTGAGCATCCTCAAACACCAAGCACCATATCTATCAATATGCTCTCTACAGCAACACCGGCCCCATGCCGCTGTTGCTGTTGGGTGGTGCTGCTGCGAGCACCTTTACATGCTCGGCCTGTTCACCCTGACATTCAGCTAACATGCTAAGTGTCCGGATACGCTGCTGTGTAGCCCATCAGTACCTCAACAACAGGCGATGAGCACCCCAACACGCTGAGCACCCTAGCATGAGGACCCTAGGCCATCTACATGCAAGTGCAACCTCGGATATTTCTTTTTTTGTCATTTGTGTGTGAATAATATGAGAATAAAATCATTTTGAGTCAATTCATCCACAAACGCTGGGGCTGATACCGACGCGTGGACAAACAAATCCGTCAATTCAAATCGCCTGGAGGGAAGTGGACATTTCAGGAGAGGTGATTAGGGCTAGACGTCGAAACAGAAGATTTACGAGGACGTGCCAGGGGAAGACTTTAGTTGTGTGTTGTGTGTTGTGGGGTAGCCGTCGCTGTCTGTGTGTGTGGGAAGGGAAAGGTCAGGCGACTATTTCAGGAGCCACCAGCGTGGGTGATTTTTATCTCCTTCAAACCGTTGATGAATGTCCCCGCCGTTCTTAAGTGGCTGCAGTTTGGGGGGGGGGATAAAAGGAAAGATGGAGTGTGTGTGTGTCCGCGGGTTAAGCTACTTTTCTCAAGGTTGACTCTGTTTGAAATGTCTCGTTAAGGATAATTTTTGAAGGGTGATGTTAAGGGTGCAGTTCCGCTGCTCTCCGCTGGAGGTCGTCGGTTGACCAGCCACCGTCGGGAGTTAAAGCGACACATTAGAGCGATGCACTTTACTTTGAGTTTTTCTGTTCTGTTGTTTCGTGCACGGGTGGATTTGTGTAAATATATTGGTTCTAGTAACCCAGAACTAAATTAATTACTATATCTTCTATGTCCTCATGTGCTTATTCTACAATTTAAATATGTAATGTATTAACTCTGGTAAAAAAAAATACAGATTCCATTTCTCTTCTGTGTTATTGTGTCATGACCTTCTACTCCAAAACGTCATTCTCCAGCATGCCAAGCAGCCTCCACCCCCGTCTGTTGGCGAGGCGGTGATTGAGTCTTGGGCTTGACAGGCCAGTGACAGGCCGTCATTGACAGGCCATCATCCACAGAATCATTCCTCGAATAGCGTCCATCCGCCACCTCCACCCCCACCCCACACACACCCACACACACACACACAGTCCATTGTTGTTTGTGTTGTGTCAGATGTGCCGAGGGAGATGAAAAGAGTTGGCTGGCCCTTCGCTGTGTGTGTGTGTGTGTATGTGTGTGTGTGTTTGTGTCTGTCTGTGTGTGTGTGTGTGTGTGAGTACCAGTAGTTCCAGCTCCAGTGGACAACAGTGGAGTGACCTGACACACACGCACACACACACGCACACACACACGCATATGCACACACACACACACACACACACACACACACACACACACACACACACACACACACAGAAGTGCCAGTTTCCACGCCACACACACTAACACTGTATATTTCTCTCCTGTGCAACATGAAGACACACCAGCCTGTTATATCTGGAGCTGCTGCGTAGCCAATCAGCAGGCGGGTGTGTGTGCGTAATAAACTGAATCAATGTGTTTCTCTCGGGCTGCAGATGCAGGATCGATCGGACGTCGGGAGGAGAGTGTACTCTTAGTCTAGAGGAGTGTTTCATGTTCTCATCCCACTGGTAGGATGCATGGCTGTTGGTGCACAATCTGGTACTCACACACACACACGCACACACACACACACACACACACACTAGCATACACACGCACAAACACAGGCACACACACTAGCATACACATGTAAGCACAAACACACATACACACACACACTAACACACACACACTTGTAAACACACACACACACACACTAGCATACACACGCACACACTATCACACACACACACACACACACACTAACATACACACACACGTGAACACACACGTAAACACACACACACACACACTAGCATACACACACACACACACACACACACTAGCATACACACACACACACACACACACACACACGTAAACACACACATAAACACACACACACTACACAAACCTGTAACTCAACTTGATCGACTCCCAGCAGAGCCGAAAGCTACTGGCTTCGATTCCCAATGTATGTAGCCCAACTGTAGGCCACCTATACCGACGCATAATGCACCTGTATTTATATTGGGGTCCCATTTGGACTAATGGAAGGTAACAGTACCACAACATTCGTTTCACAGAACGGGAGTGGGACGTGGAAGTCTGCACTCATTATTCCACGTCCCGCGTACAAAGCAGTGCTCTCTTATATCAGGAAACAGCCGAGTGTGGTGGTTCCTCCTCAATGACACCCCAATTGTACCAGGAAAATGCCTGAAAACCCTGGGATCGCTAGGAGTCCCCCCCCCACACACACACAGACACAGGGAGACGCTATGGACCTGGGGGCCGTCAGGCGCTCTTCCGGCTCCAATCTGCTCAGAATCACCTGTTCTGTGAAGTCCTCCGGCTGCAGCATTCATATTCAAATGAGACGGAAACTGTGCCCTCGCTCACGGTACTTACACTGGCAGAAGGAGGAGAGGAGGGGAGGAGGAGATGGGATAAGGAGAGGAGGAGGGGAGGAGAAGAGGAGAGGAGGGGAAGAGGAGAGGAGGGGAGGAGAGGAGGGGAGGAGAGGAGAGGAGGGGAGGGAGATAGAAAGAGCAAGAGAGATTTCATCTACTTTTTTGCACTTTGGCGATGTCTGTGTAGGTTTTCCGATACTAACAAAAACCCTTGAATTGAACTGATAGGATGAGAGGGAGAGGGACAGATAGAGGGAGGTGGAGAGGGTAGAAGGATGGAGGGAGTTGGGGAGGGAGAGAAGGATGGAGAGGGGGAGAGAATGTAGCAAGAGAAGGAGAGAGAGAGAGAGAGAGAGAGAGAGAGAGAGAGAGAGAGAGAGAGAGAGAGAGAGAGAGCGACAGGAGTGAGAGAGAGATAGAGACGGGGGGAGGAGAGATAGTGAGAGAGCGAGAGAGAGAGATAATCAGGCTGGAGAGATAAGTCAAGTCAAGTCAAACTTTATTTATATAGCACATTTAAACAACCGCAGTTTGACCAAAGTGCTGAACAAGCTTAAAAACAACAACAAACAATAAAAGAAGCAAAAACAAATAAAAACAAACAAAGTAAAAATATTAGAGCATAACAGTAGAACAGAGTTTGAGCACAGTAAGTGAGAGACAGGGAGCCTAAATGCAGCTCTAATTGAATGCCAGTGAGAAGAGGTGGGTCTTTAGCAGTGACTTAAAGGTGTCAATAGTCTGGGCAGATTTTAGGTGTATGGGTAGCTTATTCCAGAGGTTGGGGGCGACCACAGCAAAGGCTCTGTCACCTCTATTTTTTAGCCTGGTTTTGGGAACCTTTAGGAGCATCTGATTTATTGACCTCAGAGCTTTAACTGGAATATGTGGGTGTAGAAGTTCCGTTAAATAAGATGGTGCCAGCCCATTTAAAATTTTAAAAACAAGTAATACAATTTTAAAATCAATCCTGAACCGGACGGGAAGCCAGTGCAGGGAGGCCAGTAAAGGAGTTATGTGTTCCCGCTTTCTAGTTCCAGTTAAAAGACGAGCTGCTGCATTTTGTACCAGCTGGAGGCGACGGAGAGATGACTGATCAATACCCATATACAACGAATAGTAGTCCAAGCGAGATGTAATAAAAGCATGAGTGACTGTCTGGAAGTCTTTGGGGGAGAGATATGGCTTTACTTTTGCTAAAAGTCTTAACTGGTAAAAACTGGTTTTTACCACAGAGCTAATCTGTTTGTTGAATTTAAAAGAGCTGTCGAAGACCACACCCAGACTTTTAACAAAAGAACGATTGTAAGAGGCTAGAGAAGTGTTTCATCATAATCAGCCAGCTGATCAGGACGCCCAAACATAATAGTCTCAGTTTTGTTTTCGTTAAGGTTTAGAAGGTTGAGGTCCAACCAAGTTTTGATGTCCTTTAAGCAGTTAAGCAGTGGCTGTAAGGAGTCTTTGCTGTCGGCTTTTATGGGTAAATAGATTTGGATGTCGTCGGCAAAACAATGAAAGGAAATGTTATGTTTCTTGAAAATGGACCCCAAGGGCAGCAGATAGAGTGAGAAGAGGATGGGGCCTAAAATGGAGCCTTGAGGAACCCCACAGGAAAGTGGGGCTGTGGATGAGGAGCATTCGCCTAATTGGACTGAGAAGCTCCTGTCTGTGAGGTAAGACTGGAACCACTGGAGGGCAGTCCCTCGGATGCCTACACTCTGATCCAGGCGAGATAAAAGAATATTATGGTCAACAGTGTCAAAGGCGGCCGTCAGAGAGCAGTTTCAGTGCTATGGTGGGCTTTAAAACCAGATTGAAACTTTTTTACAATGATCTAAAAATGTTTGTAGTTGGATGTAGGCTGTTCTCTCTAACGCTTTGGACAGAAAAGGCAGTTTTGAGATTGGCCTGAAGTTGGAGAGAACTGAGGGGTCCAGATTTTTCTTTTTGATAAGAGGCTGTACTACAGCATGTTTAAAAGCAGCTGGAACACACCCTGAGCTGAGAGAAGTGTTTATTATTGACAACATGCTTGGCCCGACAGTATCAAGAACGTCTTTGAGTAGATAAGAGGGGATACTGTCTGAGGGACAGATTGCAGGCCGCAGGTGTTGAACTACCTCAGATAAAAAGGAGAGTGATACAGGTTCAAACTGATCAAAGACCGCTGGGCACACAGGAGGGACAGATTGGTCCGGGGCAGAGGAAGTGGGTGAAGACCTGAGAGCAGAGATTTTGTCAATAAAAAACTGGAGAAAGTTTTCACACAGTGTAGGTGATGGCTCGATAGGAGCTGTGTCACATGGGTTGATAAGAGAGTTAAAAACATTAAAAAGAACCTGAGGCCTATGACTGTTATTGGAGACATGGTTAGATATGAACTCTGTTTTGGCAGTTTTTACAGCTCTTTGGTAATTCATTAGGCACCCATGGTGTGAATTAAAGAGTCCTTAAAAGCAGCAGAAAACTGTGAGGCGGTAATCGCACGCAGGCGGCGGGCAGGAGCGCAAGTTGTAGTCTTAGAGCAGGGGAATGTGGCATTAAATAAGACAGGCAGATGATCAGATATACGCGTATCACAGATTTCACTGATACTAACAGACAAACCATAGGACAGTACCAGGTCTAATGTGTGTCCTTTTTCATGAGTCGGGCCAGTCACCGACTGAGTAACGTTAAAAGACTCTAAAAGATTAAGAAAGTCTTTAACCAGGGGTCTGGTTTCACAGCAAGGATGTATGTTAAAATCACCAACAATTAAAAAATTATCATATTTCAACACGATCGCAACCAAGAACTCTGCAAAGTCCTGTATAAAATCCTTATTGAATATTGGTGGACGGTAGACCACCGCACACAACACAGGCAAGGAAAAGCTTAATTCAAAGAGCTGCAGCCTCAAAGCTGGAGTAAGTGTGCAAATGGAGACTGACGACAGTGGAAGGTTGGAATTTAAATACAAAAGCTTACCCCTCCACCCTTGCCAGTGGTTCCGAGGGGAGCTAAAGAATCCACACCCAGGAAGAGTTCAGAAAATGGAATAAGCTCACCAGCCTGAAGCCAGGTTTCTGTCACAAACATAAAAATCCAACCTTCATGAGAGGTGAAAAGTCGTTGAGGAGGAAGGTCTTGTTTGCCAGCGATCTAGCATTAATCAGAGCCATCTTCACTGGCAAGAGTAGAACAGAAACAGTGGCAGAACAAGCAGAGGCACGTGGACAGGCCGGAGGAGGTTCCCAATACACACCCCACGATGAGAGGTGCAGTGAGGATGGGGGACCCTGTCAGTGATGATGGTCTGAATGGGAAGATTGTCCGGTGTGAGGGGTAATGACAGGTGGCCGGTAGAGGGAGCTATCAGGAGGGACAGTAGGTGCCTCTGTAGGCACAGGAGGAGTGTCCGGGAGGGGGGTGTGGCATGCAGACAGTCAGGTGTGTGGAGCAGCAGACTGGACAGCGTGCTGTATGTTAGCCGTTAGCATCCAGCTGCCCAGTCTGTTCAGGTGGAGTCCATCGGGCCTGTAGAGTGAGGAACGGCTCCAAAACAAATTGAAATTGTCGATAAAGCCAATATTGTGAGCTCTGCAGGCGGACTGGAGCCAGGTGTTGAGGCTGAGGAGTCTGCTGAAGCGCTCTGAGCCACGGGACAGCGTTGGCAGGGGGCCACTAATGAAAGCAGACTTCCCACAGTTTTTTAAAAGGATTAAGAGTTCATTAAAATCTTTTTTAGTTACCTCTGATTGCCGACGAGCAGTGTCATTACAGCCCACATGGACCAGCACCCGGTTGAAGGAGGATGGGAGTGACTGAAGCAGCCCGGGTAGTTTGTCCAGGATAACCAGCACTGTAGCGCCAGGAAAACAGTGAGTGGATGCATTGAAATAGCGAATATTCCTGGTGATGCTATCCCCCACTATGTAGCCGGGCAGGCGAGTGTTGAGGCGGGCCAGTGGCATCGATTCCGGCATAGCTGTCACGGGTGGAGGGGGCAGAGTCCACACTGTGTGACTGGGATGGCAGGTGATGCGGCGAGGTGGCGGTCCCAGCCCCGGTGCCCGGCTGGGGCAGGAGAGACCTTCTGAGTGGCCGGACTGCGTCTTTTAGGAGCTTCCGACGCGATGCAGAAGACGTTGTCCTGGATGGTAGTTGATGGCCTGGCTCTGCAGCAGAGTGACTCCGTGGACCACCAGGCGCCAGCGAGGAGGACGCGGATCCACCAGAGCGAGAAGCCGCAGGAGCACCATCAGCAGGTGGAGAGGAAGCCGCAGCGTCTCTGGATACCGAGCCAGAGCCAGCATCGGCGTCCAGGTTCACACCAGGCTGTGACAGTGCCTCGAAGCGGTTGGAGAGGCTGAGGCGAGAAGGCAAGGCAGCGCTGTCGGAGGTTTGTTTTCTCCCTCGGATTACCTTAGACCAGAGCGCGTTCGGTTGGCGTCCGGTGTTCGTATGGCTAGGGAGCTAGAGGACGGCAGCGGGCAGACGGCAGGGTCCCAGTGGACCGTGTCCTGGAGAGCCGGGACAAGCAAATATCTTCCTTGAGGTCAGTAATATTTTTATTTGCTTTTTTGAGCGACAGATCATCTCCAGGGTGCAGGAATGTAGCCATGGGTGTAGCACTTAGCTTGTTAGCTTAGCTCGGACTACTTAGCATAGTTCTTGAGAAAACATAAATAACTGATTTTGCCGATTTTTTTGATCAGCAAGAAAGACCACCAGTGGTTGCTGGTGTCAATAGTAGTAGTAGCAGTAGTAGTAGTAGTAGTAGTATTCTGAAACCTGATGGGAAGCTGGAACTGCCTGTGGCTGTCCCTAAACACCCCAAGGTAACCTGCCTGAATGACTGGAGACCCGTAGCCCTCACCTCGATTGTCAGTAAATGCTTCCAGAGGCTGGTCAAGGACTTCATTTGTTCCATGTTGCCTGCCACGCTGGACCCATGGCAATTTGCGTACCGTCAAAACAGATCCACCGACGACGCGATTGCCATGGCACTTCACACCGCCCTCTCTCACCTGGAGGGGAAGAACTGTTGTGTGCGAATGCTGTTTGTGGACTTCAGCTCAGCGTTCAACACAATAGTTCCTGCCAAGCTCGACACCAAGCTCAGGAGTCTAGGCCTGCCCCGACCATGTGCAGCTGGACACTGGACTTCCTGTCGGGCCGCCGCCAGGTGGTGAGGATGGGCAGCACCACCTCAGAGCCACTGACCCTCAACACTGGAGCCCCTCAGGGATGCGTGTTGAGCCCTCTCCTCTACTACCTGTACACCCACGACTGCATGGCTATGCACAGCTCCAACGTCTTCATCAAGTTTGCTGACGACACGACAGTGTTGGGACTGATCGCCGACGACGACGAGACAGCCTACAGGGAGGAGGTCGGATCACTGGCACAGTGGTGCCAAGAGAACAACCTCGCCCTCAACGTCAAGAAGACCAAGGAGCTGATCGTGGACTACAGGAAGCGGAGAGGAGAGCACGCCCCCATCTCCATCGACGGAGCTGCAGTAGAGAGGGTCAGCAGCTTCAAGTTCCTCGGCGTGCACATCTCCGAGGACCTCACATGGACCACGCACACCACACACGTGGTGAAAAAGGCCCAACAACGCCTGTATTTCCTCAGGCGACTGAGGAAATTCAACATGTGCCCCCGCATCCTCAGAACATTCTACTCCTGTACCATCGAGAGTGTTCTCACAGGATGCATCACCGTCTGGTACGGGAACTGCACCGCACTGGAGCGTAGAACACTACAGAGGGTGGTGCGGACGGCCCAGTACATCATTGGAGGTGAGCTTCCCTCCCTCCTGGATATATACACCAGGCGGTGCCGTGGCCAAGGCCAAACGGATTATTAAAGACAATAACCACCCCAGCCACGAACTGTACACACTTCTACCGTCAGGCAGGCGATACCGCAGTATCAAGTGCCACACGAGCAGACTCAGAGACAGCTTCCACAGTCAGGCCATCAGGCTGCCTGAACAAGTTCGGCATCAATGTCTAAATGCTAGTGCTAAGTGTTACTGCTAGTGCTAGTCCTGGTAGTGTTAAGTGCTAGTGTTACTGCTGGAGCTAGTGCTGGTAGCAGTGCTAAGTGTTGGTGCTAATGCTGGTGTTACTGCTAGTGCTGGTCCTGGTGCTAGTGTTACTGCTAGTGCTGGTGCTAGTACTGGTGTTAGTGCTAGTCCTGGTGCTAGTACTGGTGTTAGTGCTAGTCCTGGTGCCAATTGCTGGTGCTAGTGTTGTGTTGACTGTCTGAGAAGGTATTCTGTGACATTCTGTGAATGTCAGCATATAACAATGTATATTTTAGTACATTGATTTATATGTGTACTGCTCACCTGGATATTTTGTTGTATATTCCATTTAATTTTATTTTATTCTTATTTTACACAGAATTTATATTTATAGTTCTATTTCTATTTTGCTAGTCCTACTTCTATTTTGTAGTTCTATTTCTATTTTGTATTGTTTTATAATTACTGTCGGCTGTCGGGCGTTTTGCACAAAAGGTTTTTCACTCACTGCTTATACTCACGTGTAAATTGTGAAGTGACAATAAAATACTTGAAACTTCAAACTCCATGGGAAGATAACCTCCATCACAGAGTAATCTGTGATGAGGGAAGTGCTGCTTGTCTCTGGATCTAATGGATGACAGGTCCAAGGCTGCAGCAGCCTCACTTTAACCCCAATAAGCTCCCCACCGCCGCCCCCCCCTCAGGGACACGGCGGAGTTACAACACGCGTCACCAATATCACTTGACAGGCATGATGGATATCCCAAACCAATCAGGGAGGAGGATAAATGAGGCTTCAACGGCCTAAAATCTTAAACGGGCCAAAGTAGAGGCAGGAGGCAGTCGACCGGAACCAGATATTCTCAAAGAGCATTTCACTCACTAATATGTGACGGGTGGCTGCGGCATCTTTAGTGAATGACTCGCCACCTCGTTGAGGAAGCGGGTAAGAGGTTGTAGCCTTGTGATTAAGGATGCCTACGGGTTAGATTGGCCTGGCATTGGGGGGTTCGAACCCGGTATCTTTTGCATTCTTTTGGAGTCAAACATGCGAGTTATGAGACCATCCCGCCCCCTCCAGCCCCACCCCCATTCCTTCTAGATTCTCTCTCTAGATTCTCTCTTCCACATTCTGGTGGAAGTCAACACGCGGCGGCTAATTAGCGACACTAATGCGCTAACAGCTGTGTCCGCCTCTGGAGGGACGGTGCTAAGCAGCTTAAATTAGGTGAATTAGAGGAGATCAGGGAGAGAGAGAGAGAGATCTCAGCCAGCGACTCACGTCCGCTACAGCGAGAGACGTGACACAAACGAACAAGCGAACACGCTCAGAGCCAGGCTGCATTCCAATAATGGTTCCAGAGAGACTCAGCTTCCTACATTTCCAGATGCGACTCACAAAATCATGTTTAATCTTGTTATGTCTTAATATCTTATTTCATCCTAAAATTGCCACCACAGCGTCTTCGGACAGATAAGTGTATCCTACACAGTAAGTGTTTTTTTCTAATTCTTTGATTGGCTCGTCTCCTCGAAGATATAGTGGCAAACAGCAATAGGAAAAAAGTTTTGGAATGCAGCCCGAGTTATGAGCACAAGCATCACACATGCGCACACGCACACGCACACACACACGCACACACACACACACACACACACACGTGCACGCTCATGCCACTGGAGAGGTCGCTGGCTACTATGCTAACAGGCGCTAAGCCCTGCTGTAATAATGCAGTAATCGTCCAATCATAAAACAAGGTGATGGATGCCCTCATAAGGAAACGGGGGAGTATAATTGGATGGTTATCATGCTGCTGTTCTGGGGGTCAAAGGTCGGGCCGCCTTCACGGAAGAATCGGCGGGAGATGAATGAAGGGTTTCAGAGATTGGAGGGGAGGAGGAAGGAGGGAGGAGGAGAAAGTGAGGGGAGAGGAAGCAGGAAGCAGGAAGGAGGAAATGTTCTGAGGAAATCTGAAACACAGAACATATTTAATCTTTGTCAACATCTTAATGCTCACAGCGTGCCCCCCTCCCCCCCACCAGCTCTCCATCTGATGGGCGTCGCTCCAACGGTAAAAGTCTGCTCCGGTATTTCCAGCCAATCGCTAATTAACGCCAAGCCTGCGGTGCAGATAGCGAGTGGAAAAATATTAGCTTTTGAAATGTAATTCACATGCTTGGAAGACAGATACAGAGAGCGGGGGAGGGGGGGATTCCAATCAAACTTTGGAATTCTAATTATAATGGAATCATTGCTGATTTCAGCAAATCTTTTATTGCCGAGGCACAGCACTCTGCGACGGCTTTGTACACATTTCTCTCTCAAAATGTCTCACATCTCTCCTTCCCTCTCCCCCTCTCTCCTCACCCGTTATCTGGGACACAGACTTCATCTCACTACAGTTCTCGTTTTCGCCGTCGGAATATCTTATCTTGCGCACATATTTGTATATTTTAACTGTAAATTTGTAATCCGTTAGTTTATTTTTATCATTCTGTTGTTTTCCATATTGTTTTATTGTACTTTATCGCTATGCAACCTGGCACAAGAATTTCCTTCAGGATGAATTAAGTTCTATTCTATTCTATTCTATTCTATTCTATTGTGGATGCTGAACGATAAGTTGAACGCTTACTTCAGACCCAAAAACCAAAGCTCATCATAAACAATAATCGAACAATCTAAACTGCTCTGTATGTTTCTTCCTCAACGTTCGCCGGTCTGTTGACATTTAATCTCGATCC
>PIJE02000427.1:276857-279357 GCA_002895965.2 Coryphaenoides rupestris
ACTATAAACGCAAATGACTACAAACACCCAACTACAAACACATGACGACAAACACACCCAATTACAAACACACCGGACTACAAACACACCGGACTACAAACACACCGGACTACAAACACACCCGACTACAGACACTGAAAACACGCACAGGGACAGAAACTGCAACTTAAAGCAAACTGCATATGAGACGAGTGGCTTTCAAAATGGTGGGTCAGGACCCATAATTGGGTCCTGACCCACCCACCACAGGGAACCGAGTGGGTCTCCGGATGGCATCAGCAGTTTTGTGTTTCAGAGTTTCCTTTGATCATTAGCTTTTAGATGGGGAAAGAGGAATAACTGGATTGATGAACTGGTGAAATGTTTATTGTCTTGTTTGACGCGGTAATGAGGATGTACAGTATATCCTACCGGGGCCAACGGTAGGGGGGCTGGCGGCGGGAAACAGCTTGGAACGGCGAATGATTAAGGAAATGCAAGTTTACTTCTCACTTTGTTCTTACACTTTCACACCAACCTCACAGTTGGAGAGATGCTTGTGTGCACCATATTACTTTATTTCATTCAACTTTTTTGATCAAATTGATGTGATTACAGAAAAATACCAAAAGATATATGAAAGCCGTTTTAACGAAGGCCTCGTCGCCTCATAACACATCATCGCCTTCCTGCATCGCATAATTTTCCCATCTTCACCTTTTTTATTGTTATAGATCGGCAAGGAGTGGGTAATGTGTTCCGTTCAGAGCGAGACGAACGCTTTAATATCCGACGTGTTGGAAATGCGTCGATGCGAGGACCATCGATCGCCAGCATCACCGTCGTGTGACCTCACCAACATGGATGCCATTCTGTTGCTTCATCACAGGCATCGCGTCTTTCGGCCCGCTGAGACAGATTTGGGATTTGAGGTGCGTCCACGGGAGTGCTGCGATGAGCTCGGATCGTACAACCGTGCAACCCGAAGTATTGATCTATCCTTGCCGGAATACATTGTGCTCTGGTTACCGCGGTAATGAAGCTGAGGGTTCTGGCAACTTTCGCATTGGGCTGGGAAACGCTCCCCTGGCCCTAACTCCATAAAATGATGACGTCATTCTTTGTACATCGATTCCTTTTTTGATACACAAAGAAATGGTTGATGAACGTGCCCCGCAGCTTCTTCTACACGTTCACAGTAGAGCTATTGAAGAGTCACTCGTGGGGAGAACAGAAGTGTGAATCCACGCACCAGTAATTACTCAGCGATCAGGGACATTTCTCGGTCAAGAGATGAGAAAGTTGTACTTACTGGATGGATGGATCGCGGCCCGTTTGGTCCCTGTGGTCTTGACTGCCTCTTCCAGTTTTAATTAGGGCACCAAGGAGATGTCTTCAGCCCAGCCCTGTGAATGGGAAAGGGGAATTCCTCTTGACGTGGCGACACAGCGTTGTGTGGTTGTGTGGAGGACACATCAAGATATCGGCCAAGATATATCCACTGTTCTCTTCCTGCAACAACTCAACTCTCGCGAGATTTCAGAGCGAAACTTCTCCTTGAGCGAGACTTGGTCAGACACAATAAAAAACAGACCGGATGAAACGGAAGGTAAAGACAAAAGTTTTATTTCCCTGTAAGGATCCTTTCCATAATCTCAGACACATAATCTCCATCTGAGACCGTCGGTGGCTAAAACACGAGCACTTCTATCTTTAGCACTTCTAGCGGACGTACATTGATGGGCCGTTGCTGCCCCAAAGGGTTACATTTCAGACCATTTTGTGGCATCTACTGTAAATACTTGATGAAAGAAAAATCAATCCCTCAAACAGCCAGAAACTAAGCTAATTAATAAAACATGAGATCTGGTAGCATTGATGCTTGGGCCCTGTTGGCTGTGCTTGTCGGTGATGTTGTGACAGATCACTGCTCACTGTTTCACCTTTCAGTGCAAAACAAACCAACCCAGGTTTGCTAACCGGGTTTTCTGTATCAACAAGTGAAAACAAGTGTTTTTCTGGAGTCGTTATGCTTGCATTTTTTATTAAAACAACAATTTATTTACAAATATATTGGTTACGGCACACGGAAAATAGGACATCTCTACATACAGGCTTTGGGTGCATCAAGTACAAATATCCAAACGACACCATGAGAAATACTTACATCGAGTAACCACAGCAGAACATAAGACCTTATAAGACCTCAGAGTGTCCGTCGAGTTTCACGAAAAGCTTCCATTTGTTAACCTCCAACTCTTGGTTTCTTCCCCTCTTCCAAACTGCAATCCATTTTGGCATAGTTTCATTTGTCATTAAAACTTTAATGACAAATGAAAATGTCAGTGTGAACGTAAAGATGTGTGAGCCACGTGTAAAGCAGCGTCCTCACAAATCAAGAGAGAGAGCGATCATGCGTTTCCCTGAGACGCCTCGCCACGACAACCACAGCGGCGTCGGCGACCATTTATATAGTTTCAGTTGTACAGGAGCTAGTTTTCATAGTTCCACCGAGTTGGTG
>PIJE02000427.1:284357-286693 GCA_002895965.2 Coryphaenoides rupestris
GACGTTTTCATTAGCGTCATTTAACAAGGCGCCATTACCGACGTGCCTCCATGGCGCCCCGCCTGCCGGGAATCCACGATCACGCCATGCATCACGGGGATGGCGGCCGCTAAATGAATCCCATTAGTCCCGGCGTGGCTGGGAGCACATCGACGTGATGAACTCACCGGGATTAAACTTATCGCAGCGAGTATCCCTCCCTCCCTCCCTCCCTCCCACCGGGACGGAAGTCACAGCTGACCCAACGCACGGGCGGCAGGAATTAAGTCTCATTCATCGATCACCGCCGGTCGATGGAGTCGATGCGCTATCTCTTAAGAACAGCCGGAGCTGCCCGATGGGATATTTAAGTGTCCGCCGTGCGCTAACTGGAGGGAGGAACGTGGAAACAACTCAAGACCCTGACAGCCTCCGTGAAGTACCGCAATATTATTCTCTCTGCACCAGCCTGGGAGGCTCGGTGATACTTGAAGTGCTTTAGATAAGATGTTCCACCTATTATTCAGAAATGTTGCAGATATCGTAGAGTCTGGCATTAACACTACACACGTCCCCGGGTAGACTCTGGCAGCACATCTGGAGTCTACAGAAACAGACCCGACGGAACAGAACCGGAACATCTCGGGTTTGATAAATTAATTCAATCCACTTCCAAACATCTGGCAATTTAGAAAATCTCGTCATTTTCCGTGACACGTGTCTACCGCAGTCTGGTTGGTGTTTTAAATACACCTGTTGTGTTGTGTTAAACAAAGTATATACAAGAGTATGAGTTGAAATGACTCCTGTCTACTATAGTATACTACATGAATGCGCAAGAAACTGTATGAACTGTATCTGAATGGACTGTAAGCCGCTCTGGACAAAAAGCGCTGAGATGGAGAAAGAAAGCTTTTGGTGACAAGACAGCAGCGATAAAAGTAAAAGAGAATCTGTGCTGGCGTTTAAATATTTGATAGCCTGTCTGTACTCAACACTGGCTCTTTGTGTTCGGAGGGAGTCGGCGTCAGGAGGAACTTCACGTTGCCTTTCCACCAGCGTTCTCATTCCAACGAGGGCAGTTTATGGAAATGACCAACGTTTCCCTTCCCTCTGTGTTGCCTTCCCCCCCAGATCTCTGACTTTACTTTCTTCCGATGACCCCCAACTCAGTCATTAACTTAACTTAAGTTAATGACTGGGGTTCACACACAGAGAACATCAGCAAAAAAAACTGCAGCCGGTGTTTTTGACACTTTGTCCCTAATGAGGACCGCTGGAGATAAGGTTGAGAATGCGGTGAAGGTCTCCTTTAAAGAGCAGATGATGGTCAGGTTTTGTTTCACCGAGCAGCTTAATCACAATGAGACATACCGCAGAGGTGGCGAGGGTGGAGGGACCTCCTCCTCTGCATCCACCTTCACCCCCGCACCGCCCTGCCAAAGATTCAACCCCACCACCACCAAATTCCTATCCCTACCTCACTCTCCACCTCCACATTGACCTCCACCTCCACCACCACCACCACCAAACTCAACACCGCCTCCACTTCCCGCCACCTAAACCACGGTCACCACCACCTCCATCACCTCCACACCATCACCACTAGCTGAACATCAACCCAGGGCTGGTTGGGGGGGGTGGAAGGAGGGTGAATCCATCGCTCTTTAGAGGAGTGATGAATGTTTTGTTCCACCTGATGGATGCTACTCCACCCTCGCCCCTCCCCTCCCCTCCCGTGCTGTCAGAGAGCTTAATGAAATGTTTCAGGAAGCTCATTAGACAGTCGACCCCCTAAGGGAGCAGGAGAGTTCGGTTCTCCGCGGGGACCGGCAGTCAGGTCGCTACTGGAGGGACCACAGCACTCCACTCTACTTAACATCCTGCTGGTAAATGTGGACGTGTCACGCGTTCACCCAGTTATGTCCTGTTAGATCTGCATCTCTCTCTCTCTCTCTCTCTCTCTCTCTCTCTCTCTCTACCTCCCTCTCTCTCTCTCTACCTCTCTCTCTCACACACTCTTATTCCTTTCTGATCTCTCTCTCTCTCTCTCTCTCTCTCTCTCTCTCCCTCCCTCTCTCTCTCTCTCTCTCTCTACCCCTCTCTCTCTACCTCTCTCTCTCACACCTATCCTCTCTCTATCCTTCATCTCTCTCTCTCTGTCACCTTCTCATCTCTCTATCTCTATCTCCCTCCCCATCTCTACCTTATCTCCCCCTCATCTGTCCTCTCCCCTCTCTCCCCCCTTCTTCGACCTCTCACTTTATCCTTCCTCTCTCCTCATACATCTTTCTCTTCCTGTCTCTCCACCTCTCTCTCTCTCTCTCTCCCTCCACACCCCCCCCCCCCCCCCCCCC
>PIJE02000427.1:287109-322109 GCA_002895965.2 Coryphaenoides rupestris
TCATCCAACCTCCCCCCCCCCCTCCACACCCCTCTCCCATATGTTGATCTACTGTTTATCCGTTCTTCATCAACAACATTTTCACCGCCCTCAGCAGTAAACACAGCGACACACCGCACACGCACACGCACACACACACACACACACACACACACACACACACACACACACGCCGTGCTCACACACACGCACACATACGCACGCACACACACGCACGGCCGGACAGCAGGCTGCGTGCAGTGTGGCCAGCTCTCCGCCGACAGATTGAGAACAGCTTGATAGATTAGCCCTCGCCGCTATGCTACCTGTAGTGACAGAGCATGTCCTGGTTGGCTTAGCTCCTCTCCTCCTCTCCTCTCATCCTCCTCTCCTCCTCTCCTCTCTCCTCCTCCTCTCCACTCCCCCCTCCCCTCTCCTCTCATCCTCTTTTCTCTCCTCTTTCTCTCCTCTCCTCCCCTCTCCTCCTTCTTCTCTCGTCTCCTCAACACTCTGTCTCGCAAGCAATTAGCGTAGCGGCGGGAGGAGAGGTGCCGGCGCTAGCTAAGCAGTTTTTTGGCGGTAATGTCAGAAGGCGTGATTGAAAGCTCTATTAAGGGGAACCGGGAGCCGGTAAGTAGGCCAGCACGGGGCCCGGAGCCGCGGGGAGGGGGGACGCCGGTATTAAACAAAGCAGACTCATTCACGACCGGCTGCAGGACAGCACAGGCGCTAAAAAGACTACAAATATGACTCTGAGTTGTGACTACAAATCTGAATTAGGAACAGCTTCCTGTGACTACAAATGTGGATTAGGAACATCTTCTTGTGACTACAAATGTGGATTAGGAACAGCTTCTTGACTACAAATCTGAATTAGGAACAGCTTCTTGTGACTACAAATGTGGATTAGGAACAGCTTCTTGTGACTACAAATGTGGATTAGGAACAGCTTCTTGTGACTACAAATGTGGATTAGGAACATCTTCTTGTGACTACAAATGTGGATTAGGAACAGCTTCTTGACTACAAATCTGAATTAGGAACAGCTTCTTGTGACTACAAATGTGGATTAGGAACAGCTTCTTGACTACAAATCTGAATTAGGAACAACTTCTTGTGACTACAAATGTGGATTAGGAACAGCTTCTTGTGACTACAAATGTATGTATTAGTGGCGGTACAGAGAACGGTACATTATATATATACAGTATATCTTTGTCGATTGGCCACGCCCACAGTTGCTAATCAATAGGAATCGATCTATCAATGGGTAATCAGACGTGAACCAATACATGAATGGTGATATATTATGATTCTATTTATCTCATCTCACCTTCCCTCAGACACGATGATGATGAGGATGATGATGATGGTGATGATGGTGATGATGATGATGAAGATGATAAGGATGATGAGGATGATGATGATGACGATAATGATGATGACGATGACGATGATGAAGATGGTGATGAAGATGATGGAGATGCTGGTGAAATGGATGTCTGCAGACAGACAGTGGGACTCAGGTGGGGGGGCATGACTGAAGGAGGGGCAGGGGGCGTGGCTGAATGGGCCGTGGCTCAAGGGGCGTGGCTGATCAGAACAAACGTACGTTGGTGGTCATAATCTGGCGGACGGCCTGGTCGAACTCCCGGGTGTTGTTGAAGTCCACGGTGACGACGTGAGGCGGGCCAATGTACTGCTCCGCATACGGGTGCTGGGAGGACACCTGGGAGAGAGACACAGAGACACACAGAGAGAGAGAGAGAGAGAGAGAGAGGGGGAGAGGGAGTGGGGGAGAGGGGAGACAAGGAGGAAGGAGGGGGATAGATGGAGTGGAGAGCTAATGCGTGTGTGCTTATGCTAATGTCCTAATCAGAGATAAATCAACAGAAATAAACCTGCCGTTGGAGACGTGTTTTATATCCTCATTAGCGATTTACAGTGTCAATATTAGGGATGGGGGGGAGACATTTCATTTCATGTCAAAACCGAGAATCTTTGCTCTTCACATATGGATTAGAAACAGATCGTCAGGTTGCCTCAAAAATCGCCCAATGTGCCCTGCAGAGGGCGCTATAGTGTATTCACCTCAAGTCAATGCCGGAACCATAGTACCCAAACCCGAACCGTGTCGTTTAAACGGCACAAAATACAAAAATCTTGACAGAATCGCAATACATTTACATTTACATTTACATTTAGGGCATTTGGCCGACGCTAAGCGACTTACAAAGAGTACATTTGTTGAAGGAGACAGCATGTGGTTAGGTCCCTGGTGATCCCGGTAAGTATGATGTAAGGTAATACAGTGTAGTGCAGTGTGGAGCAGGAGAGTTCGGTTCTCCGCGGGGACCGGCAGTCAGGTCGCTACTGGAGGGACCACAGCACTCCACTCTACTTAACATCCTGCTGGTAAATGTGGACGTGTCACGCGTTCACCCAGTTATGTCCTGTTAGATCTGCATCTCTCTCTCTCTCTCTCTCTCTCTCTCTACCCCTCTCTCTCTCTCTCTCTCTCTCTCTCTACCTCCCTCTCTACCCCTCTCTCTACCTCTCTCTCTCACACACTTTATTCCTCTCTCTTCTCTCTCTCTCTCTCTCTCTCTCTCTCTCTCCCTCCTCCTCTCTCTCTCTCTCACCCCTCTCTCTCTACCTCTCTCTCTCACACCTATCCTTCTCTAATCCTATCATTCTCTCTCTCTCTGTCACCTTCTGCTCTCTCTATCTCTATCTCCCTCCCCATCTCTACCTTATCTCCCCCTCATCATGTCCTCTCCCTCTCTCCCCCCCTTCTTCGTAATCTCGACTTTATCCCTTCCTCTCTTCCTCATACATCTTTCTCTTCCGAATGTCTCTCCACCTCTCTCTCTCTCTCCCTCCACACCCCCCCAAAGAGCAGATGATGGTCAGGTTTTGTTTCACCGAGCAGCTTAATCACAATGAGACATACCGCAGAGGTGGCGAGGGTGGAGGGACCTCCTCCTCTGCATCCACCTTCACCCCCGCACCGCCCTGCCAAAGATTCAACCCCACCACCACCAAATTCCTATCCCTACCTCAACTCTCCACCTCCACATTGACCTCCACCTCCACCACCACCACCACCAAACTCAACACCGCCTCCACTTCCCGCCACCTAAACCACGGTCACCACCACCTCCATCACCTCCACACCATCACCACTAGCTGAACATCAACCCAGGGCTGGTTGGGGGGGGTGGAAGGAGGGTGAATCCATCGCTCTTTAGAGGAGTGATGAATGGTTTGTTCCACCTGGTGGATGCTACTCCACCCTCGCCCCTCCCCTCCCCTCCCGTGCTGTCAGAGAGCTTAATGAAATGTTTCAGGAAGCTCATTAGACAGTCGACCCCCTAAGGTGCCGTCCGCCTCTCTTCATGCGATATCATGGGGGGGGGCAGTTGCGGGGGGGCGGGCAGGAGGTGGGAGATACGGTGGGAGGAGGGGGAGAGGGAGTGGGGGAGAGGGGAGACAAGGAGGAAGGAGGGGGATAGATGGAGTGGAGAGCTAATGCGTGTGTGCTTATGCTAATGTCCTAATCAGAGATAAATCAACAGAAATAAACCTGCCGTTGGAGACGTGTTTTATATCCTCATTAGCGATTTACAGTGTCAATATTAGGGATGGGGGGGAGACATTTCATTTCATGTCAAAACCGAGAATCTTTGCTCTTCACATATGGATTAGAAACAGATCGTCAGGTTGCCTCAAAAATCGCCCAATGTGCCCTGCAGAGGGCGCTATAGTGTATTCACCTCAAGTCAATGCCGGAACCATAGTACCCAAACCCGAACCGTGTCGTTTAAACGGCACAAAATACAAAAATCTTGACAGAATCGCAATACGTTTACATTTACATTTACATTTAGGGCATTTGGCCGACGCTAAGCGACTTACAAAGAGTACATTTGTTGAAGGAGACAGCATGTGGTTAGGTCCCTGGTGATCCCGGTAAGTATGATGTAAGGTAATACAGTGTAGTGCAGTGTGGAGCAGGAGAGTTCGGTTCTCCGCGGGGACCGGCAGTCAGGTCGCTACTGGAGGGACCACAGCACTCCACTCTACTTAACATCCTGCTGGTAAATGTGGACGTGTCACGCGTTCACCCAGTTATGTCCTGTTAGATCTGCATCTCTCTCTCTCTCTCTCTCTCTCTCTCTCTCTCTCTACCTCCCTCTCTACCCCTCTCTCTACCTCTCTCTCTCACACACTTTATTGCCTTTCTGATCAAATTCTCTCTCTCTCTTTCTGCATCTCTCTCTCCCTCCCCATCTCTACTGCTCTCTCGACCCCTCTCTCTCTACCTCTCTCTCTCACACACTTTATTGCCTTTCTAATCCTGATCAAATTCTCTCTCTCTCTGTCACCTTCTGCATCTCTCTATCTCTATCTCCCTCCCCATCTCTACCTTATCTCCCCCTCATCATGTCCTCTCCCTCTCTCCCCCCCTTCTTCGTAATCTCGACTTTATCCCTTCCTCTCTTCCTCATACATCTTTCTCTTCCGAATGTCTCTCCACCTCTCTCTCTCTCTCTCTCCCTCCACACCCCCCTTATCCAACCCCCCCCCCCCCCCCTCCACACCCCTCTCCCATATGTTGATCTACTGTTTATCCGTTCTTCATCAACAACATTTTCACCGCCCTCAGCAGTAAACACAGCGTCGGGTTAACACACCTGCCCGCACACGCACACACACACACACACACACACACACACCACACACACACACACACGCCGTGCTCACACACACGCACACATACGCACGCACACACACGCACGGCCGGACAGCAGGCTGCGTGCAGTGTGGCCAGCTCTCCGCCGACAGATTGAGAACAGCTTGATAGATTAGCCCTCGCCGCTATGCTACCTGTAGTGACAGAGCATGTCCTGGTTGGCTTAGCTCCTCTCCTCCTCTCCTCTCATCCTCCTCTCCTCCTCTCCTCTCTCCTCCTCCTCTCCACTCCCCCCCTCCCCTCTCCTCTCATCCTCTTTTCTCTCCTCTTTCTCTCCTCTCCTCCCCTCTCCTCCTTCTTCTCTCGTCTCCTCAACACTCTGTCTCGCAAGCAATTAGCGTAGCGGCGGGAGGAGAGGTGCCGGCGCTAGCTAAGCAGTTTTTTGGCGGTAATGTCAGAAGGCGTGATTGAAAGCTCTATTAAGGGGAACCGGGAGCCGGTAAGTAGGCCAGCACGGGGCCCGGAGCCGCGGGGAGGGGGGACGCCGGTATTAAACAAAGCAGACTCATTCACGACCGGCTGCAGGACAGCACAGGCGCTAAAAAGACTACAAATATGACTCTGAGTTGTGACTACAAATCTGAATTAGGAACAGCTTCTTGTGACTACAAATGTGGATTAGGAACAGCTTCTTGTGACTACAAATGTGGATTAGGAACAGCTTCTTGTGACTACAAATGTGGATTAGGAACAGCTTCTTGACTACAAATCTGAATTAGGAACAGCTTCTTGTGACTACAAATGTGGATTAGGAACAGCTTCTTGACTACAAATCTGAATTAGGAACAGCTTCTTGTGACTACAAATGTGGATTAGGAACAGCTTCTTGTGACTACAAATGTATGTATTAGTGGCGGTACAGAGAACGGTACATTATATATATACAGTATATCTTTGTCGATTGGCCACGCCCACAGTTGCTAATCAATAGGAATCGATCTATCAATGGGTAATCAGACGTAAACCAATACATGAATGGTGATATATTATGATTCTATTTATCTCATCTCACCTTCCCTCAGACATGATGATGATGAGGATGATGATGATGACGATAATGATGATGACGATGACGATGATGAAGATGGTGATGAAGATGATGGAGATGCTGGTGAAATGGATGTCTGCAGACAGACAGTGGGACTCAGGTGGGGGGGCATGACTGAAGGAGGGGCAGGGGGCGTGGCTGAATGGGCCGTGGCTCAAGGGGCGTGGCTGATCAGAACAAACGTACGTTGGTGGTCATAATCTGGCGGACGGCCTGGTCGAACTCCCGGGTGTTGTTGAAGTCCACGGTGACGACGTGAGGCGGGCCAATGTACTGCTCCGCATACGGGTGCTGGGAGGACACCTGGGAGAGAGACACAGAGACACACAGAGAGAGAGAGAGAGAGAGAGAGAGAGAGAGAGAGAGAGAGAGAGAGAGAGAGAGAGAGAGAGACAGAGACAGAGAGAGAGAGAAAAAAAGGATAGAGAGAGAGAGAGAGAGAGAGAGAGAGAGAGAGAGAGACAGAGAAAGAGACAGAGAGAGGGAGAGAGGGAGAGAGAGAGGAAAAAGGAGAGAGCATGGAAGATCAACTCAATCAATAAATTCATCAATTAGCTTGTCCACTGGTTGAAAGGTTGGCAGAGTATGAGATGGATAAGTGGCCTGTTGACTGATTTATTGGGAGTGATTGAGAGAGGGAGTGATCGTTTATTTTACTTGGTTAGATTGTGTGTGTGTGTGTGTGTGTGTGTGTGTGTGTGTGTGCGTGTGCGTGCGTGTGCGTGTGCGTGTGAGTGTGTGCGTGCGTGCGTGTGTGCGTTTGTGTGTGTTGTTCAAGTTCCCTCTGATTGCAATTTCTTCTTTAATTGGAAGACAACATATTTTGACACATCTGGAGGAGACGGCATTCAAAGTCATCCTCCGTATCCATGGCGATGTGTTTGACAGCCTGCCTGTCTGTCATCTCTTCCTGACTACTTGTTCATTCACGACCAGACTCAAGCTGTTCTGTCAGACAGCCCCTCCACGCTGGGGCTTTACATCTATTTCAAAGTTTGGACCTGAATAAAATAGAACAATGTTTGACAGGTACTTCACTTTCTCTTTGGGGATTAATACAACTATTTTATCTTCAATCTCTTTGCCTCTTTCACACGTAATTCCCGCCACGTAAATGACTGGGATAACCCTTAAGGCACCGCCAGCGATTTTCACTATCACTACTACCGCAGCTACGATCGGAACATTGCCATCTTGCACCCACCTGGACCTGGCATAGCGATGCAGGACCAGACGGGTCAAGGGACCGTCCAGCAGGTGGCGGTAATGCAACACGTGTTCCAGACAGCTGCCCGTCAACTTCGGACTCACCTGCTCCCACCCGCTCCCACCTGATCTCATCTCATGATTTTATTTGTCACACTATCACGCTATTTGTACCTGTCTGGAGGTGGGCTTTCCTCTGAAGAAGGCGTGGTTCATGGAGCTGTGGGAGGGGCTGAACTTGGGCTGCAGGAAGACGCAGCCATTGGCTATGGCCTCCAGAGGGGCGGGGCCTTCGTAGGGGAAGCCCATTCCAATGAAGAGCTTGGGGTTGGAGACAGGGAAGAACATAGAGTGGTTAGGTTCAAGAAAACAAAACGGAGGTAAACCTCAACGCAGAACTACTTGCTCTCATCCAAATCAACTCAACTTCCTCACAGCCGAATGTCTTATCCGACAAAAAGTCAAGTCAATTTTACTTGTATAATCCCACATTACAGTACAGTCCCTAAGCCTTGATAACGCTCCTGCCCTGCCCATAAGCAAGGCAAGGGCGCTAAAAAGAAAATGGCGTTGGTTCCCGGGCACTGCACTGCTGTGTGGCAGCCCACTGCTCCTAGCAGGTTAGGACGGGTCTAATCTGGGATCCAACAGTTATTCTTCTGCATTATAGCACAACGCCTGCGAGGAGACAGAGCAACCCAGAGGCTGAGGGCCGGAGGCTACGGCTGAAAGAGTTGAGGGTACGCCAAGTTTCCAGTTTTTTTTACAGACATATTTTAACCACGAGAAAATCATTCACGGCCCGGGTGCCCCGGAGCTTTGCAGAAAAAGGATTTTAATAAGCGTATTTCTACAGCGGCCAGTCTACAGGGCGTTGATTATTTGAAAGCTTTGCAGACACTTCAACAACGTCTAAGAATGTGGGGTGTTCTGACAGGATTACTTCTAGCTTGCTTGTCTCCCACTATTGGGAAAGGTTTATTAATTTTAGTTTATGTTCGCAGTTAACCAATTACACCCCCCCCCCCCCCCCCCCCCCCCCCCCCCCCCATTTCAGATATCAGACTCTAGATTCACTATCAGCAGTCTGGGTGAGACGAGGAGGGGTTAAACGCAGAGAATTAATTTCTTCTAATGTCTTCTTCTTCTTCTTCTTCTTCTTCTTCTTCTTCTCCTCCTAGCCTCACCTTGGCCCTCCGGAGCAGCAGCTGCAGCTCCTGCTGGGGCAGCAGTCCGTGATTCTTGACAAAGGCGGGCACCTCGGGGGGCCGCTGCATCTCAAAGTACACGGTGCCGTGGACCTCCATGTAGCGGTGCAGCACGCTCAGGAAGTTCTCACTGCCCTGCGGGACGCGCGCACGCACGCACGGCCACACACACACACACACACACACACACACACACACACACACACACACACACACACACACACCGCTCGGTCACTCCTTGGTACACAGAACCAAACTTGATGTCTTCTGGCTACGCTAGGCTATGCTAGGTATACGCTAGGTTTACGCTAGGTTTACGCTAGGTTTACGCTAGGTTTACGCTAGGTTTACGCTAGGTTTACGCGAGGCTATGCTAGGCTGAAAGAACTGAAAGAGCTTAGCCTGATCAAATGAGCCGTGGAGGCCATTGTTAGCAATAGCAAAAAAGAGCTAAAAACATGTTTTATAGGCTCATCAGTGGTAATTAGTGTGTGTGTGTGTGTGTGTGTGTGTGTGTGTGTGTGTGTGTGTGTATGCCTGTGTGTGTGTGTGTATGCCTGTGTGTGTGGCCGTGCGTGTGTGTGTGTATGTATATGACGGTGTGAAGAGAGATGTATGTGCTGTGTGTGTCTCTATGAGTATCTGTGTGTGTGTTCTCTATGAGTGCCTATGTGCCGTGTGTGTGTGTGTGTATGTGTGTGTGTGAGAGAGATAAATGAGAAAGTGAGAAAATGTGTAATAGAAAGAGGCAGCCTCTCTTTGCCTGCCTCTATCCCTTGTATTTAAATATCTTGTATGTGTCAACAGCCATCATTTAAATATTGGCTTTTGATCCTTGCTAAAAGATGTGAATAAAATCTGAATAAAATAGGGTTTTAATGTCAGAGCATAGTGTCCGACCGTATGAATGATGGATTGTTAGCGGCCGTATTTGTGGTAATCATGCATGCAGAGCCTCTGAAATATAAACACGTTTGAGTGTAAAAAGTGCATTTCAGCATACAAAGTTATACTCTCTCTCAAGTCTGGCAGCTATCGGAGGGTTTCTGGAGCGGCGTTATGAAATATTTAGTAAATCATCAGGATATAAATATTTCATAAATGTTCTCTTGTTTTTCCGTCCAAGGCCAGAGGAACAGAAACGCCGGATTCTTTAATTTACATGCAGCGCCGCGTCAACAGCAATTAGTCAGAAGATAGAAACACAACCCACACACACACACGTATCTCCATCTTACTAATTGTAGGAGATGAGTGGCTTGCTTGTCTTTTCCACGCTGAGCTAAAATTACATTTAGCTTCCGTATCAAATGATCAACTTCTCCTCCTAAAACTATTCCAGGACCCCTGCTGGGGGAGGAGGAAGCCATCATTAAGAACACGCTCTCGAACAACAACTATTGGAGCATTCTGTATGCACTTTGGTCCAAAGCATCTTTGCAGAAACATTTTGTAGCATGTCGTCAAGGAGGAGGTAGGGGTGAGGGCATCTTGCTCAAGGTCTTGGGTTTTGAACCCACAAGACTATCCTGCCCAGAACACAATCACAAGGACACTAATAATACATACAGTATATATATCTAAATAAGGATCATCTATAGGGAGCCAGTAGACCAAATTAACCATTAACCATACAATATTGATGTTCATTGAGGCGGAATATCCCGATTAAATATGTATATTCATGTAAACTCACAGACACATCAGATCAGCTTCATACGCCGGAGGAAAAAAAACCTCAAATGGCAAATGGTCATGTGACCGGTCATGTGACATTCACCGACTGACATGAAAGCAAAAAAGTGGTTCACGTACTTGGAGCTGCGGGGAGCCGTCACAGGTGCATTGTGGGTTTTCATATCAGCCAGGAAAGTATAGGAGGACGATGAGGAAAGTACACAGAGGGGGGAGAGAGAGCAAGAGAGAGAGGAGAGAAAATAGGAAATATTAGTTGTTTGTTGCCGTTTATCAAAGTCGTGCAAGTATTGTGAAACCTTTATGTGTAGAGGAGAAGTACGCTTGGAAAAGTCTCCCCCCCACACACACACACACACAGTTGCCAGGGGAGTGATGAAACACGGTTGGTATTTACAGTCACAACAACTCTTCTGCACTTTTATTTTCAATTTTTTATTATCTTCTTCCTGCTTTTTCTTCCCTTCCGAGACGGCGAGGACAGACTCCCCCGGCAACCAGGCAGCTATAGGCAGGGCCCCTGTCTCTCAGACGCCAGAGGTCTCAGAGTTCCTGCTGATCCTAACTGATGACCCGGCTGGCATCACGACGCCTCAGACTCTCTGAACGCTCGCGACAAACCAGGGGGACGTCGTCGACGGGTGGCGGCGTCATGGGAAAGCTCAAAGCTCAGCCAAAGACTTCCTGCAAGCACACTGCAGCAATTGTAGCTCTTGCCACAATGCCACATCGTGTGGCTTAGCTCGGGGCTCCTCCAAGGACACAGGCAGGCATCGGTGTTGAAAAGTCCGGTCGATTGTAAAGGTTGTATGAAATGAAACGCCATGGAGCAGATGGTCCATAGCTAGCATGCTAGCGCACTCCCTGAGTGTGTGTGTGCTGGTGGCTGACTTAACCTGTGGTGCACTGATTAGCCAATGCACCACAGGTGTGCAGCCCCACCCCCCGCCCCAGACTCTAACTGGGCCAGGTGAGGCCAATTAAGCCAGCCACCAAACACACACACACTCTCTCTGCCCGTTGACCTGAGTATGTGTGTGTTGTTTTGTTATAACATTTTGAAAACCATAAATATGAAATATGATGAAATAATGATTTTGGAAATTTTCCAAATGTCCAAATGTGTGTGAGGTGCGCCAGGTTATTCAAGCCGCTCACCACCGCAGTATGTATGATTAAATAAATAAATAAGTACATCAATAAATAATGTTTCTTTCGCTTTTGAGCACTACTTAATTCTTGCGTAGTGTTTATTTACTAATTCCTGAACTCAACGGGGAACACGTCTGCCCGGTCCTAACTATTCCAGTTTGTACTTCTGCAACTTTCTGCTAGACATCAACCAGATTGATTTGGACACGTTGTTCAACCCCAAGTGTGCAACAGTAACACGGTTTGCACACAAATTCCCACACAAATAACATTACACTTCTTGTGATTCGCTAGTATTCTCGTGGCATGATGTCATTACTGTGATGTCATCACTACGATCGTCATCAACGTGATGTCATTACTTGGGGTCATAAACGTAAAAACTTTATCTTAATGTAGTTCCACAGAACTGCCTGATATTGGGGAGGGTACTATAGTAGGCTGTCCGTCACCTACCGAGATCTGGTTGCCGGCCTCCAAGCCCCGCCCCCCTTCATACCCCAGTAGTCAACTCCTATCGGTGAGAGGGGGAGCATCGGGACCGGGGGAGGGTCTTCTCCGATACACCGGGATTCGGAGAGTAAAAAAAGTGTTGGAAGCTGTCAGAAACTGTCGAAACTGTTGGAAACGTTGGAAACCATCGGAAACCATCGGAAGCCGACGCTTTCGGCTTCTGTTGGGTTCTTTCGTTCGTTCGCATTTCGGAAGAAGCATACAGAGGCCTTCGTCTGCAATAGCGGAGGTTCTCCCCGCGCGTCGCTCACCTTCCACATGCTGGCCTCCTTGCCGTAGACCAGCGCCATGCTGTTCACCTTGTTCCTCTGGATGTGTCGCCGCTCCGTCTCGTTCAGCTCCTCCGCCACAAAGCCCATGAACGAGTTGTCTGGCGTGTGCGCTGCCGGACACACACACACACACACACACACACACACACACACACACACACACACACACACACACACACAAGTCAAGAAGATAGCACAGCTCGGTGAAGAGATGGTATTTTGGGGGCAGTTGGGGTTGGAGCAACACAGTCTGGATTTTAATGTGCGATAGTTCGCCCTGAAATACGGGGCTCTGGAGTCTGTTTGGTCATCAATATTGTCCATAGCTTGTCATTTCGTGGACACTTTTAAAGGGGAACTCGCTATTTCCTAACATTAGAGAAAAATGCTTCATATGGGTGCTATGAAAAAAATACAATCCCGGTCTGTGAGATAAACCCGCAAAAAAAAAAGTTTGACCGCGACGCTGTCATTTGTCCGACGTTGAAGCAGAACTCTGTTATATTAGTCGACAGCGGAGTCGGGCGGTTCCGCTTTAAAACACAAAGCGATTAAGTCTGACACCAGGGGCGTGGATTAGGGAGTTGTATCCATCGATGGGGATCCAGATGGGAAAACGTCTCAAGCAGCGGTGTATCGTCGTGTCTTCAATCATAATCATCGCTCGTAGCAAATTCTTCCGCCTCCCCGTAAACAGCAGCAGGCACGGAACACACAACACGACACCCGCCAACACCGCCGCGCCTGATGCATAATGCCGCTGTGCTCTTTGTTGTCAAGATGACCGCGGTGTCCTCAAACACATCATGTAGCATCAGAAGTTCCTTAGTGACGTTGTGCGTTGTTAACGTGGTGTCGTGCCCGAGATCGGTTGAGGACGAGCTGGGATGGCCACAAGATATCTAGTTAAAGATGAATGCCTATTGCCGATCAATATAGAAATATAATAAATATATGCCAGTTGGTGGAGGCTTTTATCCAAAGCTTTGCACCATACCATGAGGGCATACGCTCCTAGCATGGGTGGTTAGGGAATCGAACCCCTAACCCTGGCAGTGTGGGTGCCTTGCTCAGCCGCGAAACAAAACTACGGTGAAGACACACCGTTGGTCCATGGTGTGGTCCGCGGTGTGGTCCGTGGTCGTTCCCCCATAGCACGAGAGAATCCTTCGCTCAAACCCAATGCAACAAAGAAATTGGATGCTAGGGTTAGCCGTAGCCTGCAGCTGGGCCGGTTGCTGCTGTGTTGTGTGAGTGTCTCTGCCGCTCTCCAAGCAGTTGCTGTATGCGAGACGGCGCGCCTGACAGAAATCCACACACACACGGCGGGAGGTCAAGTAGCGAACATCAACACCAACGGAACAATCAGCTTTCTGTCTCCGTTTTCAGAAGAGCCGGCGCCTGAATGCTAACACCCCGCGGAGCGCCAGCGTGCTAGCTGCTGATAGCCGGAAGTGTTTTTATCTTAAGAGGCGTAGAGAGCGGGAACGCGATGGCAATGCTAATGGGACTAGCGCGAACGCAGTTAGTGTGTGTGTGTGTGTGTGTGTATAATGAATGAGTTTGTGTGTGTGTGTGTGTGTACATGTTTGCGTGTGAGCGTGTGTGTGTGTGTGTGTGTGTTTGTGTGTGTGTTTGTGTCCAAGGGTGCATTTATGTCCAAGGGTATTGGTTAATGTGTTGATGTACAATGTGAATGTGTGTGTGTGCGTGTGTGTGTGTGTGTGTGTGTGCGTGTGTGCATGTGTGTGAGTTTGTGTTTTTTCAAGATGAGATAAAATACTTTATTAATCCCTGATGTGGAATATGCCTTTCACAGCACAGGACAGTCATAATAATAACAACAGAAGACAGAAGAAAAGACACAAAGTAACATAAAATAAGACTTAAAATAAGCCATCTTTGTTATGAGTGGGAGCGTCCACCTACGGAACATGGTCATATACTGCTTGCAGTTGAGGCTCCAGTATCCCCAGTTGGTCCTGTAGCCGTGCAGCGTGGCGTACTCCTCCAGGTTGTAGGGCGGCTCCGTGCCAAACGAGTCAATCACCCGGATGTGGCACCTGGGGAGAGGGCGACAAAATAAAAGCGCAGCCTGCCGTGACTTTTCAAACAGATTCTTTTTTGTTATTTCTTAATAAATAATAATAATAATAATGGTAACACTTTAAGGAACACATTAACTCGTTGCTTATTAGCATGCATATTGGCTCTTTATTAGTCATTGAAAAGCACTTATTAATGGCTTATTCTGCATGACCATATGGCCGTTAACTACTAGGCCGTTAACAGTTTTCCATAAATAACCTCCTAATTACTGCTGCTGAGGGAAAACTCTTACTTAATGGTCTAATAGTCTAATAAAGTGCTTTACAATGACTCATAAGGAGCCAATATGCTTCTAATATGCATGCTAATAAGCAACTAGTTAATGGTGAATATGTGTTCCCGAAACTAAAGTGTCACCATAATAATAACACATTTTATTTGAAGCACGTTGGGTCTAGTGACCCGAAGGTCACGGCGGTGCAGAGGAAAGTCACGAGTTTGGACAACAAACAAGGAGAAAACAAGACGTGAGGAACAGTCAACAACACAGCAGGCAGCAGACGTAGGAACACAGACAAACAGATCAATAGATAAACAGACACAACAAATACACAACAAACAGAGTCGAGGGACACGGAGGAAAACAGGGGACAGGTACACCAGGCGATGCGAGAATAAAAGTAACCATAAATAATACAAATATACAACGTCACTATTTAGTTTACGACTATTTCGTCATTTAGCAGACGCTGCCATCTACAACACATCGCAGTGACCTCCCCGGACCAGTGACCCCCCCCCCCCGCCCCCTCCCGCCCCGCCCCGTATGATTTATGATCTGAAGAAGTTCTGGGATAGTTCAAAGCACGGTCAGCTGTGAGTGACATTTGACCACGAGCAATCGAGTGATTCCTCCAATGATAATTGCTAAAAAATAACGAAAGCCAATCAAATACATCAATGTCTCAAATTGTTCACAACAACAAACGGCAACCTTTTATTCGGCAAGGCGCCACACGGCCACGCCCTGCCGGCCCGCCGCCGCGCCCCCCACCCACCCCGCCCCCCACCCACCCCGCCCACCCCGCCGGCCATAACAAAAGCACGAGGGGGACGGGAAAACTTCCCCGGCAAACTAATTTGTCCTTTTAAAAGATTCCCGTCACAACAACACTCGTGGGTATGAGTTATGGGGGTCGTCTCCCGCTAACGGCAGCAGCCTCCACGCCCCTCTCTCCCTCTACCCTTGTTTCCTCCTGTTTTCTCTCTCCTTTCTCTCTCTCTCTCTCTCTCTCTCTCTCTCTCATTCTCTTCTTGTGCTCCTTGCTTGTGAAGATGTCAGGCGTGATGGATGTCCCCCTCGTCCGCTGGCCCCAGCCTCCGATCACCGCGCTGGGCTCAGCCGGTCCTGAGGGGTGACGGGGTGACACTGGAGGTGCTGCAGGTGGAGGGAGAGCCTTAAATCATCGTCTCCTTACGCCGGCCTCCCGGGGGGGAGACGGGGGAGCCGGGGGCCCACGACGCTGGGCGAACACTCCTGTTCTGTGATCCCGTCAGCGCCGCACAGACCCATTCTACATTCTAGAACACTTTCAATGTGTGTGTGTGTGTGCCTGTGGGACTAAGTTGGGTGTGTTAGTACACAAGGGTGTCAGCCCAAGTATTGTGTGTGTGTGTGTGTGTGTGTGTGTGTGTGTGTGTGTGTGTGTGTGTGTGTGTGTGTGTGTGTGTGTGTATGCGTGTGTGTTTGTGCGTGTGTGCGTGCATGAATTCATGAGTGGGTGTGTATGTTGGTGCCAACATGAGCACCCAAGTTTGTGTGTGTGTGTGTGTGTGTGTGTGTATATCTGTATGTGTGTATATATATGTGTGTGTATGTGTGTCTGCATATATGTTGTGGTGCGCTCCTCCCCTGAGCGCAACACGTCATCACAATCGGGTCGGGATTCCAGCCCGAACATGCCGGAAACATCCGAGCGAGCGAGACGCGCCCTGCAGAGACAAACGCTGCCTCACCAGGTGCAGCGCATCTAATCAAGACCCAGCAGCTACTTCAGCTCTTCCAGAAACGCCGTTCAGAGCTTGAACGTACTGAACCCCTCGTGGTCCTCCCTCCGTGGTCCCCTCGTCGCTCCAGCGTCTCCCTCGCTTCTCGTCCCCAGTGTCTTCCTCGCCTCTCCCTGGATTCCCCTCTCCTCCGCTCATCTCCACGCTCCTCTCCCTGGATTCCCTCTCCCTCGGACGGACCCCCCTCATAACCCCGGGACATTGGACTGCCCTGACTCTCCCTTAAGCCTGACGTTGAGTACCTCGCACGCACATGTACACACACATTGGATTCGCCATCTACTTTTCGCACTACACCTAGTATAAATGCAGACACATAGTCTTATACACCTTAGTGTTCCCGTGGTTTTGACCATTGATATAATTTCGTATTTGGATAAATATTATCCATATATATATATATATATATGTATATCCTATTTGAGTTTTTCCTATAATATTAATTATATAATAAATACCCTCTGGGCCTTGTTAAAGCTACTCTGTGTCTGTTCTCCCTTGGTTTTGCTACACTGGCTTCTGATTGTGCAAGGTCATAACAATATAAATATACATAGACATACAGAATGTATACATATAGCAGCTTGTGTGTTCGTGGATGCCAGCACTGCCATATGCGTGTGTGTTTGTGTGTGTGTGTGTGTGTGTGTGTGTGTGTGCGTGTGTGTGCGTGAGTATTATGTGTGTGTGTGTGTGTGTCTCTCTATAAATATGCATAGACACACAGAATGTATATATACAGCTTGTGTGTGCGCGGATGCCAGCACTGCCGTGCGCGTGTGTGTGTGTGTGTGTGTGTGTGTGTGTGTGTGTGTGCGTCCTCTCCCCTATAATTCAACTCTCCTTGAATTGGCGGTGAAACGTTATAAATGATTCACCGTGTTCTCTGATACGGTTATGTTTACACATGAACAGAGTCCCCTTGCTTTATCAGCATCTGCACGCGAGGACTCCATGCATCGCTCTGTCCTCTCTCTGTATCTCTGTGTCCTCTCTCCACCGCGGTGGAGAGAGGACACAGAGATACAGAGAGAGGACAGAGAGAAAGTCAAAGAGAGAAGAGAGAGAAGAGAGAAGATAGAGCAAACAGTTCCCTCTCTGCACTTCTGGGCTCAGGGAGTCAGGGCCAGTCAGACCTAATCAGCTCTGTACATTCTCTACCCCAGGAGGGGAAATCAATGGCTGGGATGTGATAGTGGAGGGGGACCAGGAGGAAATCTAAATATCAGCCCCCACTCACCACTCCATGCCGTACAACGTTTCCGGGAGCGATCTGTCCTCGGGGGGGGATGGAGGGGGGGGGAGAGTTTAGGAGGCGAGGAGAGGAGAGGAGTGGAGGAGAGAGGAGTCGTCACCTATGGACACCTGGAGCCACTTTACTGTTCCTACAGTTGAGCATTTATCCACTGTGATCCATTTAATTAACCACAGGAGACTGACAGGCAGAGACACAGACAAACAGATAGGCAGACAGACAGACAAATAGGCAGACAGACAGACAGACAGACAGGCAGACAGACAGACAGACAGTGTAACAGGCAGAGTAACAGACAAATAGACAGACAGGGTAACAAACAGACAGACAGACAGGGTAACAGACAGACAGGGTAAAAGACAGACAGACAGACAGGCAGGCAGACAGGCTAACAGATAGGCAGACAGACAGACAAATAGGCAGGCAAACAGAACAGACAGACAGACAGACAGGGTAACAAACAGACAGACAGACAGGGTAACAGATAGACAGACAGACGGGGAGACAGTGTAAAAGACAGACAGACAGACAGACAGACAGGCAGACAGTGTAAAAAGACAGACAGACAGACAGACATGATGACAGACAGCATAACAGACAGGGTAACAGACAGACAGACAGACAAACAGACAGGCAGACAGGGTAACAGACAGACAGACAGACAGACAGACAGACAGACAGACAGGGTAACAAACAGACAGACAGAGTTAACAGACAGACAGACAGCATAACAGACAGGGTAACAGACAGACAGACAGACAGGGTAACAAACAGTCAGACAGACAGACAGTCAGGAAGACAGGGTAACAGACAGACAGACAGACAGACAGATAGACAAGGTAACAGACAGACAGTATAACAGGCAGACAGACAAACACACAGACAAACAGGCAGACATGGTAACAGACAGACAGACAGACAGGGTAACAAACAGACAGACAGAGAGACAGACAGATAGACAGGCAGACATGTGGGTCTTACTTGTGTCTCCTGAGTGACAGGCCCATGTGCTGCTTCATGTGCTGCAGGCCGTGGTAGTCGGTGTAGATGAGGTCAAAGGGCAACGGGCCGGTCAGCGGGCAGCTTCCTCTGCCTGGGGGCACACCCAGGAAGCTGTGGGGGAGACCAGAGGTCAGGAGGACACACGCCACTCAGGCTGTGTGGGGATGATGACACAAATGCACACACACACGGAGGCCCGCTCACACACAGACACACACACGCACACGCAGGCCCGCTCTCACACACGCACGCACGCACACACACACACACACACACACACACACACACACACTCCGGGCTCTTCTCATCCATTCCCTGCTCCCTAACTCACTCCTTACCTCGCCCCTACCTCGATCCCTACCAGGCTCTCTACCTCGCTCCCTACGTAGCCTCCTACCTCGCTCCATACCTCACTCCCTACAGAGCCTCCTAGCTCACCCCTACCTCACTCCCTACCTCGATCCTTACCTCGCTTCCTACCTAACTCCCTACCTCACTTCTTACCTCGCTCCCTACCGCGCTCCCTACTACCTAACTCCTCCACAACTTCAGGAGACGTCTGAAGAACTGCCATGTGCACTTTCTTGATTGCATCTTTCGTCTTCGGAGCGCTGCGGCGACGTCTCTCCGATCATCCCAGCATGCACCTGTGTCTCTGCTTTAGCCACGCTGCACTCTGTCCGGTGGCTCCTGACAAAGTTGCCCGTGCAGCATTTCACCATTGTGTTGTTGTGGCTGCTCCAACAATCGATCGGACGCTTCGATCGATCGGTAAGCCTCACTTGTCGGTCGGTCGCCGACAGACACACACTCGCTAGCCCAAGAGCACTTCGGCAGACGAGCCCGGAGGTGTTGAGGTTCGCAGGTGTGTCCATTAACTGGTGTGATGTTGATGAGCCATCGCACGCCGTTTCAAACTCTGCCCATTCGTGACATCACAGCCGGGTTCACACATCTAGGTGGACACTGTGGGGGGGGGGGGGGGGCTGGTGGGTGGATGGATGGACCAGCCTTCCCCGTGGACTGGTAAAATAGGGGCCCTTTTAATGTCACCCTGGGACGATGAGTATGACACAGAGAGAAAGAGAAAGAGAGAACCAGCCTGACTAGACGACTTGTCGCTGATATAATCTCGTTCCTTCTAAGCGGCCGTCAGCTGGGTTTAGTGGCAACACACTGACAGAGGAACGGAGAACAGAGACAGAGGAAGACATGGAGAGAGAGAGAGGGAGAGAGAGAGGTGGAGGGGGAGAGAGAGCGAGTGAAAGAGGGAGAGAGAGCAAGAGAGGGGGAGAGAGAGAGAGAGAGAGAGAGAGTTGACTTACTTACCTGTATATATTTAGTTCTTTATAAGTATATTTTAGATACTCATATTTATACATTTGATTGCAATATTGCACCTTTGTTGTACATATTTCTTTGTTATAGAATATCTGCAATTGTACATTTTATTTACCACTCGCTTTGGCAATGTAAATGTACGTTTCCCATGCCAATAAAGCTCTTTACATTGAAAGTGAATTGAATTGAGAGAGAGAGAGAGAGAGAGAGAGAGATAGAGAGAAGAGAGAGTGATGGTGGTGTTGGGGTGAAGCATGTTAGCTCTCTTAGAAAATCAATGGCGGAGCGGCTGAACAGCACCGCAATGAGTCCAACTCCTTGCCAACAATGTGGAGCAATACAATACAGTAGCAGACACACACACACTCACACACCGCAGCAAACACACACACACCGCAGCAAACACACACACCGCAGCAAACACACACTTATTTTCGCAGGTGTAATGGTCGCGGTCGATTCCCCGCCCGTGTGTGTGTGTGGCCGCCACGCTGTTTGTGTTTCGCCCGCTCAGTCGATCAAAGCAATCAAAGCGAAACCTTAGCCTCCAGAGCGCCGCCCTTCACAGGCACCTCGGACACCAGTGACCTGAACTCCCATCTCACACCTGGCGTGAACCCGTCGAGTGTTGTACTGTTGTACTGCCGACCGCCAGGACACGTGATGTGTGACGGTGGTCTCTCTGTGGTCCAGTGCTGCTGGAGAAATGACGATCACACTGGTTTGTGTCGTAGTGCGACGATGAATCGATTCGTTTTGTTGTAAGTCCATCTGCCCACATGGGATGGTCTCACGGTTAGGGTGAACGACCTCCCGCCGGGGATGGACCGGGTTCGATCCCCAATGTACGCACACCACACACAGTCTGCCTGTAGGCCTCCGAGAGCAGCAAACAAGATCCCCTCATCACCTCCCTGCTCCGACGTGACATGGATCTTAATCTCAAGTCAGTCTGGATGCAAATTTGTCAATGAGAAATGATTTTAAGACTGGAAGAAAAGCAGAGTTCCAGCGCTTTGCAGTGCTAATTCTGAACAGACACGTGCACAGACACACACACACACACACACAAAAATATACACACGCACAAACAGACGCACACACACACACACACACATACACCAGGAGAGCTCCATCTCAATATAAGGATCTGTCGTATGAACGCTCCTTGAGCCGAGCGATTCGTCTCCAGTTCCCCATCTTCACTCCGAGTCTCTCGAGGACGTCTCGGTCGTGCGACAGCAAACAGCTACAGAGGAGAGGAGAACGAGACAGACAGTCTCCCCCCGCCTCCCCCGTTGCCTCCCCCCCACGCCTCCCCCTCCTCCCTGTCTCAGCCGCTCTCCGGTCAATATGTGGTCTGGAGATAAGAACACGGTGCAGGTGGTGGTGGAGGAGGAGGTGATCATGGTGGTGGTGGTGGAGGAGGAGGAAGAGGTGGCAGGGGGGAGGGGGGATGGGGGGGAGTGGAGGATCCACCCCACCAGACCAGATTGCTGTTGGTCCAGAGAAAAACTCCCCCCCCCCTCCCCTCTTGCGCAGGAATCAAAGTCTGTTTGGCTTTCATTCGGTTCCATTGCCATGGTGACCCATAATTGGACATGGGATTAGAGGAGAGAAAAGACAGAGAGAGAGTCTTTTCATACCCTCACATGTCAGAAGTGGTGTGTGTGTGTGTGTGTGTGTGTGTGTGTGTGTGTGTGTGTGTGTGCGTGTGTGCGTGTGTTGACAGCTCTCTTAACCCAGCTGTCTGCCGGATGCTGCTGATGATAAGCATGTGGGAGATGGAAGCAGCCAATCAGAAACCCCAGCTGGATTTCCATTCTGGACCGGAATTCTGACCTATTCTGTAATTTCCCACCAGGCCACCAGGACTCTCTTCAGAAGAACCCGCCTGGCATTTACACCAAACGTGTCCCTCACAAGCCCCGCCTTCCCCAAGATCCTGACGCCACAATGACCTTTCAGCCCAGAGACCGTCCACCATCATCATCACACAGACAGGATTACCACGGCAACCAATTCGCTGCTGGGATGGGAGAGGTCTTCAAGAGAGAGAACCTCCCTCCATCCATCCTTCCCTCCGTCTCTCCCTCCTTCTATCCCTCCCTCCCTCCTGTCTCCCTCCCTCCCTCCCTGTCTCTCTCTCCAATAACCAAAGAGGCTGTAGGAGCAGAGGATGCAGGAAGTGATGGGAGGAGAGGAGAAGAAAATAGGAAGTGATGGGAGGACCCACACACACACACACACACACACACACACACACACACACACCACACACATACGTTCTACATAAGCATTGGACAACACACACACACACACACACACACACACACACACACACACACACACACACACACACACACACACACACACACACACACACACACACACATTCCACACACACTCCTGTGCTTGACACACACACACACACACACACACACAAACATATATAAAGTATATTCCACCCTCTCGTACCTTGCACATACACACACAGTATACGTACATACATATATATACATATATATACATTAATATATTCCACCCACTCACTGTTTTACACTAACACTCGTACACTACACACACACAAAACACACACACACACACTCAGTGAGCGCTGAATGTGTATGTGTGTGTGTGTGTGTGTGTGTGTTGTGGACTTGGCTTCCTGCCCAGCGCAGCGTGGAGTACCTGAGAGACAGAAAACTGATCGATCGGCGTCGGCTGCCCAACACAACCAGTCAGCAGGCAGGCTGGCTGGCGCGCTAACGTGCTAGCGCGCTAACGTGCTAACAAGCGCGAGTGTGCTGCCATCAGCCAGAATTACTCCTCGGTTGCGACTCCATCGCTCAGCGGGTCGTGCGGCACCGAGGCTCGCGGCGTGCTTACGCAGCTAACAAAAGCAACAGCAGCAGCAGAGCGGCGTTTCGATCCGGCCTCTCCCGGCCACGCCTCGCGATTAGAAGAGTTTAGCTCGATGCTAAACTGTAGCGCCTGTGACGCCGCCTATAGATCCGTCAATCAATCAATCAATCAACCAAAGTTTGTTCATGCAGCGTTTGTAGTGCAGAACAGAGATACAAAGTGCTTAGGGAAACAACAGGAACCAGGAAATGAGTCCAACAATCGGAAAAAATCTGCATCGCCACATCACCACAACTACACACAAACATCGAAGATTACACAAACAACGATTTGATTAGTGGAACGCTCAACTAAAAAGGTCAGTTTCAAGATGGTGGAGTTAACCCCCGGGAATACACGCTCATCTGACCTGAACACAGAGACAACAAAAATGAAACAAAACAAATAAAACAGGAACAGAAATTTCTTAACGATCCATAACCTCACCTCGCCATAAAGGAGGAGGAGAGGAGGAGGAGGAGAGGAGGAGAGGTGGGGAGGAGAGTGGAGAGGAGGAGAGGTGGAGAGGAGGAGGAGGAGGAGAGGAGGAGAGGAGAGGTGAGGAGAAGAGAGGAGGAGGTGGAGGAAAGAGGATGTGAGGAGGAGAGGAAGAAGAGAGGAGAGGAGGAGGTGAGAAGGAGAGGAGGAGGAGTAGGAGGAGGAGAGGAGGAAAGAGGAGGAGAGGTGAGGAGGTGAGGCGAAGAGAGGAGAGGAGGAGAGGTGTCTGAATTCATTTCAAGGATCACCGCTCACAAACAGAGAGTGATTTGCAAGCTGGTGCCATATTGACTGTACAGCCTCTGAAAATAACACTGTGGGAGTTTGTGTGTGTGTACGTGTGTGTGTGTGTGTGTGTATGCGTGTGTGTGTGTGTCCTGTTCACACGGTGCAATCCATCATGTCGTATGTCTTTTCAATCTTGTGTTTTTGTAAGGGCATATTGACTTTATTTTTCAACGGATAAAATTGGTTTTTCTTCCAAGCGAATTAATTATAAATGTGTATTTTTTATTTCAAACAACCGAACACTGTGGTCAACATAGTTTAACCGCAATGCACTATTCTGGTCCAGCAGTAGTCCTACAGACTCAGGGCTGAGCCAATAGTGTATACACTTATAACCCAAGCTGAACCAAAGTAGCATGCTAGCATAGCAGCATGGTGTTAGCATGCTACGGTATATGCTGACAGTTCAATTCGTCTGCACGCAGGAGCAGTAGGACCCAAAGACGCCTGGGACACCTGACAGGTACTGGGGTTCGACAGCCGACGTCTGCATCCTACCTGTGGACTTAGGACCAACCCTAAGTCACATGACTTGCTCATTTACTCAACGAAGACACTCTCTCTCGCCTAACTGTTAAATTAAACGTGTTGGACTTTGTAATCAATACTCGTCACAGTCGGTGGGTGACGACGGAACGCCGGACCGACCACACTTCAAGCCGACCCGGTCTCCGCGGCGAACACATGACATATTTATGACATGTGACAGATAGACCCCCCCCCCCCCTGCCCCTGCTGTGTTACTTGAAAACATGCCGCACGGGGAAAACAGATGCACACATGCATGTTGCATTTTTAATCAGCAACGCGGTACAAAGTGATTCTCTTGAGGCAACACACACACACACACACACACACACACACTCTCTCTCTCTCTCTCTCTCTTTACCTCTCATACTCTCCTCCCCTCTCCCCTCTCTCTCTGTCTCTTTACCTCCCTCTGTCACTCCTCATCCTGCCTCTCTCTCCCCTCCCTCCCCCTTTCTCTCGCTTTGCTGTTCTCTACACACACACCACAACACACACACACACACACACACACACACACACACACACACACACACACACACACACACACACACACACACATACATATAAATATATATATATATACACATGAAAGAACATACATAGATAGATGGATAGATGTACTCACACAGACACACACACACACACACACTCTCTCTCTCTCTCTCTCTCTCTTTACCTCTCATACTCTCCTCCCCTCTCCTCTCTCTCTCTCTGTCTCTTTACCTCCCTCTGTCACTCCTCACCCTGCCTCTCTCTCCCCTCCCTCCCCCTTTCTCTCGCTTTACTGTTCTTTACACACACACACACACACACACACACACACACACACACACACACACACACACCACACATACATATAAATATATATATATACACATGAAAGAACATACATAGATAGATGGATAGATATACTCACACAGACACATGCACACACACACACACACACACACACACACACCTATGCACATACACAGGTGCGCGCACACACATCCTCACACACAAAGAAAATGAAAGAAATAGTTTTTTTGTCCCAGGGAGACAGCAGTTGGAGCCATTCATCTGGAGGAGGAGGAAACATGAATGAAGTGTCTGGGGGGCGGTGGGGGACGACCAGCCTGCAGCAGCCCAGGGTAATGAGCCACCAAGGGGGTCCGGGGAGCCGCCCCGGGCCCCTGGAGTGTCGGCCATTAAAACCTGCTCCGTTCATAACAGCTACTGGAGCATCGCGCTCTCCCCCATTGCCACTTCCTGCTCTGAACACACTAGGCTAAGCTAGGCTAAGCTAAGCTAGGCTAGGGTAGGCTAGGCAAGGCTAGGCAAGGCAAGCAAGGATAGGCTAGGCTAGGCAAGGTTAGTCAAGGATAGGCTAGGCAAGGATAGAATAGGATAGGATAGGATAGGATAGGGTAGGCTAGGCAAGGCAAGACTAGGTTAGGCTAGGCTAGGCTAGCCACTACAGCCACTTCTGCTTTGAACTTCTGCTTTGAACCTGTATCTGCTTTCAAGTTGGTAAATAAGAGTTAAAATAAAAGAATAAAAGGAAGAGACGGCACACCGGTGGAAATCATCAGTAGCAGTAGTTTCCTGGGACTACAGATCTCCCACGATGTCTAGCGTGGACTAGCGCCTCTACCCCCTACGGTGTCTCAGGAAACGCGGTATTAAGAACACAATGCTTGGGAACTTTTACCGTGGCACCATAGAGATCGTTCTGTCTGGTGGCGTCACTGTGTGGTATGGTGTCGGTGTAAGGCCAGCTCCATCATACAGCACCACAATCACCCTGGGCACCAACTGTTCAATTCCCTGCGGTCCGGTTGCCGGTTCCACAACATTGGAACCGGGACAAGCAGATTCAAGAACAGTTTCTACCCACAGACAGTGCGCCGACTGAACTGTTAATCGCTCATTATTGGACTTTTTGGACTATTGGACTCCATTGTACTTGAGAATAGAAGCCAATAGAACCTTTTGTTGTCGAGCCCGACGCATATTTACTTTGAACAAAAGTACGGCAGAATATTGCTCAGTAATCTACAAATCGACAGTAACGCTCTGAGCTACTTGTCACGTGAGCAGGATGCTTCAAATATCGGGAAAAGGAATAGAAATCTTTGTCTCCAAATGTTTCATTCAACAGAAAAATATATATAATTCACCAGTCAAGCTTTTTTTTGTCCTTTTGATCTTGGAACAGATGCACACATGGTTCCAAAGAGAATGAAGTGATATAAAGTTTCAACTGATGTATCACTGAAAAATGGCTGCCGTCTATAAACCTCTAGGATGCCAGCTATACAGTGGTGTATATGGCAGCTATATGGTGGTGTTTATGTCAGGTATACAGTGGTGTATATGGCAGGTATACAGTGCAGCGTCTGCTCCGGGAGAGGAACAGCGAGCTCCCGTCCCTCACAGCGTTTCATTGTTCCTCCTTCTCTTCGTCCGTCTAAGTTGTCCTCAGTGGGCGGACGCGAGGGAACCGAAGGCGCTGAAGGTTCCGCGACGAGCTGTCGACCCTCCGGTGCTACGACTGTTTCCGGCCCACCGCTGCCGACTGCTTAGCTATCTGTTCCCGCGCCGCGACGAGCGTAGTTCACAGTTGTCCCCGCTATTAGCGTAGCCTTCAGTCCGCGGTGCTACTAGCGTTCTCAGCTGTCAGCGCCTACGAGCGTACTTGCCGGTTGTCAGCGCGATTAGCTTACTACCGTCGCTTCTCCATGAGTAGTCGGTTGTCGGTGCTACTATTGGGAGCTCTCAGTTCACAGCACAACTAGCTTAGCCCACAGTTCACAGCGCTACTAGCATAGTTTCTCGTTGTCAACCTACCTTAGCCCTCAAGTCACAGCCCCGACTAGCTTAGCCGGCAGTTGTCAGCACAACTAGCTTAGCCCACCGCTCACAGCGCGACTAGCATCATAAGCTATCTGCCCGGCTAATCTATCTTAGCTTAGCCGCCAGTTATCGACGCCTAGCCTCTTTTCCTCTGTGTGCTCCTCAGTCTAACTCTCTCTGTCACCCGTCCATCTCCAGAGCTGGCTGATTACCCACAATGCACTGAGCAGGCACAGGGCTAAATCCCTGAGTGGAAGGGATAGCTGTCAGTGCCATCTCTCCCCCCTCCCTCCCTCCCCGCCTCCTTCCCTCCCCGTCTCCACGGCGATCAATTGATGGAGGGGAGGGACATTTATCCATTCATCTGTCTATCTGTCTACCTGTCTGTCCATCCTTCCATCAATCTATCCACGACTTTAACTACAGTTTAGTCAGTTTAATATGCTTTTTAACATGTCTATCCAAGGAGACTGACACCGAATGCAGGTACATCTGAATAATATCCATCTCCACTCATCTCCACTCTATCTATTGTAGTAGACTACAGACTTTGAACAACAAAGTCATTCAACAAAGTATATTGATGCTTCGTTTTAATGTGTTGCATTTTTAAATGATCCAAGACATCAGTAGAAATCATTGTCATCTTGTGGAACAAAGTCACATCAATGTGTGAATGAAGGTTGGTTTCAGAACGCTAGAACTATTAAGTGTTGCTGATTAGTTTGTACAGACTTGTTCATACTTTTCCTCTCTCTGTCTCCCTTTCTCTCTCTGTCTCTCTCTCCCTCTCTCTCTCTGAGAGAGTGGAAGTGAGAGAGAGAGAGAGAGAGAGAGAGAGAGAGAGAGAGAGAGAGAGAGAGAGGCTTGTTTATGAAACACAAGTGCAGGTCACGTTAATAGATTCACGCCCGCAGGGATTGATGACACACACACTCATAGAGAGGGAGACACACACACACACACACACATACAGAGAGAGAGAGAGACACACACACACAGCAAAGGGCCAGTTTAATGGAGGAAGGGAAAATGTGAGTGTGTAGGTGTGTGGAAGGTATGTGTGTGTGTGTGTGTGTGTGGCCGTGTGTGTGTGTATCCATATGACAGTGTGAACAGAGATGTATGTGTGTGTGTTCTCTATGAGTGCATGTGTCTAAGTGTGTGTTTGTGTGTCTCTATGAGTGTCTCTATGAGTGTGTGTTTGCGTGTGTGTGCAGCAACTTCTAGTCGTGTGTTCATTAAGAGCTCTGGAGGACACCCATGGGTGTTCAGCATCTGACTTAATGGCCACTTAAGCAGCCAAGCCTGATAGGCTGTTCTGATAGGGCGCTCTGATAGGGTGTTCTGATAGGGCGTTCTTATAGGCCGTTCTGATGGGGGCGCTCTGATTGGACGCTGTGATGGCGACAGCGTCCAATCGACAGCAGCCGTGTGAAGCGGCCGTCTCATGAATTCAATCTGAGCTGGCAATTCCCTGCCTCCATTATATTTTCTCTGAGGCAAAACATTTCATTTTCACACCAAGTCGCAGCAATAAGGCCTTAATAGTGTGTGTGTCCCACCCCACACACACACAGACACACACACACACACACACACACACAATGCTCCTGGGTCTATACTGGGGCCATAAATCGTGTGTGTGTGTGTGTGTGTATGTGTGTGTGTGTGTGTGTACCCACACAGACCTGTATATAAACTTAGCTGAAAACAAATGCATATGCGTGTATATACAGCATGTGTGTGTGAGTTCCGTGCAACCGTGTGTGTGTGTCGGTGTTGCTGCAGGCAGTATATTAGAGTGTTTGCAGCCCTGAGGAAAACTTTGGCTCATTGTGTTGAGTCCAAGGACGGAGCTCTCAGCCCATTCTCCTCACGCGCTCTTTGAAAACAGTTAATTAAAATCAATTGAAACTAAAAATGTTTTTATATACAGCAAACCTTTTTGGCCCCCGTTTCCTCGTAAAATACGCACCGTCAGGCTCTACTGCAGAAGGAATGAAAGAAAATACCAACTCGAGGTCTGTTGTGATAATCACAATAGTTATTCAACACTCTGCTCAGTATGCACTCTCCAATAACTCTCTAATTAGTGGAGGATGGTAGAGAAAATCTCCGTTTAACTGTCAGATCGCTATGTTTGCATCGGAATGTTTGGATCGGGATGTTTGGATCGGAGAATTCAGAATAGTGGATTCGGAAGTATAGATAGAGAGTATAGATCTGATGGTGCCAATTAGAATTTTCCAATCGGAATACTGAGATCAGAAGGTTCCGATCGAAGGTTTCAGATCGGAAGAATCGGATAGGAGTGCTTATTATTTGAAAGAATTGGATCGGAAGTTTGAGGTGAGTTTTGGGTCACCCTCTTCTGCCAGCCGCCGCTCCGAACGGCGCGCTAACAAGGTCACCTCGCGGCACAGCACTTCCTGTTTACCCTCCCGACACACAAGAGCACTTCCTGTCCGCCAGATAGCGGAGAGGCACTCCGACTTGAACGTTGCGCTGGGATCCATTTGAGTGATTGGATCGATTTGAACTCTGAACTCTCACTGCATCCCGGCGAGGAGGTAAGGAAATCAATTTGTCTTTGTCTCTCATTTCAGAGCGGTGGTTGTCTCACACACACACAGATGCTGCTGGTGTGTGTTTGTTTGTCTGTCTGTGAGTGTGTGCGTGTGTGTGTTTGTGTGTGTTTGGATGAGTATGTGTGTGTGTGTGTGTGTGTGTGTGGCGTGCATGTATGTGTTTATCTGTGTGTGTGTGTGCTTCAGAAAGTGTGTGTGTATGTGCATCTGTGTACGCATATCTGTGTTTATTTGTGCACATGTGCCGTAATATAGTGTGTGTGCATGTGTGTGTGTGTGGCATGCATGTACGTGTTTATCTGTGTGTGTGCCTCAGAAAGTGTGTGTGTGTATGTGCATCTGTGTACGCATATCTGTGTTTATTTGTGCCTTAAGATAGTGTGTGAGTGTGTGTGAGCGCACTCGTGTGTGTGCATGCGTGTGTGTGAGTGCATGTCGGCTCTTCCTGTGTGCCTGCACTGTTGATTATGCTAATCTAGCCTAGCCTAGCTCTATCTCCATCTCTATCTTGTCATCTCTGTTGACGCAGGGAGCCAGCGGGGGGGGGGGAAGGTAAGGGGGGGAGTTAAGGGGGGAGGGAGAGGAGTGTGACGACTCCCGCGGGGGACTCAGCGCGGAGGGAATCTTCTTGCCAGCGCCTGGGTCAGAGATCTCTGTCTGTCTGAGGGGCTGATAGCTGGAGGAGCAGCGTAGCGTAGCATGGCCAGCTTGTAGTTTATGGAGCGTAGCATAGCATGTGTAGTGTCGTATATGTAGCGTTTGAGAAGAATACAACAATACGTTTATTTGTGGGAGTGCTTCAATAAAAGATTTCACACACACAGAAAAAAGCACACACACACACACACACACACACACACACACACACACACACACACACACACTGCTCAGATACGCTGTCCCACTGAATTTGCGTACATATTTTGACAAATATCCTGTCTGGGATAAATAGCGTACAAATAACTTCTTAATAAATAATATCTTCCACTTGAACTACTCAATTCAACTTTCTTCTACAGGAGCAGTTCAACAGTTCAAGACAGGAAGCAAAGAGGAGAGGGGGGGGGGTGCCCGTAGGTTCGAGTCCGACAACGTACCCCTGCAGTTCCTTGAGGGACACAGAGATCTTGAGGTCGTGACCCAGGACGTAGAGGGCGGAGAAGATGTCCGCCCATTGGACCATCTCGCCCAGCGGGCCGCCCTTCAGCACCTTGGGGCTGAACACGTCCCCAGACTCCTCCGTCAGGAAACCCACGTGCACTAGGACCTGGGGGGGGGGGGTGACATAGAGAGACAGCATGAGAGGGAGGGAGAGAGAGAGACAGCATGAGAGGGAGGGAGAGAGAGACAGCATGAGAGGGAGGGTTAGAGACACAGCATGAGAGGGAGGGAGAGAGAGACAGCATGAGAGGGATGAAGAGAGACACAGCATGAGAGGGAGGGAGAGAGAGACAGCATGAGAGGGAGGGAGAGAGACACAGCATGAGAGGGAGGGAGAGAGAGAGAGATAGCATGAGAGGGAGGGAGAGAGAGACAGCATGACAGGGAGAGAGACAGAGAGATAGCATGAGAGGTAAGGGGAGGGGGGAGAAAGAGAGAGAGAGAGAGAGAGAGAGAGAGAGAGACATAAAGAGACAGCATGAGAGAGAGAGAGATACATTGAAGGGCGATATAAAAATAAACCAGTTCTACAAGTGTTTTTACAAAACACTTCTCATATTAGATGCACAACAATAACAAGACAACAATAAACAATAAGGAGACGGCCGTAATCAGCACCAACTAGAGCTGCCATTGCACCCAATTAACCCCCATCATAATCCTCCTCATCATCATCATCATCATCATCATCATCATGAAGTGGCTTCTGCCAGGCTCCTCCTCCTCCAACACCAGGACACAGGAAGTTGTTGATGATAAACCGGTTTATTGTAGAGATGTAGTAGTGTGCAGGCAGAACAGGTGGTAAGTCAATGTGTGTGTGTGTGTGTGTGTGTGTGTGTGTGTGTGTGTGTGTGTGTGTGTGTGTGTGTGTGTGTGTGTGTGTGTGTGTGTGTGTGTGTGTGTGTGTGCGCGCGTGTGTGTGTGGTGATGGCTGGTTTCACCTGCCAGCCTCACCCAACCCCAGACTCTAACCAGCCTGACTCCGGACTCTGGGCCAGGTGAGGCTACTTAAACCACCAGACACCAAACACACACACACACACACATTCTACAAGATCATCAAACTTCTAGACAATCTCTAATCTCTATCTCCCCCACCCCACACCCACACACACGCACGCACACTACGATCCAACACACAATTGGAGTTATTATTCACCTCAAACCGACATTGGCAGAGATTAGCGGAATCTTGCGGCGTCTAAAACAAACACAACAGACGGCGTAGTCAGTAGGAGGGGGATCCCGGCGTGCACGGTGAGCGTGGGCACGCCCCCACCGTGTACACCCGCCGTGTGCACGCCCAGGGTCTAATTAGAACGCAGTGTACCGTGAGATCCGACGATGTCGACGGCTCCATCTCCACACGGGATCCGATTTAAGGCGTAATGAAATTAGATCGGGTTAAAACTCTGCTGGTGCTCCGTTCGCTCTTTTGTCTTGAGGGGGGAGGGGAGGGGAGTGTGGGGAGGGGGGTGAGGGGAGGGTGGGGAGGGGTGAGGGGAGGGTGGGGAGGGGTGAGGGGAGGGGTGAAGGGAGGGTGGGGAGGGGGGAGGGGAGGGGTGAGGGGAGGGTGGGGAGGGGAAGGTGACTTTTCAAAGGCGGTTTTTAATAATCAGAGTAGAACGCACGCTTATCAAATTCAAATATGGACTCATTAGTTCGGTTTGTGTGAGACAATAAGCTGTTGTTGTTGTTGTTGTTGTTGTTGTTGTTGTTGTTGTTGTTGTTGTTGTTGTTGTTCCAACCAATCCACCACACAATCAGATAAACAGGTAAACAGGTAAACAAACTGGCTGCTCCTCTCCTGTGTTGTTGTCTACATAGTTTCTCAAAAGTAGGGCCAAACCACATCCAAACAATCAGTCAAATTATTTGGCCAGATATTGTGATTGCGATATAATTCTTGCATCACAATTTTCATTTCCACTGAAAGAATTATTCAAATAACGATATTTGTTGGGGTCACTCTGTACCAAACAAAACTGTTTTTTTACTTCCAGAGAGAAAAGATGACCCCTCTCTGGGTCATCTCTGCAGCTACAGTTACAAAATTGCAGCTCTTGCGATTTGAATATTGCACGAGGCCACACTGCGCTTTCCATAATATTCTGATTAATTGTTCAGCCTTCTACAGAGCAACATGCACATCTCTTCACGCCTTGTATCGAAACCAAGTCTTTGCGATGCACTCCAAATGAAACAAAATATACTGGTGCGGGGACTGGACTGCTGGGGGCCCGGCTAGTGGGCACCTGGCTAGTGGGGGCCCAGCTAGGTGGGGGCCCGGCTAGTGGAGGCTCGTCTAGTGGGGACCTGTCTAGTGTCCTGCCCTCCTTCCCGCTACATGCAGCTAAACCTCTCAGATCTGTTATCTGTTGCCATGGGAACCACTTCCCCCCCCCCCCCCCCCCCGCCCCCCCCCCCACCCCCCCCCCCTACAGCTTTCCCTGCTGAAGTTGAATTTATAGTCAGACTGGGCAATAACAAAATATAATTGAATCATTACGTATTCTTTGGTGAATGGTATTGTTGCGTCACGAAATTAAGATGTTGACTTATCGTGATGCCCAGTTCTATAGTATAAATGAATTACAGTGAGAAATACGCTCTTAAAATGATCAAAGTAAGAGGTTTGAAACAGCAGGCAGAAAGGAAAACTTATTTTAGTCGATACCATCCGTCAATAATAATGAGCCTCAGTTAGACAGCTGAGAATGGCATTTTGAATGAATAAGCATATTGTGATATTTATCCATATTGTGTACAATTCCGCATAATAATTGTGATGATGCGCGTTTTCATATCACCCAGCCCTAATTGATAGTTTATTATGTGTAGCACAGCAGTGGCGTATTATTAGGCGTAGTGTAGCGATATATGCCGCAGCACAGTAGGATGAGTAGCCCGCGTGGTTTAGCATACACATGTGGGCTTAGCATGGTAGCCTTTACGCGGCAGCACATGCTAGCGCCAGCCATACGTGCTAACATGGTAGCTGAGGTCCTTCGAGATAGATTACACGACACCGAGACACACACGCCACACACGCCACACACACGACCACACAGAACACCACACACACACACCACAGCAGACACACAGCACACCACACACACACGACACACGACAACACAAGGCACACCACCGCACACAACAACATCCCAAGACCCACACACACACACTATTTTCATTGATTTAACTAGGCATGTTCTTGCCAGACACACTGGTGATTCGACGCAACAACATTCACCAGCTCTGGCTGTTAAAAACCGAAACGACAGCTTTGTTTTTTCTTCTTGATATTATTTGACCAGAAACTTTGTGTTGAGTGTAGAGGCATTACATATGCATGCAAACACACACACGCACACGCACACACTCACACGCACACACACACACACACACACTTAAAGGTTAATTCACGACAATTGATGTTATCATATAAAGGATTTAACCCGACGTGTCAGCCTGTGCTGTCGAAAGCCATTTCACACACACACACACACACACACACACACACACACACACACACACACACATCGTCTCTCTCTCTCACATTGTGAAAATGTCCCAGTAAATGACTGCGGTTATAGTTCACTACGGCCAATCGATAGCAGACATGCTCTCTAGATAATAGCTGCCCCTTTCATTATCTCTTAGCATGGACTCTCTCACCTTCTCTCATACACACATACATACATAGACACACACACACACACACACACACACACACACACACACACACACACACACACACACACACAGTAGATACACACGAACAGGGAGGCAAGCACACAGGCATGCACATACACATGCAAACACACACACACACACACACAAACACACACACACACACACACACACAGTAGATACACACGAACAGGGAGGCAAGCACACAGGCACGCACATACACACACACACACACACACACACACACACAGTAGATACACACGAACAGGTGAGGCAAGCGACCACAGGCTACGCACATCACACCGGCAAACACACACACACCACGACACACACACACTGGCAAACACACCACCTACACGACACAACACACACACACACTAGTAGATACACACGAACAGGGAGGCAAGCGACACAGGACGCACATACACCACGCAAACCACACACGACGCTACGCACACACACACGCATGCACACACACAACACACACCACACACACACACAATTATACTTCTAAGCATCCGATGGTAAATCCTTCAGTGTTGCTGTTGTTCTCCAGTTAATTAGCTCCCATCCATCCATTCTCTCTCCACCCCTTGAAAACCACTCATCATGCAATCGCCTCTTCTTCTTCTTCTCTCTTCTAGTATCGCCGCGGCAGGAGAGGATCTGAGATACCTCAGTCCATAGCAACCTCCTCCCTAGCAACTATCTCATGGGGGGTGGGGTGGTGTGATGGAGGAGCACCAACAGTATACCTGCGGGCGTCTCGCACACCAACAGACAACGTTACAACGTTACACCTTGCAGCCTTTAAATTATTTTTGGACTGGGGCTTGAACTTCAGCAGCGTGTGCAGACAGGAACAGGGTCCACAAGCACCTGCAACACACACACACACACACACACACACACACACACACACACACAATAGAGACCAGAGGGCTGCTTGTTGC
>PIJE02000427.1:332109-339141 GCA_002895965.2 Coryphaenoides rupestris
TTACAACACCGTCTGGACACACACAAAATACTGGCTAAATGAATTTAGCAAACCTAAATTAACAACACTTATTAAATAATGTGTCTGCAGAGAAGTTATAAATGAATAAAGTCTCATTTAGTTGATCGTGTTGAAACTAGAGACGTGTTAAAACTGCAGAATGCACATTATATTTGATGATGTGCATATATACAGTATATATATATGTATATTTATGATTTACAAATGAGTATTGTAATCAATAGAAAATGAATCCCTCAAACTCTTCATCATTAGATCTTCGTCAGTAAGTCTCACAGGGCTCCCAGCATAGACAAACACCTGGAGATTACAATGAGGCCAAAACTACAAGCTGAATCACTGATTCTGCTATTGTTCTGAATGACTGATTCTGCTGGTGTTCTGAATGACTGATTCTGCTGGTGTTCTGAATGACTGATTCTGCTTGTGTTCTTTCGCGAGACGCCAACATTCAGATTCACAAAATCTGAAACCTACCACTAAAAAAGCAACACAGAGAAACATGTGTGCAGAGTGTCTGTGTGAAATTACACATCATGACAACATCATTAGCATCTTTTAATTCCCTTCTTAAGATGCATTTTCTTGAATTCTTGAATTTTCTCCCTGGTGGTTTAATGCTGTTTGATCCCTTTTCTAAACGTGTTTAGAAAAGCGCTTTATGAATAAAGTTAATTATTATTATTATTATTATTATTATTATTATTATTATTATTATTATTATTATTATTATTTTATTATTATTATATGTGAGCCAGCGCCAGACTCTAACCAGCCTGACTGGGGCCACGTGAGGCTGCTTAAACCAGCCACCAAACACACACACACACACACACACACACACTCCACAATAGGAACAAAAGCAAGACGGGAGGATTCTCACTGTCTTCTTGTTATTCTGCCGCTGACTAACACAGCCTGCCCTGCCGTCACCCGCATGCGTGTTTTGTCGACACATCGCGCTTATTTTGACAAAAGCACCCGAGTCTGCGTCTTTGTTCAATTTCCCTTTCAACGTCCCGACGGAACGATTACAAGCCGGGGAGCTTCTCTCCTGCCTGCAATTAGCAGCGTCTCTGTAAGCAGGAGAAATCTCTGCTTTATTCTGCTCACGAATAGGTTCTAACGGTGGGTTTTAAATGGGATACGGAAATCCTGTGTGTGTGCGCTTATGTGTGTGTGTATGTGCGTGTATGTGTGTGTGTGTGTTTAGGTGTGTATGTGTGCGTGTATATGTACAGTATGTGTGTGTGTGTGTGTGTGTGTGTGTGTGTGTGTGTGTGTGTGTGTGTGTGTGTGCGTATGTGTGTTTATGTGCAAGTATGTATGTGTGTGTCGTAGTGTGTGTGTGTGTGTGTGTGTGTGTCTGCCATGTATGTGGTCAAAGTTGTGGTCAAAACTTTTCATACACTTGTAAAGAACATGTATGTCATGCTAGTCCAGAGTTTCCAATAATTTCTACAACTCTTATTTTTCTGTGATAGAGTGATTGGAGCACATACTTCTTTGTCACAAAAAACATTCATGAAGTTTGGTTCTTTTATGAATTTATTAATGATCAATTTAGGTGATGTAGAAAGTGGTGTCAATCAAATTAGCTTTGTGGTCTCTTAACTCTTGTGAGTGATTATGATTGACTACAGCTGGTGACTTCTCTGAGTCCATTGTAAATAAGACTCATTTGATACAATTCATTAGACTCAGCCCACAAACGCTCCACATGGGAAAGTCAAAGGAGCTCAGCACAGATCTGAAAAAGCGGCTCATTGACTTGAACAAGTCAGGAAAAGTCACTTGAGCAATTTCAACAGGCAGCTACATGGTCCCGAGATCAAACTGTGCAACAACTTGTTCGTAAGTATAAGTCAGTGGAAACAGTGTCGTCACCTGCCACGATCAGGAAGAAAACGCAAGCTATCTACCTGCTGCTGAGAGAAAAATTGGTCAGCGATGGTCAATGAGTCAACCGAGAACCACCAAAAAGCAGGTCTGGGCAATGAATTCACGAAGCTGCCTGGAACACAGGTGTCAGTGTCCACAGTCAAGCGTGGCTTTAACATCCGCCATGCGGCTGTAGAGGCTTCCGTGGCAAGAAGGAAGCCCCTTGCTTCCAGAAGCGGCACCTTAAGGCTCGACTTGAAGTTTGCTGCTGATCACCTTGGACAAAGAAAAGGCCTTCTGGAGCTTCTTTGGCCACATTGGACCAGAAATATGTTTGGAGGCATGAGGAAGGTGAGGCCTTTAACCCCAGAACACCATTGCCTGACCATCAGCATGGTGGGTGGTAGTATTATGCTCTGGGCCTGTTTTGCTGCCAATGGAACTGGTGCTTTACAGAAAGAAAATGGAATAATGAAGAAGGAGGATTACCTCAAAATTCTTCAGGAGAACCTAAAATCATCAGCCAGAAGGTTGGGTCTTGGGCGCAGTTGGGTGTTCCAACAGGACAATGACCCCAAACACACATCAAAAGTGGTAAAGGAATGGCTAAATCAGGCTAGAACTATGGTTTTAGAATGGCCTTCCCAAAGTCCTGACTTACATTTTACATTTACATTTAGGGCATTTGGCAGACGCTTTTATCCAAAGCGACTTACAAAGAGTACATTTGTTGAAGGAGAGGCAGCAATATATCACTGTGGTACCTGAAGATAAGAATAGAGCTGTTTTCAAGCATTCATATTTACGAACGATAGGTTGCCTGCAATAAGTAGCTGGGCAGGCGTGCGATTCTAAGCATGATACAACATCTGAGAACGAACAACAATGCTAAGTGCCATTAATAAATGTTAAGACATATAAACACGCAGGTTAGTGCTGGGGGGGGTTATGTAGAGTCCAGGTGAACTCTGAACAGGTGGGTCTTGAGTCTCTTGTTAAGGAGGGGGGTTATGTAGAGTCCAGGTGAACTCTGAACAGGTGGGTCTTGAGTCTCTTGTTAAGGAGGGGGGTTATGTAGAGTCCAGGTGAACTCTGAACAGGTGGGTCTTGAGTCTCTTGTTAAGGGGGGGTTATGTAGAGTCCAGGTGAACTCTGAACAGGTGGGTCTTGAGTCTCTTGTTAAGGAGGGGGGGTTATGTAGAGTCCAGGTGAACTCTGAACAGGTGGGTCTTGAGTCTCTTGTTAAGGAGGGGGGTTATGTAGAGTCCAGGTGAACTCTGAACAGGTGGGTCTTGAGTCTCTTGTTAAGGAGGGGGGTTATGTAGAGTCCAGGTGAACTCTGAACAGGTGGGTCTTGAGTCTCTTGCGGAAGCTGGCGAGCGACTCGGCCGTCCTGACATGAGCCGGGAGCTCATTCCACCGCTGAGGAGCCAGAACCGTGAAGAGTTGGGACTTGGAAGAGCGATGTTTGGCTGTTTTTAGTGAAGGCGGTACCAGTCGTTTGGCAGAAGTTTCCGAGCGGAGTGCTCGGGCTGGGGCCTAGGGTCTGACTCACGTTTGGAGGTAGGTAGGGGCGGTTCCGATGACAGCCATGAAAGTCAGTACCAGAGTCTTGAATCGAACGCGAGCGATTACCGGGAGCCAGTGGAGGCCGTGGAAGAGAGGGCTTACATGGGAGAATTTTGGTAGGTTGAACACGAGGCGTGCTGCTGTGTTCTGCGACTTAAACCCCATCGAGAACATGTGGACAGTGCTGAAGAAACAAGTCCATGTCAGAAAGCCAACAAATTTAGCTGAACTGCACCGATTCTGTCAAGAGGAGTGGTCAAAGATTCAACCAGTGTGTGTGTGTGTGCGTTTATATGTACAGTATATGTGTGTGTGTGCGTGTGTGTGTATGTGTGTGTGTGTGTGTATATATGTGTGTATATATGTGTGTGTGTGTGTGTGTGTGTACCTGTCCAGGGCAGAGCTGAGCTCCTCCAGGCGGTGGGCGTCGCCGCTGGAGGTGTTGCTGAGGCGGGACAAAGCGTCCATCCTCTTCAGGATCACCTCCAGCATGTCACTGATCTTCCTCAGCACCCCCCGCGACTCCCCCCCGCCCGACAACACTGGGGGTGGGAGAGACAGGAGAGAGAGAGACAGAGAGAGACAGGAGAGAGAGAGACAGGAGAGATGGAGCGACAGAGAGAGAAGGGAGAAAGGGGGAGGGAGAGAACGAGAGAGAGACAGAGACAGGAGAGAGAGACAGCAAAGAGAGAAACAGGTGAGAGGGACAGAGAGAGAGAGAGGAGAGAGAGAGGAGAGAGAGAGAGAGAGAGAGAGAGACAGAGGAGAGAGAGAATAGAGAGAAGAGACGGAGAGATGCAAGAGAGACAATGAGAGAGAGAGAGGCAAAGATAGGAGAGACAGACGGTTTGGGAGGCACAGGGGGAGATAAGGAGAGGGGTGGGAGAGAGAGACACATAGGACGAGGGTAATTATTTAAAACAGTATGGATTCCACAACCTTAACGTCCCACCCCGTTTACACTCCCTGGCCCCTTTAGTCTGTTGCGTGACGTCTTCACCTGGCTGTTCTGAAAAGCATCCTGAAAATGTTTCATTTCTCTCTGTATTCTATATTGTCCTGTGCTCTACGTGATGTTATATTCCCCATGTGCCAAGACCAGCTCTCTGAAATGAGAGCACAGAGATAAGCGAAAGAGATAAGAGAGAAAGAGACAAAGAAGAGAGATTTTTATCAAGAAAAGCCAAAAAGCAGCATGTTAATGTTCGAAAGACACCATCTCACAAGCTTCTGCCCATCTCTCTGTACACAACACTGCAGCAGATCTCTCTCTCTCTATCTCTCTCTCTCTGTCTTCCTCCTTTGCTTTCTCTCTCTCTCTCTCTCTCTCTCTCTCTGTCTCTCTCTACTCTCTCTCTCTCCTGAGCCAGCAGGCTGTGTTAGAGCCATCCTCCCTGCTCGTCGGACCCAGTGGGGTCAGAGCATCTGGGCTCAACTGTTGTTCTCCATCGTCTCCCCCTGGGTGCCAATTACTGGTGACCCGGTCCGCACCCCCCCCCCCCCCCCCACCCCCAAACAACCCACCCCACCGCCCGCCCCACACCCAGCTACACCATCACCCAGCTACACCGCTTCTGCTCACTTCGTGGAAAAGAATCGCAGTGGTTACTGTACGCCTCACGACACAACGTGATGGAGGGACTTTAACACTGCCCCCGTGCTAATGCTAATGCTAGGCCGGGGGCTAATGCTAGGCCGGGGGCTAATGCTAGGCCGGGGCTAATGGCCGCCCCCCCCAGGCTAGGGTAGCGCGAGCAGCTAACTTGACTCACCACACACTACAAAACGTTTGACCTCCTAACGCCAGCCACGTTGTCACTAACAACACAACACTAAACTACCCTACACAACACAACGACAACACAACACAACAACAAATTGCTGTTTGCGTTCAAACATGCAAAGGGAGAAACACCGTCTGTAAGTTGTAGCGACAGCCAAATGTGTTCTGTTCATTTAGGAGGCTCTTGAACGCAGCAAAGTGAGACGGGGCGTTTTAAGTCAGCTCTAAACTCAGGCTTAGCCCGGGGCAAAGTACGGCGGTGGGAGAAACCATACGGGGGAGGAGGAGGAGAGGAGAGGAGGAAGAGGAGAAGGCGGAGGAATTGAGAGGAGGAGGAGGAGAGGGGGAGGGGAGAAGGGGGAGGAGGGGGAGGAGGAGGATGAGGAGGTCGAATAACTCGCGAATACTTGCTCTGCATGCCGGGAGAGGTCAGAGGTCAGTCAGAGGCCAAGGTCACGACTTTCCGCCTGCCTTGTTTATCAGAAGGGGCTCTGTGTGTGTGCGTGCATGTATGTGCGTGTGTTGTGTCGTGTGTGTGTATGTATGTGTGTCGGTGTGTGATGTGTGCGTGTGCCTATGTGTGTGTGCGTGTGTGTGTGTGTGTGTGTGTGTGTGATTGATGGCGTCAGGGGATTAGTGGTCTGTGTAATGGGGAAGATTTGATTGGCTGTCGGACAATCAAAAGCATGATGATGTCGTGTTTAAGCTGCACCAAGGGTCGTTGATTTCCCAGTCACTTTGTTCCCAGAACCAAGATATAATGTGTCAGGGTCTTATGTGTGCATGTGTGTGCGTGTGCATGTGTGCGTAGTTGTGTGTGTGTGCGTGTTTGTGTGCGTGCTTGTGCGTGCTTGTTGTGCAGTGCTTACTGTGTACTACGTCGCTGGGGGAGATAATTACAATTACACAATGTAATATTTAATAGTAATTAAGTCCAAATAACACTGCCTGTACATACTACTGACATGTATTATACTTTTATCCGGTTCCAGTCTCACTGGGACAATTAGGACTGTACTTCCATCATGATGGAACATATTTTGCATGTAAATATGTTCATGAGTTTATGTGTTTTCTTATGAAATCAAATTTGTGCATTTGTGCTTTAAATTAGATGATACATCTTTTTACATTTCTCCACCTAAAACTCGATAAAAGCTCATTGTTATTCCACTCCAGTGCACAACAAAATTCCTCACTTTCACCCGAAGCCTAAAACTCGAGACAAACAAGCCTCTAAAAAAGGGAGAAAATATTCAGAATAAAACGTTACGCGTCAGCGAATGAAGATCTATCCCGCCGCTACCCAAAATGCCTCAGCGGCGTGTGGTTGTCGTGGACAACGAGCCTCTGGGCTATGAGTGTGGGCAACAGTCATCCTACTCCTCCGCCACAGTAGCAGATCTTCACACCCCGGTTGCGCACATCACCATGACCCCACAAACACATTCACCACACATTACTGACTACCACCACCACCCCCTCCTACACCTCCTACAACCAATCATCACTCCTCCACCACCACCTCCTTCACACCACCACCGACATCACCTCCTCACCACCAGCTCCACCAATTCACCTCCTCACTCCACTCCACCACCACCGGCCTCTCACCACCACCAAGCACCGCCTCCCTCCACCACCACTGCCTCCCCCCACCACTACCATCACCATCCTCCACTACCACCACCACCTCATCTTGCCAACCTCCACCAAACCACCGCTTCTCAAAACCACCGTCCACCACTACCACTCTAACTTCCATCAACCACCACCAC
>PIJE02000428.1:7500-17500 GCA_002895965.2 Coryphaenoides rupestris
CACATGAACACACACATACACACAATGCAAACACATATTTTAGGTTTGTTTCTTTGCACACAAATGTGCATGTGTGTGTGCGTGTGCATGTGTGTGTGCGTGTGCATGTGTGTGTGCATGTGCATGTGCATGTGTGTGTGTGTGCATGTGTGGTCGGTGTATTCCAGGTGAATTATTCACAATGGCCGAACTACGGCAGTCAGCAGAAAGACCCCCCCCCCCTTCTCCTTTACCGAGCGTCAGGACAGGGAGGTGGGGTGGGTGGGTGATGGCAGCGAGGGGTGTTGTCGGGACAACGGGGTAACGCGCGCGCGGGGGGTGGGGGGGGGGCTCTTAGTGCAACATGCATTAAGAGGCCGCTAATGGAAAAACGTTCGGCAGCCATTATACCAGAGAGCTACGAGCTAGCGTGCTAGCTGTGTGTTTCCCGCAGTGCGAAATAGCATAGCAGGGCTAAGGAGGTGCCAGGCTGCAGGGCTGCTGCTGCTGCTGCTGCTGCTGCCACAAACTTCTTCTTCTCTACTGCTGCTTCTGTAGCGCCGAGGTGGGTGCAGCCGGAGGAAAACAACAACAGAAAATTAGGGCAGAGAGAGAGCGACAGAGGGAGAGAGAGAGAGAGAGAGAGAGAGAGAGAGAAAGAGAGAGAGAAGGAAAGAGAGAGAGAAGGAAAGAGAGAGAAGATGGGAGAGAGAGAGAGAGAGAGAGAGAGAGAGAGAGAGAGAGAGAGAGAGAGAGAGAGAGAAGGAAAGAGAGAGATGGGAGAGAGAAGAGAGCGAGAGAGAGAGAGAGAGAGAAGGGGAGAGCGATGGAGCTGGCGAAATAAAGATGCTGGCAGATATATGCGAATATAGGACAAAAAAAATTACTGAGCGACAGATACGGAGGGCAAGAGCAGAGAGAGGCGCAGGAACAGCGGCAGAGGCATCGTGGGAGAGAGACAGCAGAGCGGGATGGGAGTGAGAGAGAGAGAGCGAGAGAGGCAGGAGAGAGCAAGAGAGAGAGAGAGAGAGAGAGAGAGAGAGAGAACCTGGAGACAGAAACCCACGGAAGAGGAAAGGATTAAAATGAGACACTTATAAAGATAGTGAAGGGCTGAACTCATGACAGAAGGCGGAGAGAAGAGAGAGAGAGAGAGAGAGAGAGAATAGAGAGAATAGAGAGAGAGAGAGAGAGAGAGAGAGAGAGAGAGAGGGAGAGAAGAGAGAGAAGAGAGAGAGAGATTTGTGGTTGTAATGATGTGCGTGAGCTGAGCAGATGGAATCATTAGCTCCCTGGGCCATCAGCATAGTCTCTTGCTCCACCTCTTTACTCCCTCTCCCTGTCTCTCTCTCTCTCTCTCTCTCTCTCTCCCTCTCTCTGCAATATCACGGATGACGCACCCCCGCCCCCCAAACTCACCCCGGCATCACCTCAGGCCGCGGCCGAGGCGGCGTTGGCCTGGGTGACACTACTACAGCATACAGAGAACCTGCCTTAACCCCCGCAACCCCCCCCACCCCCCCCGCCATGCTACACGCTGCCCATGCTCCGCCTCCTGCCTCCATCCTTTCTCCTCATTGGCTCTGGCGAGATTCCCCCCCCCCCCCCCCACCCACTTGCATCGAACCACCGCCACTCAAACCCAACGCCACCCAAGAGTGACCCAGAACTAATAATAACAATCTTCCTTACCCCCCCCCCCCCCCTTCACCTCCGATGCGACCCAATGACTCCATTTACCTGCATTGCGCTGAAAACTATTTGCCGGTTATTATGGCTTCATCTCGCGGCACCTCAGCCGCCCGCCTTGCGTCATCAGCGCCCGGTTTCCAGACTTTGCATCACTGTGGTTCTTCGGAGCCCCCACAGGGCAGACCTGGGCACTTCCTGTCACCGGTGGGTTTGTGCAGGGCCGCTAGCAATTAGCAATTGTCTCTTCTACTTCGCTCATCAAGTCGAGGACGAGTCGCGCGCGCGAGAAAACGATCTCCCGCTCGCAGCCCCCGATGGAAGGTGGTGATGGACACCTTTCCACTCGATCAATAGAAAGAGTAAGAGAGAGAGAGAGAGAGAGAGAGAGAGAGAGAGAGAGAGCTCCAGAAACGGCTGAAGGTGGGGGGGGGTGGTCGGGGTGGGGTCAGAGGTGTTGTTAGGCGAGGAGGGGAGGGAGGGGATGGGGGAGAGTGAGAGAGAGAGAGAGATCTATGGTGTTACACTGCACTGCACCACCACCATGTGCCCCGTCTTACGCTGTACCCATCTCTCACCCCGCCCCCCTCCCCCTCCCCCTCCCCCTCACGGAGCGTATATGTACAGATTACACACACGCGCGCGCGCACGCATACGCACGCAAACACACCGTCCGCGACACAGTGACGCACATGAACACACAGGCAGAAACACTCACACACACACACACACTGACTCACGCACACACACACACACACACACTGACTCACGCACACACACACACACACCGCGCGCGCACACATGCACGCAGTCAATCTTCCTCCCTCAATAGCGCGCCGTGGAGATGGATCGCCCCCAAACCATCTCTATGGTGGGGCTGGCAGAATCAATTATGAATAGATTTCAAAGGGAAGACTGCATATCTATGAATTATGGACTCGGAGCCACAGTGGGCTCACGTCGTAGCCGTGGGCAGAGTAGCAGGCGTGCTGCGTATTAGGGAGCGGGGGGGAACACTGCACTGCACTAAACACATCAACAGCACCACCACAGTACTGTATAGGACAGCACCACCACAGTACAGTATAGGACAGCACCACCACAGTACAGTATAGGACAGCACCACCACAGTACAGGACAGCACCACCACAGTACAGTACAGGACAGCACCACCACAATACAGTATAGGACAAGCACCACAGTACAGGACAGCACCACCACAATACAGTACAGGACAGCACCACCACAATACAGTACAGGACAGCACCACCACAATACAGTGCAGGACAGCACCAACACAATGCAGTACAGGACAGCACCACCACAATACAGTACAGGACAGCACCAAATAGGACAGCACCACCACAATACAGTATAGGACAGCACCACAGTACAGGACAGCACCACCACAATACAGTATAGGACAGCACCACCACAATACAGTATAGGACAGCACCACCACAATACAGTATAGGACAGCACCACCACAATACAGTATAGGACAGCACCACAATACAGGACAGCACCACCACAATACAGTATAGGACAGCACCACAATACAGGACAGCACCACCACAATACAGTATAGGACAGCACCACCACAATACAGTATAGGACAGCACCACAGTACAGGACAGCACCACCACAATACAGTACAGGACAGCACCACACAGTACAGGACAGCACCACAGTACAGGACAGCACCACCACAATACAGTACAGGACAGCACCACCACAATACAGTATAGGACAGCACCACAGCACCACCATAATACAGTACAGGACAGCACCATCACAATACAGTACAGGACAGCACCACCACAATACAGTATAGGACAGCACCACCACAGCACCACCATAATACAGTACAGGACAGCACCATCACAATACAATACAGGACAGCACCATCACAATATAGTACAGGACAGCACCACCACAGCATCATCACAATACAATACAGGACAGCACCATCACAATAACGTCGACAAAAGCGTCGACCATTTTATTTCTATTATTTTATTATTGGGCGATGTTTCAATTTCAATGCATCACCGATTTCAATTCCTTCTCCATGCAACATGTCTTCCTACCGACGTGTGATTTAGTTTTTTGCTGCGGCAGCACAACGGCACGCGACACAAACGCTGAGCAGCCTTCATGTCCTCAAACCCTCTCAACTCTTACTGAACAGTCAGTACACAGCCTGCACATCCCCCATAATAACATAATGTATAGGCTGTGCTCTATACATTGGGCCAGGAGAGAAGAGGGCATTTTTTGCAAGCCGTTCCAACTCAATCGTGTTGCCGCGTTCTAAGAAGTCAAGTTACAAAGTGAGGAGCAGGGCGAGCCTAATGGCCTGGCAACACACTCGCACACTCGATCACATTGAGACAACGTGAGATCACACAACCTAACAACGGATTAAGATGAATAAAAACCGTTATTGGGTTCGTGAATGAGGGCTGCTGGGCCGACAAACGCGCGACAAATCCGCCGATTCGAGGTTCCGACTGAGTCCCCCCCCCCCCCTGAGATCTCTGATTGACACCTGGCAAACGCCAATGAGATTTGAGATCAAGAACGACCGACGGGGTTTGAGGTCAGCAACGGCCAATGGGATGTGAGGTCAAGAGGAAGAAAAGGGTCATGAACTGGGAGTCCAACGCAGCGACCCAATGGAGCGATAGAGAGCAAGCATATCTGTTCAACGTTTCATTCAAGAAATACCGGAGTTGGCCCACGTTGATTCCATTCATCCAAAAACCCTTTGCTGACTGACCAGAGTTGGAAGGAAGGAAGGGGGGAGATTGGGTGCAAAATTGGGGGGCCAATGATCCTGGTCGTGTTGTACCCAGCATGCATCAGACTGCATTAAATACAATAGAATGTGTTCAAATAGAACAGAATAGAACGGAATAAAAACCATTCAGAGGCAGAGAGTGAGAGACAGAGAGAAAGAGCAAGAAAGAGAAAGAGAGAGAAAAAGAGCGAGAGAGAGAGAGAGAGAGAGAGGAGAGAGAGAGACACCCGAGTCTGGGGGCTGACGTTATCTGTAATTGATAGCGATGTGGTCCGCTGTAAATGTGATGGCTAAAGAGCAGGCAGGGACGAGGGAGGGAGGGAGGGAGGGAGGAGAGGAGAGAGGAGGAGAGAGGAGAGGAGAGGAGAGGAGAGGAGGGGAGAGGCCAGGGGAGGACGACCGGCTTGAGACACACGGTGACACCATGTGCCTCGGAGAGTTACAGCGGATAAAAGCCCTAAACTCACTTTGCATTTTTTTTTTGGAGCCGTCCATCAAATGGTTCACGATGATGCCCAACATGGCGCTAGAGAAACCTCAATCTTGTCTGTTTATTGCTATACTGGTACGACCAATAGCAATTGGGCTCTAATCATTACCTCTTAAACCCAGTGTCGTCCTTCAGAATTATTATTTGCTCATTGCGCTAAAAAAGCACATTGGAGAGATATGTTTTAAATGAAGTTCCTTTGAATCTTGAATTGGATTATGGATTCATTATTTCGGCTAATACTTTTACCATTCACGCCTGTGTTCCAACATATATTCTGCAATATGCACTGCCTTGCAATGGAAAGCTTTGCCACACAGTGACGTGTGCAACTTAGCACTCGAAAAAACTGTGAGGCAAAGGCCACACCGGCCGCACACACACCGACTGCTGAATAGAGATCAATGGTGGGTGTTTAGTGTACATTTAGGAGCATCCTCTCTCTCTCTCTCTCTTCAATGAACCTTCCTTCTCTCTCTCTCTCTCAATCTCTTTCCTCTTTCATTCTTTCTCTCTCTCTCTCTCTCTCTCTCTCTCTCCCCCCATCTTCCTTTTCTATCTGTCTCTCTCATTGACAAAATAAAATATAAAGACATCGTTGTACTTTGAGATCAATGTGTAGGTAACCGTGGCAGTGCTGACTATCCCTCAGCTTCATCGCAAAGCAGAGACCGTTTTATGGGTCTCCTGGGGATACCTGGAGCCCAGGGTCATTGGCCTCAAATAAAACAAAATGTTTCTACAATTGAACCAAGCACAGCTATACTTTCCCTTACAAAGCTTGCAATCTCACCCTGAAATACGGAATTGATTGCCAAAAACAATATGGTACAAGTTAGGTCAACAGTGTCTTGTAAGTAATTAAAATCGAAATAAAACCAGTAGGTCATCAGTCTCGGCATACAGTATATGGTCCGAATAACAGGGGTCTCTCTCTCTCTCTCTCTCTCTCTCTCTCTCTCTCTCTCTCTCTCTCTCTCTCTCTCTCTCTCTCTCTCTCTCTCTCTCTCTCTCTCTCTCTCTCTCTTTCTCCAAGGTTACACTTTTCACAGCATTATGTCCCGGCCCGACAGTGCTTTCACACTCTTGCAATGTGAACATTTCACACACACACACACACACACGCACACGCACACAAAAACACACACGCAGACACACGCACACACATGCACATGCACACACGCATGCACGCACGCACACACACACACACACACAGACACACACCCCGTTCTCAGTGTTTACACCCCAGCTGACTACATGTGACTCACGATGAGACCCGGCAGCTGAACTCCAGCCATGCAACACTTCCTGTTCCCACCATGGACCCGGTGTCTCCCCCAGGTGCTCCTTACAGACGTACGTACATCCAGGTGTCTCCAGGTGAGCGTCTGTGAATGGAGCGCAGCCACGTCCTGTCTTCAGTCACCGAGCATTGTGTTGCGTGATTGTAATGATTGAATAGAAACCATTTACGATTGAGTCAAACAAAAGTGCTTCGCTTCGCTTAGCACTTCTTGAAATTGACACTGTGATGTCCTTGATTGAGCTATCGGCACCAAAACTTGGCACACGTCTCGGGGTGGCCGGCCGGAGGCTGCAACACATTGTTTCAAAGCCCGTTGGCTCGTTCCGAAGCAGACTCATTTGCATATTTTGATTTATGCATAACTCAAAATCACTCCAAATTCCAAATACATATTTTAATCAGGCATAGCCATGGAGCATGAAAGGACTCGGGGGGCGGGCTTTTGAGGAGATGATTTTGTAGTTTTTCTCCAAGCGATAATGCGTTTTTCAGTCTGTCAAAGTCAAGCAAAGATGATCGGACGCATCGATGAGATTTTTCCCAGGGTCACTTGAGGGAGATTTGGAGTAAACGTGAGTCAAGGTGCTCACTGTGTCAGATTAGGCGATGACAGAGCCATGCATTCGTGCCGTGACTTGGCCGAGAGACACGTCAGACTACACGTTGGTCACCGACCAATAATCGCCTGCGACGTGCGCGACGCATCAGAACGAATGTAAACAAACGCCGTTAGCTTGATGCTAACGCCGGGGGTCGGACCACACGATTTCAGCCTGATTATAGCCCGGTCGTCGGGTGTCAGTCGGATCGTTTCGGGAACGACAGGGCGCGACAATCTGTCATTGTATCTCTTGTAATGTGACAGTACAGGACATCTGGGAACGCCTCATGACTTTGACCTCATGAGTAATTCCCAAGTGGACAAGCAACATTTTGATTTCTGCAGAGAAAGTCTGACGTTTTTAATGTGATCAAAATTCCAAATCCAATCTTTTGTCATCGAGCATTTGTACCAAAACGTGCAAAAATGTAAAAAAAAATTGTCCATCAAGGCAGCAGGGGCTTAGCATTTAAATTTACTGCAAATTATAGTGCCCCCTATGGGCGAAATGGTCACAAAATGTAGACCTGCTTACCGGGAATATACTGATAATGATAAATGTGAAAATGCCCGACGATATGATATTATCACAATACTTACGTCACGATACTTAAGTCACAACACAAGATTATTAAAACACTTGAAGGGGAACCTCATCTAACTTGTGGGGGTGTGTGAACATCAATATATGGGATGTGTGTGCATGCGTGAGTGTGTGTGTGTGTGTGTGTGTGTGTGTGTGTGTGTGTGTATACAGGTGAGTAGGTATGTAGGAAGATGGGTTGGGTGTGTGTGTGTGTGTGTGTGTGTGTGATCCCCTCCTCGCATGGCAGGCAGCAGCGTGGCAGAACTGTGGCGTATGAGAGCGCACACTGGACCCGTCGTTTGAACCGTCGCCCGTTGGATTACTCCTCGCTTGGACCGCTGAACGCTGGATTACTCGTTGTTTGAACCGTAGACCGTTGGATTGTTGGACCATTTTGTTCGCCTTGGTGGCTCACAGATTGGTGTTGTCTGTTGACCGTTGGAAATAAATATGTTTGGACATAGACTCCTCCGTTTCCCCCCCCTTATTCTTGTTACACTAACGTCACTATGAACACATGGTCATACCACTGTCAGTGGTTAACAAGATGGCTGATCACTGTAGGCTCTCCTCTCACGACACGACCACGGTCTGCGCGACTCGACAACCATTAGCTGCAGCACGTCCACTTAGGTTATGAAACTGTGACGCATCCAAACTTAACGAACATCGGAGAGAGAAAGGATATGAGGTGGCTGCCATACCGGAATCAGCCTACGCCAGCAGAGGGCGCTGTTCGGCCTCTTCACACTTCTAGTGCCAAAAAGTTGTGGAATTAGCTTTTGCAATGGAAGATTGATACATGATACTCGAAAATATCGGGACATTATGCTGCAATCCTTTTTCTTTCCCCGCCCACCCGTCGTGAATACCTCATAGTAATCCTCATCGGAATGATCCCTCCGATTTGAATATCAATATGTGTCCCTCGCTGTCTCCCTCCCTCCCTCTGTCACTCTGCGGTTGGCTTTAGGCGGCTGCCAGGAAGTTGTTGACGTTGCATTAGGTGCGTCTCAAGGTGGACGCCGGGAATCAGGAGAAGACTGCTGACTCGGGTGCACTTTAAATCCGCCCCCGTGCCAATAAATAGGGTGACACCTTGGACACCCTTTAGCAGGGGGACCGTCCAGCAAATACATTAAACCCCCCCACCACCGTCTTTACATCGATCTCAATGGTGCTACGTGCGCACATGTGCGTGTGTGTGTGTGTGTGTGTGTGTGTGTGTATGTGTGTGTGTGTGCGGGTTTCTGTGGTGCAGTGGTCATCGTTTTATCATTGGAAGGGGAATTTAGTGTGTTATAGAGGAGGATGGGGAAAATGCATACGTGTGTGTGTGTGTGTGTGTGTGTGTGTGTGTTTTTCACACATTGATAATCAGTTTAGTAAAGATCAATAAAGGGGTGTGGCAGATAGGACAGCATCTTTAAGGCAATTAGCCTCGGATGCCAATGGACACGCACCCATACACACCCCCCCCCACACACACACACACACACACACACGCACACACACCTTGGATACCCTCACTGCCATTTCTACGGACGTCAAACATGGCAACATGACATTATCACCGTCAACACAACATCATGTTTCTTCTTCTTCTTCTTCTTGGGTTTTTTTTAGAACTGCAACTTTTCTTCCTGGTTTGTCGCAGACGGAGGCTGCTGAGGCTGCGAGGGGACTCCTGCTGTCACGCCTCCTCTTAAACACCTCCCATTGTGCAGCCGTCAAATCAAATCGTCTCCATTCAGCGCAGTTTAGCTCACTTTTCACAGCCACACAATGGAACCCCCCCCCTCCCCAACCACTCCCCCCCCCGCCACTCCTCCCCCCTCCTCCCCCCTCCTCCCCCTCCCTCCCGCCCTTCTTTTCAGATACAGACAGCCTAAATTTAGCAGCCACCCCTTAGTGATGTCAGAGGAGTACCGACGAGAGAGGAGGGGAAAACAAAAGGAGAGGGAGAGAGAGAGAGAGAGAGAGAGAGAGAGAGAGAGAGAGAGAGAGAGAGAGATAGGTGACCAACGCCCAGGGGAGAAAGGTTACATGTCGGACGCTCGCTGAAAACCCAAAAGAGTGAGAGAGTGAGAGGGCTGGGTGAGTGGTGTTTGGGGGTGTTTGGGGTGGCGGGGCGGAGGGAGGTGGGTGCCCGTGTTAGGGAGAGACTGCAGCCATTAGTCATCGGTTCATAGGCTGGTGACATTTTCATAAAGCAGCAGCAGCAGCAGCAGCAGCATCCACATGGATGGAAGATATCCGCGCGCGCACACACACACACACACACACACACACACACACATGGCTGCACACACGCGCCAACACACACACACACACACACGGTTGCATACACACAGCTGTTTCTATTCTGCTTTCATCCACCCCCCCTTCTCTCTCTCATTCTGGGCATTCCTCTCTCTCTCTCTCTCTCTCTCTCTCTCTCTCTCTCTCTCCTTATCTCATTTCTGTCGATTCCCCCGGTGCAAGCCCTCCCTCGTGATTGGCTGACTTGGCCCCTGATGTCAACTGCTCTGGCGGCTGCACACTCT
>PIJE02000428.1:22500-70000 GCA_002895965.2 Coryphaenoides rupestris
GTGTCAGAACAGTAGAAGAGTTGGAGCTTTAGAGGCAGAGCGGGAGTTTTGGCTGTTTTTAAGTGAAGGTGGTGGCCAGTCGTCTAGCCAAGTTCTAGATGGAGTGCTCGGGCCTGGGGCGTAGGGTCGACTTAATGTTTGGAGGTAGGGTCAGGGGCGGGGTCCTGGTGGACAGCCACGAAGGTCAGTACCAGTGTCTTGAATCTAATGCGAGCGATTACCGGGAGCCGGTGGAGGTCGCGATAGAGGGGTTACATGGGAGAAGTTTGGTCAGTTGAGGCGCGCTGCTGCGTTCTGGATGCGTTGTAAGGGGAGTCCGGCCAGGAGAGAGTTGCATTAGTCGAGACGAGCGATGACGAGCACTTGTGGACTGTAGCAACTGGTAAACTGATCTATTCATCATACATCCTGGTGGACTCTGAGCACTCCCCCCAACTTTTGATGTCACTCCATCCAAACGACGATTTTAGTCACGTGTCACAATTTTGCCATGGCTTGTAATGGCCAATCACGTTCACACCCGGCCCCTTTAATCAAATCAAAACCAGCAAAGTGCAGCATTTGTTTTCTAAGCTATGCCGGCTTTCCAGCTTGTTCTGGATTCTCCCCCTCTTCCCTTCAGCAGAGCCACTGCGAGCACGCCCACGACCCCCCCCCCCACAACAGCCTATAGGACGTTAACACCTGGATGAGAGGGCAGCCCGGGGAGGAGAATGGGAGTGGGAGGAGGGTGACGGAGAAGATAAGGATTCCTCTGTCACGCAGGGACAAGGACAGGGGGTGATGGGGGTGGTGGTGGTGGTGGTGGAAGGGGAGGGTGTTCAAAAAAGGACCTGTCGAGCAACCTTAAGAAGCAGACAGAGGATCCACCACACAGGGGGGGGGGGGGGCAGGAGCTCTTGACAAACACACACACACACACACACACACACACACACACCCCTCTAAGAATATGTCACTGCAGGCCGAGGAGCAACCTTCAAAACAAGTTCAACCTCCTATTTACACGCACACACGCGCACATGAACACATGCACACACACACACACACACACACACACAGGATTTATAACGACGACATACGCTGACACGCAGCAAGCATGTCGAGCCTCTGAAATTCGGAAGCTAGCTTCTGCCCAGCAGAGTGCGGAAAAAAACGGCTGTGAGCAGCAAAACGACGGCGAACTCTACATGTATGCCTTGGCAGCGCGTGGACCGTCCGTCCGCACACTTAGCCGGCGAACGACGCACCGAACGGCGCATCACGACTTAGCTTAGCCCCCACGAAGGAACTGATCTAAGAGCTTCTTGTATTTCGGTCATCCTGTAATTTTTGTGCCCACCGGGTCAGGGGTGGGGGGCTGGGGGGGGATTAGCTCACCGCTAGCCAGGATCCCTTTGCCTTACTTATAAATACTATTTAGGTGACGTGTGACCCCAAGGAATGACTCATGGATGTATGGCTTTCCCTGTTCCCCCTTTCCCCTGAAAAGATTGTATATGGATGGGGAATGCAATGTTATTTTTATTGCGTTGGCTTATCCCATTTCCCAGTGGTGCTTGACAACAGAACGTCAACATCCTTTTTTTGTGTCAAAAAAGTGCTCGCCTAGCCTTAGTAATGGTTTCGGCCATTAGACTCCACCAGAGTCTGGGTGACACAATGAGGCTGCGGAGAGAGAGAGAGAGAGAGAGAGAGAGAGAGAGAGAGAGAGAGAGAGAGAGAGAGAGAGCGTTGAGCGTCGAGATTTTTCACCGATCAGTTCGAGCGGCGACAATGCCGTTACCAAAAATACTCACCTGCCAAACGCTCTCTCCGAGCGCGCGGAACACGACGCGCTGCGTTATTATTGCTGACAGTTTGGTGGGGGTTAGCAGTCCACCGGCGCAGCGCAGCGTGCCGGAGGAAGGGGGCGCCAACACCGCGATTGTATAATTGGTCGGCAAGTGCCGCAATCCCAAGTAGTTGCAGAGAAAATAAGATAAGATGAGATGAGAACTTCATTCATCGCGAAGGAAAATTCTTTTGCTGGAGGTTGCTCAAAAATACCAACAACATAAGAATAAAAACAATAGAATAATACATGTACAGTGTATACGCCTAAAAGAAAAATATTGGTAAGATGACGAAAAACGAACGTGCGAAGCCACCTCGTCCTACTGTACAAATAACTTAGCTTACTGTTTAACTAACGACAAATCCCGAAAGAAGTCGATAAAAATAGAACAAAAACGGTCTTCATCATCTTGGATATGGATACGGTGGCGGCTCAATCAGGCATGAACAGCTGATCACTTCTTTACCCGCTTTGTGTCACTTAAACACAAAAAGGCACGGAGACGCTAACATGCATTGTATCACGTGCATGAATCACGCATGTGAGGAATTTCATGGGTAATTAAGCTCAATCATATTTTCCAACCACTTACATTGTAATGGACTAGAGAGAGCTGGCGTGCGTACCCATGAGCCTTCAGTGTGCAGAGTTGCAAATGGACTTCGGTTGTACTCGTACTGCATAACGAGCGCGCACGCCGGTTTTGCCCGAATTTGAGCTTTGATTGAGCGCTCGTGCGTTTCGGCTCTCCACGGCAAAATGGCCACTCGCCAAACGAACGCTTGAGAACTGTGAGACTCAATCAAACGCTCACAACAGCTCACAAGTTGCTGACAGCATGGCTTCAATGAGTCAGTGAAACTGCGTCACTGTTTATTCATGGATGTTGCCCTCCTCAGTGACCAGCTAGGGGGGGCGGGGGGGGAGGAGGGGGCGTGGCTTTGGCGTCGGCTGCAACAAACAATGGGGCACGGCGGTGGTTCGTTCACGGGCAATGAGTCGACTAACTGTGGCCCTAGCGAGGCGGTTACATCCTCTGGAGACCTGCAAAGGAGTCTGGATGGAGACAGACTTCCAAGGCAGCGGCAATGCAATGCGTCGCGAGTCACAACCACAAATCATTACAAAATAAAAACAGATGAGGACAGATGACATTTTTTTTTTACATATTATATTCAGTAGCAAAATTGTTGTGGTCAATACAATATTTACAATAACTTGGAACCGTGTGGCTCGCCGCTGTTTTCTCAGTGTCGCAGCAGTGGAGCGGGCGCACGGGATTGTGGGATATGTGGACCGCGGAGGATACGACCGCATTCTGCCTTCGAAACAACCTGCCTGGCCGCAGGCCTCAAGCAGGCCTCTGTGGACGGCACTTTATGCAAATATTTGTCCGGACATGACTTGATACCTCCCTGCTGCCTCCGAATAGCCGTTTGGGACCCAGCCGATATATATATATCTATATATATATATACAGTATATCCATCCAGTATATATTTATATCTCTGTGTGTTCTGCTCTCTCCCCCGCAATGAGACTGCATGTGTCCACTAGTCCAGACCCACATCCGGCAGCACGATACTACACGCACGGACACAGCTCTGGTTCCGGTTTTTATTTGTTGCTGGCTGAGAAAACGTTCAATAAAAGTCTCTCCAGGGTTCGATCGGGTACCGGATCGAACCCTGGCCGAGGCAAAGCAAAGCGTTGCTACAGCACTGATGAAGTAATGCGCTTATATATTATTAAGCCTCGTCTGAATAATGCATCTCGTGTTTCTTCTAACGTCATGTGCTAATTAATCAGGATTGTAATCAACCCTTGGAAGTGTGTGTGTGTGTGTGTGTGTGTGTGTACATTTTGGATGTCAATTAGTACGAGAAATGAACATTGAATGCGGAGCTTCAATTTAATTAGCATTATACATAACCAATCAGCCTTTAAAATAATGGCTGCTTTGATTAGAGTAGATTATTGTGCACTAATCTAGCTCGGTGTGACTCCCGAGGCAGCACAGAGTCGTCGTTGACGCTGCCGGTGTGGTTGTATTGGTGAAAGACGGACCTGATCACAGAGAAGTGAATGTCCTGTCCTTAACCGGTCACTCTCTCCCCCATGGGGTTAAAGGTTAAGGCTTAGGCAAGCACACACACACACACACACACACACACACACATCGTTATGCTCCCTATTCAATAATACTATTTTTAAAACTGAATACTGTGAATTTTTTAATGTAAATGTTAGTTTATACTGTGAATTGCTGTAAATTATTTTCTTTTGTATCTTATCGATCCCCCCCCCCCGCCCCCACACAGGGGATTAATGAATGTATTAATACAGTTATCTATATATCTATCTACTGTATCTACTGTATCTATCTACACACGTACGCACACACACACACACACACACACACACACACACACACACTTGTCACTCCACAAAAGTTGCTCCTCAACTTTGTGACTCTTCACCACCCCACCCACCACCACTAGTCTGCAGCTGAATGCGTCGCGATTGAACGCTATTGAAACGGGATTTCTTCAACCACTTGTTGGCTGAGCACGGCGGAGGAGGAGGCGGAGGAGGAAGAGGAGGAGGAGGAGGAGGAGGAGGAGGAGGAGGAGGCCTCGGCATCCGGCTCTGTGTGGCCATGATGCAGCAGTGCGTCACCACGGCGACGACTCGCTCTCTTTTGTTTGACAGCCAGCCCGGCGCTCCTGTCAAGGACACCGCCTCAGAGGAACTGCCGACAACTCGTTTCAAAGCAAGCGGTTGATCTGTTTTAATGTTATGTTTTGGTTTTTTTACCTGAAGGACACGGCACCTTTTTGCACCTTTCAACACCAAAAAATGAAATAATCCTAATAATTATTAAAAAAAAAACCTTGGTTAATGCACGCAGTTTGAGAGAGTTTGAATGCGCCGAGAGGTAAAGCAGTTAACAAGCAGCAAGCGGCAAGCATAATCTATGGGGTGTGTGTGTGTGTGTGTGTGTGTGGTGTGTGTGTGTGCGTGTGTGTGTGTGTGTGTGTGTGTGTGTGTGCGTGTGTGTGTGTGTGTGTGTGTGTGTGTGTGTGTGAACCGTGCTGAAGAGTGTCACGGTTCACCTGCCAGGGTTTATTGCTTGGGACACGATGAAAGGGTAGCATAGGCTAGCTTTGAGCTGTGGGAGGGAGAGGTGGCCACGCTCCTGAGCGGAGGTCTGCACCGCGCCGGACCACCTGAGGCAGAGTCCACTGAGGGGAGGTTAAACGTTTTTTTCTGAACAGTATTCTTATAAACATAAATACAAAAATGACTCTTAACAATTAGTAATATAGCACCTAATAAGTACGGTAAAAAGTAAAACGTGACAAGTGAAGTAGTAATACTCTGGCTGTTGATTTACAAACAATTTGAACGGACTAAGGAGGATTTCCCATAATTGGTGATGGATGTGATCTGTATCTACTGATACAAAGTACAGATGTACAAAATAACAATAGAATGTAACAATAGAATGTAGAATGTATATTGCTAATGGTAACAGATGATTTAATGAAGCTAGGAGAGACAGTGACGGAGGTTTAATCACCCAGAGAGTTGTTTCCATTATGTTTGATTGTTTGACCAAACAACTTTTACTTTAAATGGGGCGTGGCACTAATACCTCTGTGGGGTGGTATACTTCTATATATATATATACATAGCTCAGGTGTTGTGAGAGGTAAAAACCCTATTTCCACACTCGCTCTTCAGGGAGTGCTGACCTAACTGCCGGCTGGTCCCTGGAGCCGGGGCTAACTCTGTAGACCCATTTGTCAACACTGACCCTAAAACGCCCACCATCACCACCACCCACCACCACCACCACCCACCACCACCACCATAACCCAGTTTCTGTCCCTACTCCCCTCACACATCAGTGATGTTAAATCGTCAAAAATGCTGCCGATTCATCAACAATGATTGTCTAAAGGTTTTTCCCGGATATTCTGCATCAACCAGGCCATCGACAATACCCAGAACTTTGAATCCCAGGAACTAGGCCTAGTTTTCAAGGAACTAAAAGGTTCCTTCAGCCGGTTGTTAGCTTTTTTTGGGGACACTTGGGTAAAATAATGTCCTCGGAACTTAATTTTGACTTTTGGAGTTCCTCCGAAGGTTCCTAGCACCTGGAGAAAGTTCCTACCTGCGGTGGAAAGCCACTGCAGATACATTTCCCCACCCAAGCTAAAAACCACCCTCACTGTAACTAACTAACGTGATGTGAAGTAAAAAGACCTCATTATACTTTTTATGCAGTGTTCAGCTCCTAATAAGCCACAATGACGCCAATTCTCTATTTCCATGAACCAGATTTGAGTCCACGGGGAACTGAGTCCACGCGTTGCTCAGACAAGGGAGTCGTTCCGGTCCTTCAGGCTGAGCCCGCGCTCTGCCAGCGGCACCAGAGACCTCAGCTCCCCCATTCTGGTTGAAGGACGACCTCTGCACGCACGGCCCCGCGTACGCCCGTCTATAATCTACCAATCCCACCGGTAATGCCTTTGAAAAGCTGCGCGCATTCACGGCGAGATATTCACAACCATCATTAAAAAACGGAACGATGGAAAAGGGTATTTCCCCCCCCCCCCCCCCCCCCCCCCCCTCTGTATTTTCCATTTGAATCGCTATGACGAGACTTTTGCAGACATCATTGAAGGGGGTAAAGCAAAGGGCCACAGCATTAAGATATTGTAGTTAACATTATTATTATGGTTTGCTTCATCTAAGTGCGGGGGGGGGGTTAATAGGCACTGGTTTTGTGTCATCGTCAGCATAAAGAAAACATATAAAAAAAAACGTGGCGACAAGGAACCCAATTAGAGACGGCTTCTTTAAAATGACCGCGCTCCGCTTGCCGAGCTGTCAACTTTTTTTTTCCCTTCGCTTTTGTTTCCGTTCCCGTTTCATCTGTCTGCTTATCGCTACTCACTCTCTCTCTCGCTGTGCGTTACTTGAGATGCCGAGACTTCCATCTTGATGCCTCCCCCCCCCCCCACCCCCAGAGACCCCTCCTCACTACGTCACGAGCATCACGGTGCCCAACGACACCTTGAGGACGACATGCTAACTATTGGGGTGCAGATGAAAGAAGTTGTGTGAGCGGTGGGAGTGTTTGTGTGCACAAATGACCTAAAAAGCTGAAAATAGCTCTCTGGAAGAATTCACTGCGGCACTGAATCCCTGCAAGACTGGGGAAAAAAACTGGAAAAAACTACAACAACAACAGAAGAAGAAGAAGAAGAAGATCAGATCGACGGGGGACATCTTCATTGTGAGACAATGCCCCGGCTCATGTGCACACGGGCATGTCGCCTCGGCTTCTCGCCAACATCGTCCCCTCCAAACCTATATCCCGAATTTATCACGTTCATTTATTATTCATCCGCTCCACCGCAGCACTAACACCAACAACGGACGCCTCCGTTAAAAACTCCACGGTGCATTTAAACTTGGTTTTTTTATTAAAGAATAAAAAAGAGCAATCCAACAAATATCGACGAAGATTTGACGATGGGCCTTTGTCCGCGGACATTCAAGCGTCACGCCACCCACTGACGAGGAGGCGCGAGTTCCCTTGCTGTCAGTTCAGAGAGAACCAAGGTTTCTGTCGCGTCAAGAGTCAGAAGGCGATAGATACTTCCCATTGTGCTCGTAACAAAAGCGCGTGTCTTGCTGTCGACCAGGAAGGGGTCAACCTACTAGCGACCTATCGTGAGGCCGTGAAACTTTCTGATGAGATCACGAGCAGTTGAAACTTGCAGCGGCGTTACATTGTTGTTTCACGCTCTTCCGACTAAAATCTTAGGCTGTTGTAAATCTCTTTGGACAAAAGTGTCTGCCAAGTGCCCTGAATGGAAATGGAAATGGGAAATGTGTACAACAACAACAGCAACAGCAGCAGCAGCAGCAGCAGCAGCAACACGGCTCAACAGAGGAAGAAGGCTGACTTAATTGTCAAGCTTGGTCACGAGGCAGCGCTTAAGACCCCCCCCCCCCCCCCCCCACCCCACCTCCTTCTTCTTCATCTTCCTCTTCTTCTTATCCTACACCGGGAGAGAAGATTAAAGTAAAAGGAGAGTAGAGTGGGGATGAGAAAATAAAAAAGAATGTTTACGGCGATGAAAAATGAACAAAGGTTCCCCGGTGTTTTTTGTGTGTGTGTGTGTGTGTGTTTTTTTGGGAGGTGGTTAATGCCTGGTTGCACAGCTCTTGTTCGGCAGCTTGTCACACAGGCCCCGTCTTCCACTCCATCTACCAATCTGTCCATCTGAGGGTCCCCGGCCCCTGTGCTACTCCAGGACAATTAACATGGACTTCACGGTCCACGGGGCCCCTCTCCTCCATAATGGAGCAACGAGCAGAGCACCACGGCGTGGGGGTGGGGGGGGCGGATATTTAATTCATGTCTCTCTCTCTCTCTCTCTCTCTCTCTCTCTCTCTCTCTCTCTCTCTCTCTCTCTCGCTCTCTCTCTCTCTCTCTCTCTCTCCGATCTCCGCTCTCTCTGCCTGGATACTTCCTCGCCTCCCTGTCTTTCCACCACAGCTCACTGCCCCCGACACAGTGCAGGCGGGCCTAAGCTAAGCTACGCTACGCTAGTTGCTTAGGGAGCGGCCGCCCGCGTGCTCGCCCATCCCCATGGCACGGGTGTTGCTGGGGCAGGGTGGGAGTGGGGGGGGAGGAGGTGCTGTGCGGGGGGGGGGGGGGGGGCGCGCCAGCCTACTTCTAATGCGATTGCCTGCGTACACTGCAGAGCCACTGCAGAATAATGTATGGTGTGTGTGTGTGTGTGTGTGTGTGTGTGTTTGTGAGCATCGCTGTGTGTTTGTTGGTGAGTTCGCGTAGGAAAGTAGAGTGTGCTTGTGTGTGTGTGTGTGTGTGTGTGTGTGTGTGTGTGTGTGTGTTTGTCTAAATCGCAACAAAAGCCAATTTTAAAGCAAAAGTAAATTAACTTTCACCTGTGGCATTAATCTTGTGTGTCTGGATGTCACTGAGCCCATCCACTGAACGATGGGCTTGCGCATAACAGAACAAATATATGTTGTCGTCAAAAAAAGATGTTGTCGTGTTTTGTTTTTCGGGCAGGGGGGGGGAATAAAGTAAAGCCCTCAGCACACACACACACACACACGCACACACACACACACACACACACACACACACACACACACACACACACACACACACACACACACACACACACACACACACACACACACACACACACACCACTACATAGAGTTGGGCAACTCCTGAATACTCCCACTGCTTCATGGACCTTCTGCGTCCATCAAGAACCATAGTCACATGGTATTCCATGTGCCCTGCTCCCCTCCTCCCTGCTCCCTGACTCCGTGTGGGCACCACCACCACCAGCACCACCAGTGGCGGCGGGGGCATCGGACTCGGATTGTTCTCCTATTGACAGAACCGAGCCTGTGCCACGCGACCCGCTGGCGATTCGCCTCATGTCAACTTCCTGTCCCTATTCCTATTCCCAGCACAGCTTTCCCAATGTTCCAATCGCTGTGCAGCTCTTCTGTCTGTCTGGACTACAGGAAGCCAACAGGAAGCCTACAGGAAGCAAACAGGCAGCCTACAGGAAGCAAACAGGCAGCCTACAGGACACAGACAGAAGCCTACAGGAAGCATAGGGGCAGCAGTAGCTCAGGAGGTAAGAGCGGTTGTCTGGCAACAGGAAGGTTGCTGGTTCGATCCCCGGGCTCCGCCTAGCTAAGTGTGGAGGTGTCCCTGAGCAAGACACCACCTAACCCTAACTGCTCCTGACGTGTTGGTTGTTACCTTGCATGGTTGACACCACCGTCGGTGTATGAATGGGTGAATGTCAGGCAACTGTAAAGCACTTTGGATAAAAGTGCTGTATAAATGCAATCCATTTACCATTTGCAGACAGGAAGCCAACATGTTGCAAGAAAACTTAGAAATAATGAATTCCCTCAATCCTTTCATTCTAATTGAGAGTCTAACCATGAAGGTCATGGTTAGCATGAGGTATAAAAAAAATGAATTTAGTGCCGGCATGTCAGCGACTGAACTTTGACCTTGTCATTTCTAGCCTATACTGTCATTTGGGATGATAGTATAGGCATAGTACCTATGCATCAACCACAGTGGAGAGACTCAATGCTAAATGCTAACATTTTAACGTGTCCTTTTAATTGTCATTGTTATCTCCAAATGAGGGTAAAGTGCCTGCCTTAACATAGCCGTGATTATATTATATTATATATTCAGCAGATGAAACCAAAGTCTGACTCAACCACGCAGTCACAGGGCGTGTCAGATCAGCCAAGTGTTGTCCTCCTCTATAGCCTTGCACTCATTCCACTTGACTGGCAACTAAAGGAAAAATATATCTCCCAGGCGCCAGGGAGCCATTTTGTGTCCATATACAGTATACTGTCAGCACCATCCACCGCACTCAAAGTGTAGCTCCTATTGCATTCAGCAGGAGGTGTGAGTAGAGTCAGTGTCAATTTGAACAATGACAACGTTGAGCCGTGACACTCTGGGACCTTTTTTTTTTCGGAAATGCCTGAAGTGGGAGGGACTGACAAGTATCTGCAAGTGAATGGAGAGTCCGTTTTCAAAATGGCTGAATTGCGAACGACATAATCCAGCCGCAGTACGTTTCAATGGCTGTCGCACATCAACAAGTGATCGATTTCCCATTAATTTCCCCCGTGGACCAATTGAAGGACAATTCAACGGAGAAACCCGTCGACCCCCGATGAGCATCTGAGTATCAGTTATTCGTCCAATTCAATTATACAACGTCGCTGCTGTCTGTTCATTCTGCAACGATCCAATCAAATCACAATTATGTAATAATCTCTTGTCCCCCATACTTAGATACTGTAGATAGTCCCTCATATTAAGAAAAATAGATTTGAATTTCTCATTGTTTTCATGAATTAAAGGAGACATTGGGAAAGAGTTTTGAAATAATTGAGTGCAACTTTCCAATATAATCTGTCTAATTAGAGTCTCCCAATAGACCCATGGGAGTCTATTGGGAACTCTGCGAACAGGTTCAGCACCTATTAGAGATAACGTGACGATATTTTTTTTTGCATCGTGATATTAAATGTTCACACCATTTCATCTCTACCCACTGATTCCTTCATTCCTTTGTTCAAGGTGATGTTTTATATGATGTCTTCCTTGGTGTCTAAACTTAGTAGACATGGTCAGTAACGCATGTGGCTTCACTCTTCACCAATCCAAACTCAACCCTGCAGTGGTCTGTGCTTACCAGCCCTTGTGTCTTTTCTTAAAGGCACACAACGGATTTCCATTGGCTCAACTAAAATAACAATAACTTGCACATAACGCAACAAGAACAAACTAATAATAATGGTCCATAATGAAATATGGGCCTGAAAGTTACAATTTGTTTTTGTTTGTTTTTTTTCTCACTGTGTCTCTGCGCTCCGCACAAGTTTGATTGGCAGGTCTTTCTGATGGGAACTGTTGTTTTGATTGGCAGGTCTTTCTGATGGGAACTGTTTGGTTAATAAGTAACTGTCAGACACGGTGACGTGGAGGAGGGAAACTCATAGAGAAGACTCTGTGATGGACAGAACTTGTTTGCCTGTGTGTCAACGTTTTTTTAAATAATGACGAGCAATGGACTAATGCTGACCAAAAGCACGACAAAAAAACGCGATACATGACAATACACGACAAAACCGACAAGGAATAAAAGTAGGTCCACTGACATGCAGTATATGTGAAGAAGCTGAACAAGGGAACGCGGTGCAGGTGGGGAGATTAACAACAAAGCACATCTGAGGGGAATTAAGTGATGAGAGAGTCGACATAAAGTCTGAGGACATCTGGTGGATTGGAGGGGAAGGGCAGCACAAGACACAAGACAGGCAGCAGGGCGGGAAAACACAAAACACATAGAAAGGGCGCGCAAGTAAAATGCTAATTTATGCACGTTTCCGTCCACCACTGTTATGCTCGGCTACTTTTTTCGTGTCTGATATTTGTTCTCGTGGACAATATTAGCTTTGTAAAACAGTGGCTAGCTTTAACATCTGAGAAATGTAGATGCATGCATGTCCGTATTTGCATTGCAATAATAGAGAAATAGAGAAATGTAGATGCATGCATGTCCGTATTTGCATTGCAATAATAGAAATAGTTGTAATTGTTTTAAATGGGGTTTTTTTTGGCATAGTTAGTGGCCTGCTATATCACCGCACGACGCAACGTAAAGAAAGACTCCGGGGAAAAGAATGTCAAACACTGTGTTTAAAACGCCTGTGCTTTACAACACATGTGCTGACCTTTTCCATCGCTGCCTGCATTATTATAACAGATCCACGGTCTGTAACAGTTTGATAACGGAGATTGCGGCAGCTATAGGTCGACGCTTCCCCGTCAGCCGATGAGTTGGTACCGCAGACATTGTAATCCTCAGTATAAAATGCCAAACCGCAATCTTTGTGAGCCAGCTGTGGAAAAACTACACGAGTAAACTCTGAAAATTGTAGTTTCGTAATAAATGGCTAAACACCACATAAATCAACATCGCCATGAACCTCTTTGCAAACATCTGTGCTGCATGCATACAACTTCATTCATTGAATGAGACGCTGCAAGTAAAATAAAGAAAAAATAGTGGCTTTAGTAATGGTTATACTGCATTTTATAAACACAGACACAGATTATAAACTGTTCGTCTAACAATGTTGTGATACGGGGACCGTACACAGCACAGAAAGATAACATTTTCCTGTTTTCTGGCTCAATAAATATCGGCCCTTCCTTCCACTCAGTAAGACTTGGCTGCAGTTATAGTCCCCATTTGATCTGTAAAATGGTGTCCATTGCTAGCGGCCATTGTTAAATATCTTGCAGCCAACAACAACAACAACAACAACAGCAACAACAGCGACTGAATCGAAACTGAATCTCACAGAGCCACACACACAAGCTGATTGGCGAGGGTGTTTTTTGCCGGGAGGGCAGTGGCCCTGAGAAAGCGCTCCTGGTTTTCTGAAGAACCCCTGCAAGTCCCCGGGAAAAAGCGATGTGTTTGCCAGGGCGTTCAGGTGAATGAAAATGTCCATATCTTGATCCATAGAACGCATGTGTTAGCAGTGTTTTCATTTGATTGTGTGGGCTTGGAGAAATATTGTCATCGTTTCCTTTGTAGTTATTTTTGGATTTGACTCTGTGGCGTGAAATTTGAAAATAAATAAAGAAATAAACGATACGCCGCCGCCGCCACCGCCGCAGACACCGAGATTCGACACGGAGTCTTCACGCCGTTAAAATGGATTCCGGGGTCACGGCGCTACACGTCGAGTTAGGCGCTAATCAAATCCAGGAGGATCGTCTCCCAGTCGCCGCAAACGCGCCGATCGATAGCCGACATCAGACGGGTCACAGGCTAGCATTAAGTTAAGGCGCTGAGGAGGAGGAGGAAGAAGAAACCAAATGGGCTCGAGGTGTGGGGGTGTGGTGGGGGGTGGTCTGGGGGTCCACAACGGAGGAACCCACAGTGGTGCCGCCGCTATTGGCCGGGGCCTGATTGGTGTTTGAGTGCGAGTCGATAACCATTTAGCATGATAGCTGCACACGCTAGCCCCCAGACGTACGACCAGGAGTTCGATGAGAGAAAGAAACGTGGATATGAAATGCGGGAATTATGAAATATAATAAGGACATCGAAATGAATCAGAAAAAAATTAAATGATAATCGTAAAGAAGAAAAAAATCATTTTTCAGGCCCTTATCAAATTATCTTCAAAAGAGTCTCATCAAGAGGAAATTGCTTGGAATGCAGCACATGGGAAGACATTTCATACTCATTATCAATAATGTATTCTTTTCAATACGGGCAAAATAGATGTTATATTGAACAAAGGAGTCGTGACGTATGGAAGGGACCAGCGTGCTCAGATACTGCAACATTTATCTAATTAACAAGCAGGGAGAGAGACAGTGAGAGAGACAGGGAGAGAGACAGGGAGAGACAGTGAGAGAGAGACAGAGAGAGAGAGACAGAGAGAGAGAGACAGAGAGAGAGAGACAGAGAGAGAGACATTGACAGAGAGGTGGAGAGAGGGACAGAGACGGAGAGAAAGGAGGGGGAGAGATACAGAAAGAGAAAGAGAGACAGAGAGAGAGAGAAACAGAGAGAGATAGTGAGATACAGAGAGAGAGAGAGAGAGAGAGGGGGGAGGGAGATAGAGTGAGGGAGATAGAGAAAGAGAGTGAGATGGATCGAAACAAATACAGAGAGAGAGATTGAGAGAGCGAGAGAGAGAGAGAGAGAGAGAGAGAGAGAGAGAGCGAGAGCAGGAGGAGGGGAGGTGGGGAGAGAGAGAGAGAGAGAGCGAGAGAGCAGGAGGAGGGGAGGTGGGGAGAGAGAGAGAGAGAGAGAGAGCGAGAGCAGGAGGAGGGGAGGTTGGGAGAGAGAGAGAGAGAGAGAGCGAGAGCAGGAGGAGGGGAGGTGGGGAGAGAGAGAGAGAGAGAGAGAGAGAGCGAGAGCAGGAGGAGGGGAGGTGGGGGAGAGAGAGAGAGAGAGAGAGAGCGAGAGCAGGAGGAGGGGAGGTGGGGAGAGAGAGAGCGCAAGATGAAAGCATAAAAGAGGAGATGAGGCATAACTAGTCCCTCTTTTAGAAATGGGGGGGGGGGGGGGGGGGGGGCTTGGGGATAGGACTCTCTGGGGGCTGACATGGAAAAGGCTTCAAGCCAACTGCTACGCGATTAGTCTCAGAGTGCAAGGCACACAATCAAATACACACACACACACACACACACACACACACACACACACACACACACGCACACACAGGGACAATACAATGTGTGTTTTAAAGACCCTAAAAAAACACAAACCTGAGCACCGTAAATCCTCTAATAGTGGCCGGGGCCTTTATTGACTGAGCCGCAAAGAGCACCAGGCCTTTGTTGGAGGCAGTCTTATATTAGAGGCAGGCCTTTATTTCTTAAAGTTAAACTCTCATGGACATAATCCCTTCATTTCCTGACTTTTATTGCAAAACATTGCACACGTTGCCACATAAAAACGAAACAAACAAAACAGTAAGATTCAGCTGCAAGTAATATGGTAACAAAACAGCACCGCAGCCTCACGGAGGGAAAATACGGCCACAAAACAACCCTGTCTCTTTAAAATTCACGTCAAACTTTCGTCTGGTCGGCGCCATGTTTGTTTTCTCTTCTCTGGTCGCTCTGTGTTACGTAGACACGTTGTGTTGTGGGACATTCAGGCTGCACAGGTCATTCAAACTACCGTAGTTACATTACTGGTGTATAACACGCACCAGGAGTTTACCGTATTAACCGTCGTTTTTTTTCTTCGTTTTTTGACCCGGCCTGTGTTGGAGGCCGGCCTTTATTCGTCCGTGTTGACCACGCCCCCCCGGCCATTACGAGAGACCGGCCTTTAGTGGAATACAGGCCACACACATATTAGAGGATTTACGGTATATAACCATGAACACGCATTCACACGTGATCGCACGCATGTACGCACTGCACCGGCACACATCCACACACACACACACACACCATGGCTACGCCAGGCCTGGCCCATGGAGATGCCAACACACTCAGGGAAGGGCCAGGGGGGGGGGGGGTGGGGGGGGGGGGGGGGGGGTAATTATTAAGGGAGCAGATCTCCTTCCCTGCGCCTCTCACTTGAGGAGTGAGGTAGTCTGGCAGGAAGCTACTCTCCTGGTGCTCCTACACAGGGCCCCACCGGCCCACTCACACGCTGGGGGTCGGAAGACAACAATAGTCAGGAGAAATCACGGAATAATACCCGTGGACTTGACTTCCGTATCATCGTATCATGTGCCAAGATATTATTTATATAACGTGTTATATAATGACATCGTTAGGTAATGTCAGTATGTAGTCCTGTGAAGAACTAGACTAACGGGGGACTAACTTTAAAAGTAACCTAGAGGTTAGGAAGCTGAGCATTATGTACATAGTCCACGATCTGGACTATGTACTGACATTATGGACGATACTAACATTACTATAGAATACTATAGCCTATAGAAAGATCATGGACTGTGTGTGTGTGTGTGTGTGTGTGTGTGTGTGTGTGTGTGTGTGTGTGTGTGTGTGTGTGTGTGTGTGTGTGTGTGTGTGTGTGTGTGTGTGTGAGTGTGTGTGCCCCCCCCCCCTAGAGCCTGCCTCCCCTCTCTGATCGTCTGTCCCCCTCCCTCCCCCTTCCTCTCCACCTCCCATCCCTCCACTAATGACCACCTTTCCTCAAACACCCCACCTCTCCACACCACTCTCTCTCTCTCTCTCTCTCTCTCTCAACACTTGAACAAGGAGCAGAGACGCGGTGTCGGGGCACGGTAGAACGGCCCCCGAGAGGAGAGAGAGAGAGAGAGAGAGAGAGAGAGAGAGAGAGAGAGAGAGAGAGAGAGAGAGAGAGAGAGATCCACAGGAGAAGAAGAAGAGGTAACAACACTGTCCATGGTGGCCGCCCCAGTCAGAGGGGGCCACCGGCTCTGCTCAAACACACGTGGTGGTTGTGTGTGGTTGCTGACACCAAGACGGAGAGAGAAAACTTCGGACGGTGCAATTTCAGTTTGGTCTCCCCTTACCATGCATCCATCCAACATACCGACCATTCCATCCATCCATAAATCAATACATCCATCCATCCATAAATCAATACAGCCATCCATCCATCAATCAATAGATACATCCATCAAATGTACTGGCCAATTCATTCATCCATCCATCCATAAATAAATACATCCTTCCATCCATAAATCAATACATCCATCCATCCATAAATCAATACATCCATCCATCCATAAATCAATACATCCATCCATCCATAAATAAATCCATCCATCCATCCATACATCAATACATCCATCCATCCATAAATCAATCCATCCATCCACAAATCAATACATCCATCCATCCATCCATCAATCAATAGATCCATCATATGTACCCGGCAAATCATCCATCAATCAACAGATCAATCCATCCATAAATCAATCCATGCATACATCCATTCAGCCAAACTATTCGTCCATCTATCCATCATCCAACCAAACTATCCCTTCCTCCAACCCACCGACCCACCCGTCCGTCGTCCGTCATTCATCCATCCGTCCATCCATCCCTCCATCCACCTGTCAGCCAGGTACACACCTTGTCGGCCATGATCATGGACGAGCCCCCGTGGATGCCCAGGATGGGGATGAGCGTCTGCGAGGAAATAAAATCCAAAATCTGGGCGATGGCCTCCTGGTCGGTGCCGTCGCCGAACACCACGCCGTGGATCTTGGTGCCGGACATCAGGTCACACATGTGGGTGATGATGCTCTTGGGGTCCGTCTCGTTCACCAGCAGCGACACCACGTTGACATCCACCGGCTCCTCCTTGCTCCACAGCGCGCGGATGTCGCGGTCCGAGATGTAGCGCGTGCGGCCCAGGATCACGGCAATGTTCAGCACCGGCACCTTGTCCGAGCCGCCGCCCCCGCCGGCCCCGCCCCCTCCGCCGGCCCCGCCCCCGCCGCGCTGTTTCTGGGCAGAGGCGGGTCCGGTGAGGAGAACCAGCATTACCGCCAACAGGACCAGCAGGAACAACGCTCCGCATCGAGTACGACTACTACTACTACCACTGTGAGTACTGCGAGTGTTGCGAGTACCACCACCGCCGTCACTACTGGTACCGCTGCTGATCCTCCGGCCGCCGCTGGTTGACATGCTGCCCAACCTCTTCATCCCCTGGAGAGAGAGAGACAGAGAGACACAGAGAGAGAGAGAGAGAGAGAGACAGAGACACACAGAGAGAGAGAGAGAGAGACAGAGGAGAGAGAGATAAAGATGTAGAAGGGGTGAGGGTGAGAAGCATAAGAAGTGACTTGTTATTATCTTGTTCGAAGCAACACAAGCACAGACACACACACAAACACACACATACACACACACACACCCACACACACATGCACCCACACACACACATTTCCTGATGCACAAAACACAGACAGCAGTATTTGGTGTTACATTTCTTATTACTGCCTTACTCTAATTCTAACTCTACGTTATTCTGTTTTGCGGTCACAGTTTTTGCCAGCGGATTATGCAGCAGCCGTCTTAAAGAAGCAGACAATTTATTTCCCCTCCTGTCCGTAATTAGCGTGCTAGCATAGAGCGACAAAACATTCAGTAGCCATTATTGTAACAGCGGAGCTGTGTTTCCCCCGAACACTTTGTGTTAACGGCTTTATTACGATCGCAAATGTGCCATGTTGAGGAAAAAAAAACCTGCTTGTGCGTCCGTGTGCATGTGCGTGTGTGTGTGTGTGTGTGTGTGTGTGTGTGTGTGTGTGTGTGTGTGTGTGTGCGTGCATTAGGGCTCCACAATTAATCCAAATATTATGGTAATGACAATAGGACCAAGTGCAAAATCCAAATCACATGGGCTGCAATTTTTTGATAAGAGTTTAATGTTATGTTGTTGTTCCCGACAGCTGAACAGCTCCAAGACTGAAGCCATCCTAGTCGGCACACCACACCAGGTCCGGATCCTTCTCTGGCAGAATGTTTGTTTTGTGGCTGCCGTTGAGCTTGCGAAGGTGAGTACGAGAGCGTGGACTCTGGACATTGTGTGCTCTCGCACTCGCGCTTGCGGCAGGTGCTGTTATCTGAGCGAATGGTGAAGAGTCTTCAATTGAGGAAGATGGTGGCAGAGTAACAAAAGTTAGTTGAGAAATAGTCCGCCGATCACCGCATGGCTATATGGACTTACTACGTGAGCTGTCTGTAACAGTGATTTGTTTGTCGATCACATGGAGAGCAATCGGCTCCGCGTCTGCGATTTCGTCTGCGCTCCAGCTTCATGTTATCAAATCTTGGGGTCATGACAGCACGACAGACGCTGGCCAGACGTGCGGCGAGGTCAGCCTGCCCCTCCATCACTTACACTGTGTCAAGTGCTATTATATGAGGCAGAGACAAATGAAAACATTAGCCAAGGCGTTTGAATGGGAACTAACAGGTGCAACAGAGGGCTTGCTGGTAACTGGTGTGAAAAAGTGAAAAAAAGACAAGAAACAAAAACGGGGTTAAAAGTCTCTTCAGCCAGAGAACAGATAATTGCATGACCCAGTAAAAAGCCTGGCGCCGTGTGAACCTCAGAGATATAGTGGAAAAGGAACAATGCCCAACTGTGATGAGTGTATTTGTTTTCCTTTCACAAATACCAAGCTTAAAATAAACAGTTTACATAGCTCCACTATATAAACCGTCATCCGTCAGTCAAGTGGAATCTCACTGAAGCCTCAAATCCAATCACTGACTCATCCTGTCCATAAATGTCACAGAATCTTTGAAATGGAGGCATATGCCGAAGACTATATTTCTACTGAGAAAGCGTTAAATATAGATCCTTGCATGCATTTAAAATTCAAAAGACACTGCCCCTCAGACCATTTATATAAACAGCACTAAAGTAAATAAAATAAATAAAATAAATACCACGCTATAAAATTGCACCCGCCTCTGCACCATCATTTCCATCAAGCCACTAAATCACGGCAGCAAAGTAGCACCGAGCGCGCCTCTGCTGCCGCTAACACCAGATAGTGACAACATAAGCTCAGTATTATAAGGCCTTTCTCAAATGCCCCCATCTGCAGGCGCGTTCTGGGTGGTGGATTATCCAACAAGGAATGGGGTTACGTCATAACACTCAAGGCTTCCATTCCAGGTATTGCCTCTTGAAATCGTAGCGTGTATAATATACATGTGTGAAATTGACCAAGTGCATGTGCAATTTGCATGCAGCTGTGTAACCTTAATACTATTAGTTTAACTATCACTGCCAAATGCAGAAAATGTTATATCATATTTATGAAACATTTATTCTGTACTCCTTTACTTTAACTCACAAAAAATATATATTTTCTTGCCCTGAATTTTTAATAGTGGTTCTGTGAACACACATCATACACTATCCTTCACCAACAACTTTACTGGCAACATTAGCAAGCTCAATTGCTCATTGTGATTGGAGTTAATGCCATTTGAGAAAACTATTGCCATTTAGATATAGTGTACCATTCCTTGTAAACAGCCAACAGTGCAACATGCGGAGTGTTGTGTGTGTGTGTGTGTGAGAGTGTGTGTTGCGTGTGTGTGTGTGTGTGTGTGTGTGTGTGTGTGTGTTGTGTGTGAGTGTGCATGTGTATGTGTTTGTGTGTGTGTGTGGTGTGTGTGTGTGTGTGTGTGTGTGTGTGTGTGTGTTTGTGAGTGGTTGCATGTGATGGATGGCATTAGCTTGGTGTTTTGACGCAACTGTAGTATGCATGTGTGTGTGTGTCCATGTGCGTGTGTACATTCTCGTCTTGTGTGTGTGTGTGTGTGTGTGTGTGGTGCGTGTGTCGTGACGGTATATGATGTCTTGCTCATTGTGTGTGTGTGTGTTTGTGTGTGTGTGTGGTGTGGGTGAGGTGGAGGAGTGGGGGTGGGGGTGTAGTGGAGTGGCACAACGGACACACACACACACACACGTCACACACACACACACACACACACGTCACACACACACACACACACACACACACACACACACACACACACACACACACACACACACACACACACACACACACACACACGTGCACACACACACACACACACACACACACCAACATGAACAAAGACCGTGCTCCCTTGCTGGCTTGGACATCCCGTGTGTTTCCAGAGACTCCAGCGCTGTGCTTGTGCTCACTCGTGCTACAATGGGGCATGCATGAAGAGACACACACACACACACACACACACACACACACACACACACACACACACACACACACACACACACACACACACACACACACACACACACACACACACACACACACACACACAGAAGGACAGAGCCGCACAGTTCCAGAGAGTGAGGTGTTGCCGTTAGCTTGTATGTTCCTACCACTGTGTTCTGGTGGCTCAGTGGCAACACGGCAAACAACGTGCTGAAGTAAAGTAAGGAGGAATGTGTGTGCGTGTGTGTGTGTGTGTGTGTGTGTGTGTGTGTGTGTGTGTGTGTGTGTGTGTGTGTGTGTGTGTGTGTGTGTGTGTGTGTGAGTGAATCAGCATGTGAGCCGTGGTGGTGCTGAGCCATGAAACATGCTCTGTGGTGTCCACCAACCTATAGAAGCCTGATGGATTCACCACTGAAGCCACTGCGATTTTGTATGTGCACAGCATCATTGATTTGCTGCACACTCCTCTCCTCCCGTCCCCTTACACACACACACACACACACACACACACACACACACACACACACACACACACACACACACACACACACACACACACACACACACACACACACACACACACTACCAATACATCACCATGCCCCCCTCTGCGTGGGGGAAACCCAGCGATGAATTTTAAAACTGGAGGCGATCAGGAGAGTTCCGGGCTCCCGGTTAGAACAGACCCCACCCCATCTGCACTCCTGCCATTATCCACACTGACCACCTGCCTGGAGGAGATAGAGGCGTGGATGAAGCTCAACTTCCTACAGCTGAACAGCTCCAAGACTGAAGCCATCCTAGTCGGCACACCACACCAGGTCCGGTCATCCACCATCACCAGCATCACCTTCTCTGGCCAGAACATCCCCCTCTCCACATCAGTCACCAACCTGGGTGTTAGAATGGACCCTAGCCTCACCTTCGAGACTCACATCAAACACCTGTGTAAAACGTCCTTCTACCACCTCAGGAACATCGCCAAACTCCGTCCCACACTCACCCTGGCAGATGCAGAGAAGCTCGTCCACGCCTTTGTCTCCTCCAGGCTGGATTACTGTAATGCACTCCTCATCGGGATCCTAGTAACGGCCTCCGGAAACTCCAGTATGTCCAAAACAACCCCCATCCTCAAATCACTTCACTGGCTCCCCGTCTCACTTAGGATTGAGTTCAAGGTCTCCCTCCTCACCCACCAGTGCATACACGGAAATGCCCCCCCGCTACCTCAAGGAACTCCTTACCCCTCAGACCTCCTCACGTACCCTCCGCTCTGCAACCGCCAACCTCCTCAAACCCCCCAGGACCAAGCTCCGCACCATCGGGGGGATCGGGCATTCTGCTCGGCCGCTCCCAGCCTGTGGAATGCTCTCCCCGACTACCTGAGGGCACCACAGACTGTGGATGCTTTAAACGAGGCCTAAAAACCTACCTTTTTTCCAGAGCCTTCTGCTAGATTTTTATTTTTCATGTTTTATACTTAGTTTTTAGCACTTTCACTGGTTTCACACGCTGGTGTACAATTTGTAAGAAAGCATGTTTGCTTGGTGCGGACCCCAACATTCGTCACATCATAGTTTTTATAGTTTCATCGCTTTTTTCACAGTGGAAATGAAAATTTGATGCAAAAATCACTCTAATCAATCATCTCACAAATGCAATATCTGTCAACATGACGACAATATCTGTCACGGGATATGAACACACGTGTTCATACAAGTGCACTCTTGCGTCCAACTTTAATTTTCAAGGTTCTATTGCTGCCAAAGACTTGCAAAATTTATATTTTACCTCTCAACGTATTGGATTTATTCTGTGTGAATTTCAACAGCGATAGATAGACAGCATCTTCAACTGTTGTCACGACAACGAGTGTCCTGGTTTGATGCATTTTTGGGGTTCCCACGGCAACACCAACATTAACCTGTCCCCGTTGGTTCTGGAACGGGACGCCTCAAAAACAACGGATTCCATTTTTCCCGTGCCGCCCAGTCCGATCCAGGAAAGCGCTGCTGGCTGGCTGGCTGGGTGGCTGGCTGGCTGGCAGGCTGGTTGGCTGGCTCGCACGGCACAACAAATAGTGGGACACATGACGCACAACCCGGGAAGGAACTGCTAATAACCATAAATAGCATAAATCGTAAAAATAAACTATGTGAACCTGTATTACACGCGCACACACATGCACACGCACACACACACACACACACACACACACACACACACACACAGTGTTGGTATCCCGTGGGGTAAGACCAGAGGTGAATGACATAAAGTCTACGGGAGGCGGTGCAGAGGGAGGGAGCTATAAATAGCACGGGGATGGGCTCCTGGTACGGTGGAAGACATACTGTATAACATGGAGGGGGGGGGGGGGGGGGGGGGGGGGGGGGGGCTCGGCTGCTGCAGTCCTGCCCTTATCACGGAGGTGTGTTTGTGTGGGGGTGTGACGGATAGAGCAGCAGAGGCAGGGGGCTCTGCAACTCGGTGTGTTTGTGTGTGTGTGTGTGTGTGTGTGTGTGTGTGTGTGTGTGTTGTGTGTGTGTGTGTGTGTGTGTGTGTGTGTGTGTTTGTTTGTTTGCGCTGCAGTACAAGGATATGCATGTGATGGATGGCATTAGCTTGGATGTTTTGACGCCAACTGTAGTATGCATGTGTGTGTGTGTGTGTCCATGTGCGTGTGTACATTCTCGTCTTTGCCTGTGTGTGTGTGTGTGTGTGTGTTTAATGTAGGCCCTGCGTAAGTAGTGCGTGACGGTATATGATGTCTTTGCTCATGTGTGTGTGTGTGTTTGTGTGTGTGTGTGGTGTGGGTGAGGTGGAGGAGTGGGGGTGGGGGTGTAGTGGAGTGGCACAACGGAGCCACGCTGAGCAAGATCCGAGGCGACAGTCGTTACAGCACCAAACGGAGCAGAAGAACACAGTGACATCACCGGAGACAGCGCGCACACACACACACACACACACACACACACACACACACACACACACACACACACGTGCACACACACACACACACACACACACACACACCAACATGAACAAAGACCGTGCTCCCTTGCTGGCTTGGACATCCCGTGTGTTTCCAGAGACTCCAGCGCTGTGCTTGTGCTCACTCGTGCTACAATGGGGCATGCATGAAGAGGAACACACACACACACACACACACACACACACACACACACACACACACACACACACACACACACACACACACACACACACACACACACACACACACACACACACACACACACACAGAAGGACAGAGCCGCACAGTTCCAGAGAGTGAGGTGTTGCCGTTAGCTTGTATGTTCCTACCACTGTGTTCTGGTGGCTCAGTGGCAACACGGCAAACAACGTGCTGAAGTAAAGTAAGGAGGAATGTGTGTGTGTGTGTGTGTGTGTGTGTGTGTGTGTGTGTGTGTGTGTGTGTGTGTGTGTGTGTGTGTGTGTGTGTGCGTGTGTGTGTGTGTGTGTGTGTTGGTGCATGTGTATGGTGTGAGTGACATGTTGCTGTGGTGTCCACCAACCTATAGAAGCCTGATGGATTCACCACTGAAGCCACTGCGATTTTGTATGTGCACAGCACATTGATGCTCACACCCTCCTCCTCCCCTTCCCCTACACACACACACACACACACACACACACACACACACACACACACACACACACACACACACACACACACACACACACACACACACACACACACACACACACACACACACACACCACACACACCATACACACCATACACATACACACAGCACACAACAAGAACACATCACACAGACACACACCACACGCACAAGAACACACACCACGTTTAAATATTGGTAAATAATGACACAATGCCCATTGCATAAGCATTAGCCAAAGAACAATGCTATCACTAGCCACTAATTTAGCCTGCTGTGCAAATACCACAAATTAGCACAAAATTAGCTTGCCAAATAAATGTTCAGCAGAACATTTATTATTCATCATCAGTGGCAGAACTCATGAGTAGACAAAGAAAGCACATCAATGCGGCACACTATACAACTCCTATAAGAGTTGTATAGTGTTGTGCAACTTAAGCTCGTTAGAACAGGCAGGGTGTTAAAACATGAGGAGGGGGGGGTATATGTCTTGAGAGATCTTACTTAAGGCCAAACCATGTCCTGTATGGCCTGTGAAGTTGAACAAAAGAATACATGTAATAGGTTTATTAATAAGACAAGGGAGAAAGAAAGAAAGAAAGAAAGAAAGAAAGAGAGAGAGACATTTTAAAGTCTCTACCTGCTATCGTAGACATCAGAGTTGCGGTCAAACTTGTACGTGGGCTGGAAGTCCAGTGGGCCCTCCTCAAACTCTTGCAGGAGTGGCTCCTTCTTCTTCATCATGGTCAACTAAACACATGCACACGAACATGCACGCGAATGTACACACAGACACACACACGGTCATCACTTAATCACAACAGATTTAGCAGCATTGCAGCAAGACTAATCTCATTAGCACACAAGCTACTCAAAATGTTGCAAAACACGCTGACATGTAACAAAACAGAATACGCTTTATGTTACATGTGCTCTTCACACTTAATGGAGTCCCTATATGTTGTCCTTATAAGTTTGGCTACCTGGTCCATGCTCCAGAGCAGCTGGTAGGTTTGTTTGTCGATACAGGAGCGCACAAAGAGTCCCCCACCACCCCCTGTCCTCCGTGTTGTCATGACGAAACACATGGCAAACTATATTTTGTGCACTTTTGCACTTTTTATGCTCTCTCGGTTGCCAGAGCGGTTGCCAGATTTATTTAGCTTCCATTTTGTGCCACCGCTCGCTTGTCCCCATTCAGGCTGCAGATTGCGCTGCAGATTGTGGCCTCGTAGTTGCCTATGGCAGGTATGCTGTGCACAGGAGCGGGCATCTGGAAAAACCTCGACGCCTCCGCCACCACATGCAGACAAAGGAACATCTGTATGACCTAAACACGGCGCAGACAAACTGACAAACAAACCAGAAAACAAGCGACCCGTGGATGGAGGAGGGATGGGATCAGCCTGGAGAGCCCAGAGGCCACATGCAGCTCACAGCCTCGCCCACGTGAGCACCAGGTTCAGTACCAGAAGCATCCCCAGCTGACCAGTGGTGGAAGAATGACTCTGATCTTTGACTTCAGTCAAATGAGTAATAACACATGTTGGAAATACTCTGTCACAGTAAGTACAAGTCCTGCATTGAAAATGTTGCTTCAGTAAAAGTACAAAGGTTTTAGCATCAAAATATACTTAAAATGCCAAAAGTAAATACTCATTACGCAGAAGGGCACATGTCAGAATAATATATTCTATATTGGATTATGCTTTTAAATGTAATGCAAATAAAGCCTTGTTCATCAAATAATATCAATCAATAATACTGTTTAGATGTTGGATTTGTAATTGTAATCTGCAAAGTAACTAGCAACTAAATATATGAGATAAATGTACAAATATGTGAGTACAATATTTGCCTCTGAGATGTAGTGGAGTAGAAAGTAGCAGAAAATAGACATACTCAAGTAAAGTACAAGTACCCCAATGTGTACCTCATTACAGTACTTAAACGCAGGTACATAAATGTTCTTAGTTACTTTCCACCACTGCAGCCAACATTTACGGCACATTTATGTTACACTTTGCAATACCGAAAACGCAACTGTTCTAATCTTCTGTGAGATTTGCAGAAAAAGAAAATGGCTTCAAAGACTTAAAAAAGAAAAAAGGATCGCCCAGAGACATGAATTCAGTTGTTTGTTTGCTGTAGTGTTTTACGACCACAAGAGCCCCACTACGGGCGCCTACACATCGCTACGCTAGCTGGCACCGGCGCCCGGGTGTCAAGCTCGAGCTAAACGGCCGCGCGGGAAACACGGGCCGACCTCCGCGCGTTATGTTGACGCGCGGAGGTCAGACGGTGACAGTTTACATTGTTTATATCGGACGCGGACATGTGTACGCACTACGCAGCAGGCGCACAGAAAAATGTATTGTTGTGCTGTGACACACACACACACACACACACACGCAGTTTCTGTATTTAATATATAAAAATTGTATGCCTGTATTCTAAAAAGTTTTTCATGCAGTTTTTGCACACCTGAGGGTAAGAGTGTAATCTCTATTGTAGCACAACGGTCGATATTATCAGAAATTGAGACGATTTGTTCATCGATGAACCAAACAACAAAAAACATCACGCTTTGTGGAGCATTAACATTCACATAACGATTCAAATGAAATGCTTTGACATGATCTGTCAAATCAGACGCATCAACGTATTAAATATAAAGTGATTGCGTACCATTCAACACAAACATAAATAAAGACTTTTATGGTACCGAATCCGCGGCTGCTTCTACTAGTGCTTTGAATGCCTCCAATACATTACAGATGTTTTACGTTGTGATGCCGACCTTTCACCTCCTCTCTCGGGAACGCTTGTACCGACTTTATTTGTTCACTGGTCGTTTTAGACACAGATAGCAACAGCTATGTAGCTTCTTGGCGGACATGCTAGTTTTTATTTGTAAGTGTCGACTCAAACGCTGTGGAACAGACGCTGCCAACGCGAGCTGACCTCACACACACACACACACACACACATACACATACACACATGGCTGCCGCTTAGCCTACTTATAGTCACAATAGAAGTCAGCCATTTGCCTTTGGAGGATAATCAAAAATAGCATTATGGCTAGCACATGATAATGTGCTAGCCACATAACATATGCTCTGGTCCTGACAGCCTGTGCAGCGAGACGTCTTGAGGGTTTGTGTTTAGGGGGGTCTGGGGGGCGGGGCTGAATACTACATGTCAGCTGACTTTACGCTCTCATTAATAACTGCAGTGCCATTGAGGACGGTGCTGACATTGTCACGGCACAGGAGTGACACATGTGAATGATGACACAGGCGCACACACACACACACACACACGCACACACACACACACACACACAGACTCGCACACAGAGACAGACTCACACTCACACTGATGACACAGGTGCGCACGCATACGCACACACACACATACACAGACACACACACACACACACACACACACACACACACACACACACACACACACACACACACACACACACACACACACACACACACACACACAGTTGGGAAGAAGCCATAGAATCAGGTCAAATGTGCTCCAATGTGTGATATAAAGCCTGTCATGCAGGTCCACCATCTAATTATATAAATATATATATATATATCTATATATATATATATATATAGATATATATTTTATAAAGTAGTCTGAGTCGTGCTGGCCATTGTTGATGAGATTATTCTCATCTCCACGGAGGGCTGTGCAAAATCTGAAGAATAAAGAGTGATATTTTTAGTTTCCTAGTCAGTATCAGAGGGGAGGTGGATTTAGAGAGAGAGAGAGAACGGGTGAGAGAGAATCCAAAAAAATGAAAAGGAAGAGAGCCAGAGTGAGAGAGAGAGATACAGCAAAAATTAGAGAATGTGTGTCTGCGCGTGTGTGTGTGTGTGTTAAAGAGAGCGAGAATGGGAGAGAAAGAGAACAGTAAAGAGAGAGAGAGAGAGCGGTAAAGAGAGAAGGGGTGGTAGAGAGAGAGACAAAATGGCCTGTGTGTGTACTGTGCATTAGAGAGAGAGAGAGAGAGAGAGAGAGAGAGAGAGAGAGAGAGAGAGAGAGAGAGAGAGAGAGAGAGAGAGAGCGCTCCATCAGCCAAGTTGAATTGAGACGATTTGTTGCCACACAAAAGCGACCATTCCTTGGCACCACAACAGTAAATGATGTTTGGCAGGCACGTGGTCAGCCATAGTTCTCCCTCTCTCATGCATGTATGCGCGCGCACACACACACACACACACACACACACACACAACACACAACACACCACACACACACACACACACACACACACACACACACACACACACACACACACACACACACACACACACACACACACACACACACACACACACGATCACACGGGGTCACATGATTATTCTCCAAAATGTTCCTTTTTCCCGACTCCCAACGACCATATGCACTTAAATGAGAAAACCGTATGAACATGAACGCTGCACCAACTATTCCCTCCCAGAGCTCCAACCACCGCTCTCTGGAGTCGCTGCAGTCTTCCTCGCTCTTCCTCTTCGGTGGCTTTCTGCTCACGACTATATCATCCATACGGTCCACGCGGTCGCATTACACACAGACACACGCACACGCGCACACGACTCGCTTTCACGTGCCTTCATAATTCAACGGCATTATCTTGACAAGGCAATTCGTACGATTGTGCGGGCGACCGACATCGCCACGTTCGCTCGGTGCTTTCATCCTAAATGGCATTAATATTGAATCAGGGCAGGGCTGCTGCAGCACACAGTCTACGCACGCATGTTTTATTAACACGGCCCGGGCTGATACGGCCTAGCATGATAAGCACACTGTATATATATGATGCTGTAAGCCGGGGTTGATGGGTCCCCGCGCGTGTGTGTGTGCGCATGTGTGTGTGTGTGAGTGTGTGTGAGTGCATCTGTTTGTGTGTGCGTGTGTGTTGTGTGCGTGCGTTGCGTGCGTGTGTGAGTGCATGTGTGTGTTGTGTGTGTGAGTGCATCTGTTTGTGTGTGCGTGTGTGTTGTGTGCGTGTGTTTGTGTGTGCGTGCGTGCGTGCGTGTGTGAGTGCATGTGTGTGTTGTGTGTGTGAGTGCATCTGTTTGTGTGTGCGTGTGTGTTGTGTGCGTGTGTGTGTGCATGTGTGAGTGCATGTGTGAGTGCATGTGTGTGTTGTGTGCGTGTGTGCGTGTGTGAGTGCATGTGCGCGTGTGTGTCTCTGTACACACGAGGCTTGACCGCGGAACGACGTTGTACATTTTGAGCACATATGTTGTTTTTTGACCTTTCTTTTTTTTTTTACCAATATTATCCACTAACCGTGATGTTCTCCCATCGTGGACATATGGACCCTCTGTCTCCCTCCAAGTGTATGCACCTACCTAGGAGACTATTCTAACGTGGCAAACGGGTTTCTTGATATATCATTAGATGTGTGGATACAAATGATCTTTTCAAAATGCACACACACACACACACACACACACACACAGATTGGAGAAAGTCGCACAGCACCACAACGTAAACAATCAGCGATTACATTCATCGCCCGAAGACGTCCACACACTGTATCTCGAGCCCGATCCGCTTACATCGTGATTGCTATATACGGTATATATGTGAAATGTAATAGACCGCCGCATAATAGCTAGTATAGGCTAGTTATAGGCATGCTAGCTTTTTGCTGCGGTTCTTATCCGCTCACGTGATTCCTCTCGGGTCACTACAGCCCCCGGCCGTAAGCTGCCGTAGCACCGAGGCGACGCAAGGGCGACTTAAAGTGAATACATCATCATCAACGCTATGACGTGATGCGGATGATGCAATAGCCCACCTGTTCCTTCGTTCTCTCCCAACTATACATATATAAATATACATGTGTGTGTATATATATACGTGTATATCTGGTGCAGAGGTCGCCGGTGGGGGGTTTCTTCGAGACACTAAATAACGGACCCTAAAAAAAGCGCCGCGTTTTAACCCTCCTGCTTCAAGCTTAAGCCCCCGCTCTGTCCTCCACTGCTAAGCTCCGGTCAATCCCTCCGTTATGGACTCCGTCCGGCCCCCCCCGCGAACACAGAGAGAGAGCGGAGATCCTGAGGAAACAGCCCAAAGGCAAGGCAGGCGAAGGCCAGCTTTGGCGAGAGGAGAACATACACACACACACACACACATTACTCACATCACAACCCCCAACCCCTGATAGAGTCCAATGTCAATGTCAAACCACTTCTTTTGCAATGCCCCATAAACACCCCCCCCCCCACCCCCAAGAAGAGGGACGATTTACTCTTTAGTTCTGGCCCTCTTTAAAATGTCAAAACTATAAACACCGACTATAGATGTTATGGTTGGTGCATTCATTCCATTTCGGAGTGTCCATTTCATTGCTGAAATTGGCAACGCAGCGTCATGTTTTCTAAAGTATTCCGCTCGCGTCTTCCAAAATGAAATGCGTCACAAAATTCCCAATGAAACCCACATATTTCTGCAACGTTATTTATACGACGGGGACGCTACAGTATATTTAGTTTTGCATAAATACATAACTCTAATTCATACCAAAGTCATATATTATCAGATTCAATATTGCACCGGGGATATCACAGATCGATAAACCAGCCAATGCATTTGCTGGTTTCCCGGATAAATGATGAATAAATGAGAAAGCCGTTGTCATGAGTGCAGATGCATGAGTTGATGTTCCTTCATTCGCTGTATCATGGATACTATGATGTCTTCCTATAGCGCTGGACAGCTGGATGGACCCGTGTTCCTGGCAGGCAGGCAGGTGTCACCGATTTTCGCTGAGGCTACCAATTGTAGTTCAACGTTGATTTTGTCTCTCTACAGTCTCCGCCATTTCATCTGTTCAACCATTTCAAGCGTGCCACCGCTTCCTTCCTTCATCTACAAGCCGACCCTTCCTCTTCCTCGCCCACAAAGGAGCTCTTCCCCTCTCCCTCAGCTCATCCATCATCCTCTGTCCTATCTATCCAGCGATCCATCCATCACCAGCATGTCCCCCGCTTGCCTTCCCCTTCTCCCCCCCACCCACCCCCGCTATGTTTAGTCCTCCCCCCCCCCCCCCTTGTGTCCACCTTCAACTTCCTCTCTCGTCCCTCAGGAGAACAACACCGGCCATTAAAATTCAAATAAAGCAACAGATCTCCACCGGTAGCCACCGACCCCTTTAATACAAATACCAAAATAAAATGTACTGTGTGTGTGTGTGTGTTGTTTCAGCGGCCAAACTACCCCTAAACTCATAGCACCCAGCGCTGGCTGTTATCAGGCTGTCTCTGGCTGTGTCCCGTTGCTGAACGCTGGAGAATCAATGCACCGTTGCATCATGCTGGAGTCGGTTACGTGCCGACAAGATGCACCACACGGGTTATATAAGGACGGCTCTAGCACACCGACGGGAAGTTTAGGTTCAAACTTAAGTTTAGTTCAAGGGAAATGTAGGCCATTTAGGCCAATAAAATAACAGGATACAAGATGGTTGGGTCTCGGAAGTTTTGGTTAGGGGAGGCAATGATTAGGCTAACGTTTAGCTTCTAGGGCATTTGGTGTTATCCGGTTAGCATTCAAGTCGGGGTCATCTCGCCCTGGCTACCTTGTGCTTTTTTTTTGTGGTAGAATGCTCAAGCTCTCCTCCTCCTCCTACTTCTCCTCCTCCTCCTCTTCCTCTCCCGACAGACGGTGTGTAATTGGCTGAGGTAGGCTAGCGGTTCGCCTGAGGCCAATGGTGGAACATGTTGGTCTCAGGACAGCCAGCGCTCTGCAAAGCCACGCATCCGTGTTTTTGCAGCAACTCCGCGGTACGCCTTGCCTCTCCTTCTCCAGTGCAGGAGCTTGACAAGCGTTCATTAAGGCCATTTGCAAGACACCTGGAAAACTGCGCTCAACGATCATTGCTGGATGAAGGGAACTCGCCGGTGTCTCCCAAAAGTCTTATCGCCAGTGAACCCCGGTTCCTGTACACCGCTGTATATTCACGACTGAGCGATTGTGTGCTATGGGATAACGGGGGTGTAGGGTTTTCAATTGGTTTTTTCGAGTCCCATCCAAAAGGTTCTGGTTTGGTCCTCGGAGGATCAAGCTAGTGTCAATACACTTTTGTAAATAATGTGATCCTGTAAACATTACAATATTTTGTGTGCGGTTTTATGTTTCGTGTGGTTATACCACGTGGGTCAACCTGATGATACCGAAGTAATGTAGAAGCAAAGAATAGCAAAGGGCTACCCGATACCCACCTGAATCGATGTATCTCCCCCCCCCCCCCCCTCACCTAGGATGGGGGCATCCTAGGTGAGTGTGCTTTGGATACAAGAAATATCTCAAAATCACAACACAACACAAAAGAGGAGGACACTGACACATTCATAGACATCCTCTCTGTCTCTCTCTCTCTCTCTCTCTCTCTCTCTGGTGTAGTCATTAAAATGCATCAGCAAGGTTTTAAAAAGGAAAACGAGACAATGAAAGATTGTTTTTCTTCCGTTCTCCATCCTCCATCTGTATTCAGTCTCCCCTCTCTCGTTTCAGCAAGACAGACAAATACTCACTACAACCACCCGACATACAGTTACACAGTGACTGAATAGTCAAAGTACAAGAAAACAACAACAAAAACAACAATTCCAAACCACTCAAGGAACCCAATTAAAATAAATTAAACTCAAACACAAGTAGCAGTGGTTGGAGTCGTCGAGACTGCAGTATTGATTGTAGGATGCCTTCATCGTTCTCGGAATAACTTTCAAGTTGACAGCGAGGCAGAATGAATAGATGTAAGTACATTTTCGAGTTTCCTGCTAGCATTTCTAAATGTCACACTCACAGATTGTGTGTGTGTGTGTGTGTGTGTGTGTGTGTGTGTGTGTGTGTGTGTGTGTGTGTGTGTGTGTGTGATATATATCAGGCAATTTAAAAGCGAGATAACTGTATCTTCCTCGCTCACCATCTATTTATCCAACTGCTGTGTGTGCCCTGGCGTGTGCGTGAGCCCCCAAAGAAACATGGTGTGTGTGTATGCGTGTGAGTGTGTGTGTGTGTGTGTGTGTGTGTGTGTGTGTGTGTGTGTGTGTGTGTCGAGAGCAAGACCATGTGGCTATCATTATATCAATGGCCTAAAATAGAAAAGGAAGGCATATTTCACAAAGCCTTTGGCGGTGCAGTTGGCGTTTGGCCAATCAGCAATCATTTTTACCTTACAGTGGGGAGATGCCATTTTTGAACAAGCCAACGCTCTCAGGATATTTAAGACGATTTAAGCCCAAGACGAGATCGAGACCACATCACAAACTGGTTTCCAGACCAGGACCGGACTGGAGTACTGCAGTCCGGTCTGGTGTGTGTGTGTGAGTGTGGTCCTTGTGTGCATCTACAGAAAATAAATGGGGATGGGGGGGGGGCGGGGGTGTTGTCCCGGCACGTAGCCTAACGATGAAACAAGTGCCCTTATATAATAGATATGGTAACAGCATAGCCCTCCCTACCCCTGACGCTCTCTCTCCCTTTCTTGCCCTCTCTCTCTCTCTTTGCCCCCCTTCTCTCTCTCCCTTCTGCCTCCTTCTCTCTCTCTCTCCTCTCTCTCTTCTCTCTCCTTCTCTCTCTCTCTCTCCTCTCTCTCTCTCTCTCTCTCTCTCTCTCTCTCTCTCTCTCTCTCTCTCTCTGCACCTGAGGTCTGGGTACACCTGTGCGTCTCAGCCGTTTGAAGAGTCTGCTCTAATTCGTGTTCTACATCACTGTGTGGCTAACTCTCTCTCTCTCTCTCTCTCGCTCTCTCTCTACTGTATTTACTGCTCGCTCTGTCGTTTTTCCCTTCTTATCACTCGTTTAAAGTGCCAGAGTCAGCTGCTGTTTCATAACAGTGCTTGTGTGTTTCCCTTCCGCTTCCTCTCGCTCTCTCCGTGCTTCAGAAGTAAGAAAATGAATGGCTAAGCGGTTATTTTTCTTCCTCTCGGTGATGCTCGGGGAGGCCAGGTACAGGCGCGCTCATTAAGAACAACCTTGATTCCGTTGTACTATAGATTCACGCTTCCACAGTGGACGCTCTGAGCGTGGACGCTCTCAGTGGAGATGTCCAATCCCTTGGTTTTATTGGATATATATGGAGAACTAGGCTTCAACAACAACGTGACTGAAGATCCGGAGCAGGGAGGCGAAGGGGGGGGGGGGTTTGGGGGGGGGGGGTTGGGGGCGGCGCGGATCTACCCGTTTAGGTTCAGCGAAAATCCACTCCAGTAGTACAATGCAAGTGCGACCCCTACCGGCGTCATTTGGCTCTTCCCATTATTAACACCCTAATCTAAAACAGGGGTGGATTTTTTTTTTGCACAAAGCCAGTTTTCACTTCTCTCGGTGTGTGTGTGTGTGTGTGTGTGTGTTGTGTGTGTGGTCGTGTGTGTGTGTGTTGTGTGTGTCTGTGGGGGGGGGGTGTGTGGTTGTTTCGTGGGGGGGGGGGGGGGGTTCATGTGGAAGGAGGAGAGTTGTGACGCACGCCTGCCCGCCTTCCCGCCTCACACCTCACAAGACGAGCCGATAACTTACCGACACACGATGTGGTTGGGAACCTCGAAATCGCTGACGTGTGTGATCTGCTTGCAAGCGGGGAAGTGGGGGGGGGGGGCGAACTTAAAGTTATTAAAAGCGATGCAAACAGTGACGAGACAAAACCACGCCAATGGCCCCACATCACCCCCCCCCCCCACCCTCACCCCCCAAGAGGATTGTGGGCCTCCGTGATACATCCCAAGTTAACTCTCACCCCCATTCACGAGTTTTACGTCAATGCGCGTGCATGACAGTGACTGCTGTGACCCGTCGCGTTCATACGGGTGCGATGTATTTAAACCGTATAACGCTGCGTTTAGGAGCACGGTAACCACGTGTAGAGACCACCTACTAACGCTATTTGGGGAGCGGTGTCTCCTTTGTGTGCGAAAAACGAAGCAGGTCGTTTCTCATTGCGCCAACGATGATCAGTTTTTTTGGGGTTTTTTTATAATCAAATGACGGCCAATAGTGACGATATTTATGCGTTTTTTTGCGCGATGTTGAAATTGTTTCATTGGGTTGGGGTGTGTGTGTGTGTGTGGGGTGGGGGTGTGTGGGGGTGGTGGTGGACTCGCACCCGTCCTCATCGCGCTGCGCTGCCGTGGATGCCGCACTTTGGATAAGTGATGGCTCTGCGTAAAAACAGCGCAGCGCCCCACACACACACACAGTGAGCACCAGCCTGCCTATATGTGTCATTGAACCTACGTGTACACGCTCCAAATACAACAACAAATTAAAAATTGTCGTTAATTCTACGGCATGTTAGACCAGGGAGGAGGACATCCAGGCTACATATGTATACAGTATATATATATACTTACAGCGTCTCCCTTCCACATAGCTCCGAAACAGCGGTGCGAAGGGACATTGCAACAGTGGTGCACCTCCTCTGCAAAACCATGCATCCACTGGTTGGTGATCACGCGCCAAGGAGAAAAATAAATAATAATAATAATATTCCCACGACGTTACAACAAAAACAAAACGAACGAATGAATGAAATCCCGAGTGTGGTAACTTCACCAAAAAAAAAGGGGCCTGGCGAATCAATCAATCAAAAGAAGATCACTGTTGTAATCCAATCATAGTCACAGTGTGGTCTGCTGCTGCTGCTGCTGCATGTAGTCCTAATGTGCTCCCCCGCGCTGCCGCGGGATCTGGCGGTTCCGCCGCTGCTGCTGTTGCCGCTGCCGCTGCTGGGGGTTCACGGTCGTCGCTGGCCGTGTGGAAGCTCCGCGGGTATTCCGCTATTCCCGTCCCGCGTGAGGCATGATGACAGAGAGACTACAATACAGAGAGAGAGAGAGAGAAGTCAGGCGCCACGGACCGCACGCGCACACACGGGCTCCTTCGGCCGCCTGCAGACCACCGCGGGACCCGCCGCTCGCAACTGTTTCTCCTTCCCCTCCCGCCGCCGCTCGCTGTGCGTGTGTGTGTATGTGTGTGTGAGCGTGTGTGCGTGTGCGTGTGCCAGGCAGGCAGCGATGGAGCAGTGTGCGCGCGTGCGCGTGCTATGCGCGCACGTGTTCATGTAACCTAGTTGTGCTCGCGCCGCGCTTTCTTTCTGCAGGGGCAGCTGGATAGACGCGCGCGTGTCTGTCCGTACGGGGCTCTCTCTCTCTCTCTCTCTCTCTCTCTCTCTCTCTCACACCCACTATCTCCGGTTCTCTCTCTCCCTCTCTCTCCCTTCCCCTCTTTCTCTCTCTCTAAACCCCCTCCCTTTCTATACCCCGCTCACTTGCTTATTTCTCTATCTTGTTTCATCTCTTTCTATTTCTATCTCTCTATACCCTGATTCTGTACTATCTCAATACGTCCCCATCTCTATTATTTTTTCCTCGCGCGCCCCATCCTCGCTATCTATAGCTCTCGCGTGTTTTTTTTTTTTGGCGCGAGAGCTCCTTGAAGAAGTAGCTCAGTTGGGGAGTCGCGCGGGCTGCTGCATCACAACGAGCATCCTGCCTCCTCCTCCTCCTCCTCCCCATTCTTCATCCTCCTCCTCCTCCTCGCAAAGAAGCGGTTCTCCACCAAAAATACGCTGTGATGTATGATGGCTGTAGACAGCCTGCATTGTAGAAAAGACGTGAAGACGACACATCTGTACGCAACACGGCGTAGATCGTCGCGAAATGTCGATTCCGATGAACACTCCCTCAAACACTTGTGAGTGACTTGGATGGATCGTGGATGCGGGCAAATACACACACACACACACACACACACACACACACACGTATAGGCTGGACCTATGCCTGAGTGCCGAACTTGTTGGTCAATCATCAAGTGGTAATGGAAATGTCAGACTAAATGCCAGACGCCACTTCCACTCAACTTCCCCGCGAGCGAAGGTCAGGCGGAGCGCGAGACCGGCCGACCCCCGCGCTCCAGACGTTATCTGCTGAGCGGCGGGAAAGGTGCGCGCGACGCGAGGAACCGAGGGACTGACGGTCGGGTCTCGCTTTGGCCCCCAGCTCCGTGTTCGAGGGGGTCTCCCTTTGTGACGTCGATGTTTCTCATTTGAAATGCAGCAAATACTTCCCCTGGATTCAGATGATAATTTTTGGTAATTTTTTAACAATATAGATGCTATGAATATAGAAATGTGTGCACACGTGTACTTACAATATAACTAATATGCAAGTGACTCAGATTCTGGGATTGGACATTTAATTGAAGATGAAATATTGATACAAAAAAATTCTCAGTATGAGAGTATAAGTGTTATAAATAGTGCAAGTCCAAGTTAGTGAGTGATTCCCCTCATCGGAGTATCCCGGTTTACCGCAACACAAAATCTGTTTTCTTACTTTGTACAAACCGGATACGCTGTACAGTCCTTGAAGTAAGCAGTATAAAAACATGACAAAAATAACAACAAAGACTAAAGAGAATAAATATATTTTTTTGACAGTGAAATGGATTTCCCTTCATCAGAAGTCTCTATGGCAACTGAGGCAACCGAAACGGATATCACTCCCTCTGAAAGGCTCGCCCGCACTCTCTTGCTCCAACAGTGCAAATGTGGCTCTCCCCCTGTTCCACATTGAGAACCCCCGTCCGGGCGGTCATGTGACGTGAACGCCGGGTGAGGCTGAGTCTATTTCACGCGGGCTACACGTCGATGCGTCGCCCCAGAGGCTTGTCCCGCGACGATGGGCCCCACCTGTATATCCCCCGGCACTGTGTATATAAGGCCAGGTCGAGCGGCTTTCCTACGCTAGCTGCCGGGCAACTCCAGCACGCTCGATGCTTGCACCGCCCGTGGTCCTGGGCACAAGGCCTCAAGAACTCTGTGATCCGCCCTGCCTCCCTGCTGCCTGCTGCCGTCGAGAATCACCTCGCACCTCGCAGTGCTGTTCGATGCCGAGGAGCCACCAGCGTTCACAGAGGTGGGTGTGGCCAGCGAACGTGACAAAGTTGTCATTTGCGAAAGCTCGGCTTCTGGGGGGCCGGTTTCCGCCCGTCCAATGCTACCTGGTGGCGGTGGCCCGGGGACCCACCCTCCCCCGAATGCACCAGTGAAGGCTTTCACAGACTTCACCAAGGGTGGACCGCTATACAGACCGGAAGGGATTCCTCACCTAAAGTCCCCCCTGGCAGCGTTCATATGCCTGGGCATTCGAGGGAGAAACCGCAGAGGGTCACCGGATTTAGTGGTGTCATCCTCCAAATGTGCCCAGCCGGTGGCTCTCACAGTGGGACCCACTGTCCCCCCTTGTCTCAGGATGGCTTGTTCAGTCCATGTTCACGGAGGTCCCTGAGTCACCAGCAGGCGGTCCAGGAGAATCGATCCCACTTCAATGCCGAGGGCCTAAGGAAGTTTGCTCCTCACTTCTCCTCAGTGATTAGATGGTGTAGCATATCCCGCTGGAGTGCGGGACGAGTGCCGCTATACGCCGCCATTTATACACAATGCCGTGGGATATGTGGGCGGGGCCAGCGTTGATTGGTACATAAATGCAATTGTCAGTGCATGTGAGCACACGGGATAAACCTAGACGGCTATGGCTACAATCATAGAACTAGAGTTACAATAGCATAACTTTCATGACTCCCGTTCCCTCTGGATGGGGGAGGAGTTAAAGAGTTTAATAGCCACAGGCATTAAGGGCGGTGCAACACCGCACTGTTAAGAATCTGCTGGTGAACATACTGTACAGATAAGTTATGTACTTTTTATTTTTGCATATTTCCTACAAAGTAGGTTTTTTCAAGGTAATCAAGAAAACAATGTCGGTGTCACTGCAGTACAATCCGTTACACGATGTTCATTAAAATCCAAAATGACACTCTGGTCAAATGATCTGGTGATTTAAATCTGATTAAAAAAACTGTTTTGCATTGTCAGCATATTAAAGAGAGATTTGTTTTCATTGAAGAAGATACATTAACAGAATGGGCTCACTCTGGTAGGTCCTGATACAAGTCAAGAATACCCTTAATTCTGATGTTGGGGGATATAATGAACAAGGTTCAATAATTGTCTCAAGACACACAAAAAAAAAGGTTTGGGGAGTTTTTACAGGGTGCAGATAACCGGACATTATCCTTCATGTGTGTCACCCCACGTCTTCTCAGTCACCTCGTGCGGACCACCGACCCGACAGCAGGGCGGGACTGAGCGTCAAGACCAGTCGTGTAGTCATGTGTACGGCCCAAGTTGGCCCAGACTTTAAAAGTGGAGTAGCGGAGAGCATAGCGTTAACGGGAGACCTGAGGAAATCTCTACCTCCTCGATCTTCTTGGCAACGTTGTGACAAATGACAAAGCTGTCTACCACCCTCTTATGTATTCCGGTGTCTCCTCACCCTCGCTGCACGGAGACACTGACTCATGGATGTTGCGATGAAGCGATTCTCGGGATTCATTTAATGAATACATCTTCGATCGACCAGCGAAAGCCACCAAGTAAACATGTGTATGATCACCGCAAACGACACGCATGTTTCCAGACCAAACGACTCATGACTATATTCATTTCTGCCGAGGAATCTCACGCAGTTGTGTAGTCTGCGTGGCCTATTTGTTTCAGCACACATTTTAAAAGCTATATTATCTATTTTAGAAGCTATATAATCAAGCATGACACACAACACTGAATAATCCTTTTCGCTAGATGAATCCAGATGCCCTTCTACTGGCTGACTCAACAACTAAAGCCAACTCAATAAAGAACAATCTATACCGGCATGCTATATAAGAACTGCATGATCAACGGCAAGATTGGCTAAACGCTGTTTTTCAGAAACGCATTACCAAGCTGTGGAACGGTTTTCATTTTCCTCCGTGGTTGGCCAACACTGTCACATCTAGTTGTCCTCATAGTCTATAACAAGACGAGTGGACAAGCAGTCTGCAGAGGCGTGAGTGTGTGTGTGAGTGTGTGTGTGTGTGTGTGCTATCTGTGGTCAGCATCAGAGTGGAGGGGGGGTTGGGGGGGAGGGGGGGTTGGGGGGGGTGGACAGAGGTCAACCCACAGCCCCGAGGGGTGAATCAATATAGTGGTTTATCGTCTTAGGCTAGCACAGTATTGACACAGAGTTAATGTATTGTAACACAAAAAGCTATACATACACATATACTATATATATACTGTAGCGTAGCTATATGCTTTAATCAGAATTATTGCCGAAAGGCCATCGCAAGTCACAAAAGCCATGACAGCAGATCCTAAATGTACTCGCTTTGCCTGATAAGCAGGCAGGAGACACTGAATATTTCATTGTATATCCAAATGAAATAGATTTGCATTTCTGGTATCAAGTAGGATAAACAGCAACTGGCTGGTGGGGTTTTTTATTATTGAACAACTGAAATTCAGCAGCACTCGACTAATCAACCTCGGCCGGTGTGAAACACGTCATGTTAGTCACGTTGCAGACGCTGCGGTTTGATGCAAAGCGACGATAATGTGAGGCTGAGAGGACAAATTAAACATCCAATCATCCAATATTGGAGCAACTAAAAAACAACTGAGTTTAGAATAAACAACAAGAATCAGGACATGAGGTTAATTGTTGTTGTTTTTTTTAGTGGGTCGTCAAACAGCCAACTTGTCAGAGTGTGCAGTAGACGGTGTAAAGCTCTGTGAGTGATTGGGATATTACACATACTGTATATTGCCGATCTGTAGGTACACACCAGGGCTGCATTAAGTGTCTCTTGTCGGGGCCAATATTATGAGACCTTACGCAAGCAGTACCCGAGCTAATATAGAAAACACGTCATGGGCTCCCGAAACTTTCTTGTCAGGACAGTGAATTAAAGAAAGTTTACGCGTGTAAAACGCTGCTGTTAGTTTATACTGCGCTGGGGACACAGCAGCACACACCTGGGAGAAAGAGGGAGGAGAGGGGCTCTCTCTCTGTGTGTCTAAAGCTGGGGACCGCGTCGAGAATCCCGATTTCCAGGTTAACCGAATATTAGACACTCAGTTCCGTTACCATGGCGACTCATGCTGTGAACCTGACCCGGAGCAAACCGGGTGCGCAGCAGGTTAGCTCCGAGATAACCCCGCCCACGGCTGCAAATCCACTTTCATTCATCGGTTTATTCAGCCCACCGGTAGATATATACTGTATATATATATATATATATATATATTTATACACACCGCTGAGCAATTGCTATAAATCACATTTTAAACCACCAGAGCTACGCTTACATTTCTGTGAGTGACGCTGCTGACAGCCAATGAGAGTCATCTCCTGAGATTGTTCAAGACGCCGCACACGGCTGAGGCTAACATTATCAGCTCTCTGTGTCGGACGTCCGGCGATGTTAGCGATAAACGAACGGAACAGACCGGAAGTATGAGCCGGGTTCTGACACCGGTGTCGCGAGTGAAATGTAAACCAACCACCAAACCACACAATAACGCACGCAGATACGAGAAGTCTTGTTTAAGCATCCAGAGCCTGTATAGCCTGGATGGGCTTGGAGATCTAAACCCTAAATGAAATAGGCTAAAACACTGCACAATGCTCATACAGATGTTTCCTGTAGCAGAACTACCCCCCCCCCACCCCCACCCTCTGCCCCGCCTACCCACACCTGGCCCACAAGCCCCTCCCCTCCATGGGCTCCGCCCCACGCCGAGCCCTGGACCAGAATTTAAAACGACCCGACCAATTTCGGTGCGTGTGTGTGGGGGGGGGGGGGTTGGGGGGGGAGGGATTCGATCAAACGATGCGTACCCATGCCAACATATTGGTTTTATGAGTGAAGCCAAGTAAGAAAAAAAACACGAACTACGATGACGGGCGATATTGAGAAGACTAGTCTGGGTTGGGAGGGGAGGGAGGGGGGGGGGTCAAGAGGATGATATCAAATTCAGAATTATTATTCAGCAGCCCCAAACGTGGAAGAGACGGAAATGTTCAGACGCCGGGGTAATTCTTTATTCTGGGACGATGCGTGCTAAATGTTTTCGACTACTCGTCAGGGTTGAACATTTTCGAATTATTCTGAAGAAATTGCAGTTGCGACGCTCATTGGGTAATTGCTTTTTTCAACCGAGAAATCGGCGTTTCACGTCGCGACGCCAGCAACAGAATGAGTCGGCCTGGTGCAGTGGGCGGAGTCAAAAGTCTGGACTGCGGCAAGGCTTGACGGGCAGAAGCAAAGACTGTAAAAAAAAATATATGGACAAACCCTCTGTCACAACCGACTCCACCCACTCCCAGCTCGTCAAAGGGGTGGAGTCTGGAGTGAAACTGAGGCGGGGACGAATGAAGCCTGTCTGTTGGAACACGGCCCACGGCACCTCAACGTTACCAAGCTGAAGCTAGCTGGCGATGGCTAGTCGAAGAAGTTACCGTATATGCTAACCTGATGCTGTGTATTGCTCATAGACTGTACAAATATATTTCTCCCGCCACACCATCACTTTTCCCGTTACCTGTAAAGACTTTTCCAAAGTTACTCCTATGTTTCTTGTGGTAAGTTAACCTGAAACCTTCCAAAAATAGTTTATTTGTTTATTATTTATTATTGCGGTGAAGCAAAACTAGATTTGCTGAATTGTATTTTGCCAATGTCACCGTGAATCTGTCACGTTTAAGCACACCGAACACCGAACACCAGTAACGTTAACGTAGTACACACCTAACGAACAACTTATAGGAAATCAATCAATCAAGTGAGTTAAGGGTTTGGGTTAAACAGCCAACATTTCAGGATGATTGCTCAATTGTCTCATCCGATGGGGATAGAGTTACTAAATAAGCCCTGATTGGTTTATTTCTGATCAATGCAACTCTATAATAATGGCAATTGCCTTGGGCTGCCTCTAACGTATGCTGTCGGGTACGGGATGGGTGATAGTTTTCTGCACATTGTAGTTGTAGAACAAGGCAGCAAAGTCAAAGTCAAAAACTGTTTTATTTGTCTCATGTACATCACAACACAGGGACACTTTGTGCAGTGAAACTCTAGCAGTGTACTGTATATGCCCGTAGGGGACTGGAACTTGTATGAGCTGCTATGGACAGCTTATTATCTAGAATACGACTGCACTTTTATATGTGTTACATGATGTTAATTTCTTTCAGTAGATCTCTTCTTCCTAATGGTCGCCTTCCATCCCTCCACCATGCCAGCGACACACAGTGAAGACTGTAAGTATCAATCTTGGTGACTTGACTTTGGACACAAATGTATTTCAATACTGGCAACCTATAGTGAATTGCATGCCGTATTTTTCATCCCCGGGAAGCATTGTTTTCACTCATTACACTCATTTGTTTTCCTCCCAGTAACAGTGTCGATCATTGGGGACAGCTGTGTCCGGCGTGCTTCCCCAGAGAGCTGCAGGGACCATGGGAAGCCACCACAGCGTGCCGGGCGTCAGTGTCTGCTGGTTTGGCTGGGGTGGACTGTGGTGGAAAGGTCTTCTTCCTCTTCTTTTTCTGTCTCCCTGTGAGAAAGAGCAGCACCGGATTGGCCTCATCATCCACTGTGGCGGCAACGACATGGGGGGGCGGATGTGTTTTGAATGTGTTTTTTAATAACACAGCTTAATGCCAATACAACTGGAACATGAGTGGACAGTATTCAGTTCATCCACATTAAATTGTTTCGTGTTACTATGACAGGAAACAATGGCCACTGTAAATGTGGCCATTGTTAGTGTTGCCACTGTACGGGTGTCTGGGGTAATTTAAGCCAAGTCATTCCATGTCTGCTAATGGTGCTAACACCAACGTATACATGATAAAAACATGCAACTCACAGAGAAAAATGAAGCACATAATCCTTGGATGGTCTTTTAGTATGTTATCACTCAGATTTACGTCTCTACATTTCTAAACACGGCCGAGTGATTCAGCGAGCTGAGGTGACGAGTGACCTGACGCTGACGGTGAGAGCTAACCGTTGCTAACCCAAGCTGTCACTCAAGATGGCCACGCCCCCAATTATGCATAAACATACTGCTTATTATCATTGTAACTGATGGGTTACATAAAAATTCACCACCGGTTCAGTTGTCATGGACAAAGTACCTAATATAGAGACCCAAGCAGTTTGTTGTCCCAGGCTGTAAACCGTTTATTTTCCTGCAGTAAATTTAGACATTTTAACATGGGAGTCTATGGTGATTGACTCGCTTCTGCACCCAGCCTCAGGCGGCCGTTCGAGGAATTGCACTCGTTTTGGGCACTAGAAGTCAACAAGACCCCAGACAGTGCGGGATGTTCTCATACGCCGTCTACTCTCCACCAGATCATTCCTACACGGTCACACGGTCGCGAGTCAACCAATCAAAGTGTGTCTTCATGAGAATGGTCCCCCTCCGCGGCCCTCAGGGAAACAAACTGATCACACGGAGCACGGTGGCCAGCTGTGTGCAGGACATGTGTCGTTGTTCAGCTAACACACACACACACACACACACACACACTTTCTGCCTCACATTCAGCCATTGGATCGGACAAACAATCGATTCAGTTGTGAGTTGTGGTGCACCGTCCATAGAAATGAATGCAACGGCCTGCCTCTGAGCATCTTTCACACGCACACGGGCACACACACACACACACACAACACACACAGTCAACCACATGATACTGATCCGTCCTGTGGTCCTTTGCAAATGAAAGCCATTTAAAAATGCATTATTGATATTGTATCACAACATGACAATATTGTGCACTGTGCAAGGTCTAAAAAAGGTGTTGGCAAATGACATCATCACATCACCCCCTCCCCCAGGCCTCTGCATCACAACGCTACGCTCTGGCCAACAAGCTCCTCATGGGCGCTCTACGCCGAGCTGACAGAGTTTAAAAGACCGTTCCGATCTTCGGAGGAGCATTTAAGTTGACAGTCTTGGGGGGATTGAAGCGCCTCGGGGTGGAGTCTAGCTGGTCACACGAGTTGTCAGATCGTTCAGCGACTCCGTTCATCTTCAGTTGACGGCGGTGCTCAATAACGTTTCGAGTGTGTGTGGCGGGAGGGGGGGGGGGGGGGGGATTCGATCAAACGATGCGTACCCATGCCAACATATTGGTTTTAAAAAAAAACGAACTACGATGACGGCCGATATTGAGAAGACTAGTCTGGGTTGGGAGGGGAGGGGGGGGCGGTGGGGGGTCAAGAGGATGATATCAAATTCTGAATTATTATTCAGCAGCCCCAAACGTGGAAGAGACGGAAATGTTCAGACGCCGGGGTAATTCTTTATTCTGGGACGATGCGTGCTAAATGTTTTCGACTACTCGTCAGGGTTGAACATTTTCGAATTATTCTGAAGAAATTGCAGTTGCGACGCTCATTGGGTAATTGCTTTTTTCAACCGAGAAATCGGCGTTTCACGTCGCGACGCCAGCAACAGAATGAGTCGGCCTGGTGCAGTGGGCGGAGTCAAAAGTCTGGACTGCGGCAAGGCTTGACGGGCAGAAGCAAATATATGGACAAACCCTCTGTGACGTCACCCATTGGTTTCCATTTTGGGAAGTCACAACCGACTCCACCCACTCCCAGCTCGTCAAAGGGGTGGAGTCTGGAGTGAAACTGAGGCGGGGACGAATGAAGCCTGTCTGTTGGAACACGGCCCACGGCACCTCAACGTTACCAAGCTGAAGCTAGCTGGCGATGGCTAGTCGAAGAAGTTACCGTATATGCTAACCTGATGCTGTGTGTTGCTCATAGACTGTACAAATATATTTGCTCCCGTTACCTGTAAAGACTTTTCCAAAGTTATTCCTATGTTTCTTGTGGTAATGAAACTTTACAAAAATAGTTTATTTGTTTATTATTTATTATTGTGGTGAAGCAAAACTAGATTTGCTGAATTGTATTTTGCCAATGTCATCGTGAATCTGTCACGTTTAAGAACACCGAACACCAGTAACCTTAACGTACCTAACGAACAACTTATAGGAAATCAATCAATCAAGTGAGTTAAGGGTTTGGGTTAAACAGCCAACATGTCAGGATGATTGCTCAATTGTCTCATCCGATGGGGACAGGGTTACTAAATAAGCCCTGATTGGTTTATTTCTGATCAATGCAACTCTATAATAATTGGCAATTGCCTTGGGCTGCCTCTAACGTATGTCGTCGGGTACGGGATGGGTGATAGTTTTCTGCACATTGTAGTTGTAGAACAAGGCAGCAAAGTCAAAGTCAAAAACTGTTTTATTTGTCTCATGTACATCACAACACAGGGACACTTTGTACAGTGAAACTCTAGCAGTGTACTGTATATGCCCGTAGAGGACTGGAACCTGTATGAGCTGCTATGGACAGCTTATTATCTAGAATACGACTGCACTTTTATATGTGTTACATGATAATGTTAATTTCTTTCAGTAGATCTCTTCTTCCTAATGGTCGCCTTCCATCCCTCCACCATGCCAGCGACACACAGTGAAGACTGTAAGTATCAATCTTGGTGACTTGACTTTGGACACAAATGTATTTCAATACTGGCAACCTATAGTGAATTGCATGCCGGATTTTTCGTCCCCGGGAAGCATTGTTTTCACTCATTACACTCATTTGTTTTCCTCCCAGTAACAGTGTCGATCATTGGGGACAGCTGTGTCCGGCGTGCTTCCCCAGAGAGCCAGGGCATCAGTGTCTGCTGGTTCTGGTGGCTGGGGTGGACTGTGGTGGAAAGGTCTTCTCCCTCTTCTTTTTCTGTCTCCCTGTGAGAAAGAGCAGCACCGGATTGGCCTCATCATCCACTGTGGCGGCAACGACATGGGGGGGCGGATGTGTTTTGAATGTGTTTTTTAATAACACAGCTTAATGCCAATACAACTGGAACATGAGTGGACAGTATTCAGTTCATCCACATTAAAATGTTTCGTGTTACTATGACACGAAACAATGGCCACTGTAAATGTGGCCATTGTTAGTGTTGCCACTGTACAGGTGTCTGGGGTAATTTAAGCCAAGTCATTCGATGTCTGCTAATGGTGCTAACACCAACGTATACATGATATAATAAAAACATGAAGCACATAATCCTTGGATGGTGTTTTAGTGCAGCACGCCATGTTATCACTCAGATTTACGTCTCTACATTCTCAACACGGCCGAGTGATTCAGCGAGCTGAGGTGACGAGTGACC
>PIJE02000428.1:75000-102500 GCA_002895965.2 Coryphaenoides rupestris
GTTAAGTTATTGATTTTTATACAAAAATATATACATTTCTAATGTTAATTTGTTTTGAAGCCTTCACCGGTGACCCTGGCGAAGTGGTGCCTTCAAAGTATCAGGAATCTTCCGCTTGAAAAATGGTGACATTTTTCTGCTCACCTTTGCAGGAGAGTCCGTCTCTTTAGAGCAGGGGTGCCCAATACGTCGATCGCGATCGACCGGTCGATCGCAAAGGAAGTCCGGGTAGATCGCATGGCATTAAAAAAAAATTAGATGTTATCATTCATCAGATGAATGATAACAGAATGTAGTGGGGACGCTGGGGACATGTCCCCATCACACCCCAAATATTCCAGCGAATTCCCATCCCCCCCCCTCCCGATTCAGAAAACCGCGAACTAAACGAGCACCTCCCCTCCCCCCCCCCCCCCCCCCCCGTTTATATGAATGTATAACTCGGGATATATTGATCATTTTTAGTGTCGGTAGATCATTTTTTCTTGGTCATTTTAAAAGTAGCTCGCAAGTTGAAACAGTGTGGGCCCCGCTGCTTTAGAGTCTCTTTTTTTAAACTTCGGACCTGCCTTGAAGGCAGCACTGACGGCTGTATTACGTAGCGACGCACGGCACGTCACATACAAACAAAAATGGAATGAAAATGAAAAACTGCAGACACAAAGTAAAGAAAAGGATGACCAGAAGCCATCATCAAATCAAAATCACTGCTTTGCTTAAAAACTATGACCCCTTCCCTCGCCCCCTAAAAAAGAAAACGGGAATGAAACAGGACTGGGAGTCATACTAATGTTTCTGGGATTTGGGCAGGACTGGAGTTTTTTGTGGGAGTGGGATGGGACGGGAGTGAAAATCCACTCCCGTGTCAGTCAGGCTCTACTCTACACCTCAGACTTCAGATACAGCTCACAGTCCTGACACCTGCACACGTTTTCAGATGACTCTGACATTGTGGGCTGTATCAGGAAGGGGCAGGAGTCAGAGTACAGGAGTGTGGTGGACAGTTTCGTGGAGTGGTGTGGACTAAACCACCTGCAACTCAACATCTCTAAGACTAAGGAGTTGGTGGTTGATTTCAGGAAGCAACCGACTCACCCGAACCCAGTGAGCATCAGGGGGACCGAGGTGGACATTGTCGAGGAATACAAGTACCTGGGTGTCCACATAGACAATAAGATGGACTGGACTAAAAACACAGAGGCCCTGTATAAGAAAGGTCAGAGTCCGCCTGTATTTGCTACGGAGACTCAGATCTTTCAATGTCCTGCTGGATCATGCTGCAGATGTTCTATCACTCTGTGGTGGTCAGCGTCATCTTCTACGCTGTTGTGTGCTGGGGCAGCAGGGTGAAGGCAGCCGACGCTAACAGACTCAATAAACTCATCAGGAAAGCGGGTTCTGTCCTGGGAGTGGAACTGGAGTCTTTGGTGGAGGTCTGGGAGAGGAGGATGCCGAGTAAACTACTCAGTATTATGGACAACGCCTCCCATCCCCTGCACACCACACTGGAGTCATACCAGAGCACCTTCAGCCGTAGACTGAGATTACCGAGGTGCACCACAGAACACCACAGGAGGTCCTTTCTGCCTGTGGCCATCACACTCTATAACTCCTCCCCCTTCTGCCGGAAGGACAGTTGAAATATAAGACACTGTGAACACTGAGCATTATCATGTGCAATATTAATATTACTACCCAACATCATGTGCAATATTACTTCCCAACTTCATGTGCAATACTCTTAATATCATGTGCTATATTATTATTAATATCATGCTACCTCTCAATATTACCTCTCATCATCATGTGCAATACCTCTTCTCAATATTATCCTTGCTATATTACCATGCTACATTACCTTTCATCATTATGTGCAATATTCTTAATATCATGTGCAATATAATAATAATAATAATCTTATCATTACTACCCTTCAATTATTGCCTTTCATCAACATGTGCAATATAACGTAATGTATATACTGTATATACGTAGGCTACATATATCCACACAGACTATGATCTATATGCTCTCCCTCTCTTCGTCTGAGATGTAGGCTATATATGCATTCAGATAAGAACAACATCTATTGAATGAGAACCATGAGCCAAAAAAAACTGCAACAAGAAACAAACCAAAAGACTGTTTGAAAAAATGTTGTATATTTTTAATAGACGGGAAGAGAATCAGCCAGGACAATGGTTGATCATTACACAAGTATATCAGCCACATTTACAAAGTGGAACCACCAGGTCCCAATGCATGTCGGGGGCCTGAAACGCCTCCCCATCTCTGGTCAGTTTTGGGAGTGGGTGGGGGTCAGGGGGGAGGACTGGAGGGGGGTTATTGCAGAAAATGTTCCCGCCTCTGACAGACAGACGCACACCTCCATCCCTCCCTCTTGTAAGGCTCGGCGGGAGAAGGGACCGGGGGGGTTCGGAGGGGGGGGGTGGGGTATACCGGGGTATGCCCTTAAAATAACTAAAATAACAACAACAAAAACTGTCTGACCCCATCCAAAGTGGAGTCTTCTCATGCCAACCGCCTGTAAAAGTCTCAATCCAAATCTATCCGTTACAAGTAAGAAGTGGTCGAGGGAGGCCATAGCAAAATATACAGCCGCTGACCTCAGAGCACAGAGCAGACGGGGGGGGGGGGGGGGGGGATCTGGGGGGGGTCTCTGCAGTGATGGACAACGTTGCTTTTCGACTTTCGTGTCTCTAGTCTAGAAAATCACACAAAAATGGGGGAGTGGCCTGTTCTCACCTGTAGCACGCCACCAGGTAGGCTATATATACAGTATGTGTATATAGCGTTGGACAGCACAGAACAGGGTCACTTGATCAATATTGTACTGTATTCTAATCCATCTGAGCCCAGTGCAACCAGGTAGTTCATCTACAAATTGAATTGCCTAAAAATCCATACATATATATATATATATATATAGAGTATATATATATATAAAAAAATCTCCCTTCCCCCCCATCCCTTCAAAAATCGTGTTACATGCAATCAATAAAATGCTTTCCTCGATAAAACAAGAGGATTTAAATAGTATACGATCCAAAGATCTGCAAACGTTTTGATAACTATATCCCCTATATCGTTTAACATGAATACTCTATTTGTGGTCCAGATGAGACCGAGGACGTATTCCTCTTCTGTCTCATATAAACTTCTCTTCCCATCCATCAGTTTACAAAACATTTCCACAACACCTGTAAATGCCTTCAGTGTGTCAGAAGAAAAACAGATTGGGACACAACTGATAATAACACACGTGGCCAGCAGGGGGCGACGCGCTTGGAAAGAGAGAGTGTGGACCAAGAGTTCATCACAGGTAACCAAGCTGTGCTTTTATTCATTAGTAACAATGAATATTGGCTGTGGACCTTAACCATTCTTTTTTCTCTCCTTACATCTCATTTCTGAGTCCATTCCTTCCATCCATAACTGTCTGTAAGTTATTAGCCTTTTTAAAAATCATTCCACTGAAGTCTGCCTTCATTCCTGCAATCAGAAATCCGCCCGACATCTGCGTGAGTTTCCTACGTCCGTCCGAACTTTGCCAGCGCCTGAACATGGTTTATAAATAGGCCAACCAAATCGGGGCGCACCTCTCCCAGGCAAGGTCAAAGGTCAAAGAATGCGGAGCAGTGCCACACAAAAGTGGGCGTTATATATATTCTAAACTATTCAAAGTAGCGATGCTAAAAGTTCCTTATCACGAAAAGGGTATAAAACAGGAGACATGGGAGAAATGTTGTTTCTCCAGCCATAAATAACATTAACATGAAGCACATTGTTATTCCCATAAATGCCGTGTGCTCTACTGTACATGCATACTGCTCGGGGGGTGGGAGGGGGTGCATGGGGGGGATCGTGAGGCGATATGGTGGCCCCACGGCGTCGAAACCAAAAGCAGCCTGCGCCCAACTCAGTACATACTATAGGCTACCTGCTGTTCACTTTTTACAACGTTCTCTTGACAATGTCAGCCAAATGTGTGTGTGTGTGTGTGTGTGTGTGTTCCTTTTAGCATGCAGGTACAGTGGAGCGTGTGGTGTGTGTGTGTGTTCCTTTTAGCATGCAGGTACAGTGGAGCGGTGGAGTTGCTCATGCCAATGGCAACAACAACGCAGCAGCTCTGTACACTGAACTATGATGATTCACGAGGGCTGAGTAAGCCCTGAGCAAACCCATACTGAATACATGGTAGAAGTCTTACAGGCCTGGTACTGGAGACCCAATGAATGAATGAATGACGCGTGTTTTGAAGGGAAGGGGCATCAGGGGTCTTGTGTGTTTGATGAGCCCTATATAGGGTTCACCCTACAATGTTTATTACATGTGTTGTTGTTGTTGTTGTTGTTGTTGAAGAGCGGGAAAACATGGCTTAATATTTGGACCTGTGCTCAGACAAGATAGTACCTGTGGAGAGATTGCCTGGAGAGCGGAGAGAGGTGGGGATGACATGGAGAGAGAGAGAGAGAAAGAGGGGGAGAGAGAGGTGGGGATGACATGGAGAGAGAGAGAGCGTGATGTGTGTCTAAGCGGTGCTTTAACTCACCGTAGGCGGCGGGCGGCGGAGGAGGAGCAGATAGAGAGAGAGGTAGAGAGAGAGAGAGAAAGGGGTGGGCTGGGGGCTGGGGGGAGCAGGTACATACAGCAGAATCAACACCACAGGTAGACATACTCACTAATCATCATATAGAAAGGGCCTTCGAACACACAACTCTATATGGGAGGAATTCTACAGTATGGATCGACAACAAAGCGCGCTGTCGTCTGATCTCGCGTGGACGTCCATGTATCTCAGCAAAGCATTATTCACCGGCTAGCCACAAAAAAAAAACCCTAAAAAAAACAAAAAAAAAAAACCCAAAAAAAAAACAAAAAAAAAAAAAAATAACTAAAATAACAACAACAAAAACTGTCTGACCCCATCCAAAGTGGAGTCTTCTCATGCCAACCGCCTGTAAAAGTCTCAATCCAAATCTATCCGTTACAAGTTAGAAGTGGTCGAGGGAGGCCATAGCAAAATATACAGCCGCTGACCTCAGAGCACAGAGCAGAGGGGGGGGGGGGGGGGGGAGATCTGGGGGGTGTCTCTGCAGTGATGGACAACGTTGCTTTTTACTTTCGTGTCTCTAGTCTAGAAAATCACACAAAAATGGGGGAGTGGCCTGTTCTCACCTGTAGCACGCCACCAGGTAGGCTATATATACAGTATGTGTATATAGCGTTGGACAGCACAGAACAGGGTCACTTGATCAATATTGTACTGTATTCTAATCCATCTGAGCCCAGTGCAACCAGGTAGTTCATCTACAAATTGAATTGCCTAAAAATCCATACATATATATATATATATATATAGAGTATATATATATATAAAAAAATCTCCCTTCCCCCCCATCCCTTCAAAAATCGTGTTACATGCAATCAATAAAATGCTTTCCTCGATAAAACAAGAGGATTTAAATAGTATACGATCCAAAGATCTGCAAACGTTTTGATAACTATATCCCCTATTCAATACTATATCGTTTAACATGAATCCGGATGAGACCGAGGACGTATTCCTCTTCTGTCTCATATAAACTTCTCTTCCCATCCATCAGTTTACAAAACATTTCCACAACACCTGTAAATGCCTTCAGTGTGTCAGAAGAAAAACAGATTGGGACACAACTGATAATAACACACGTGGCCAGCAGGGGGCGACGCGCTTGGAAAGAGAGAGTGTGGACCAAGAGTTCATCACAGGTAACCAAGCTGTGCTTTTATTCATTAGTAACAATGAATATTGGCTGTGGACCTTAACCATTCTTTTTTCTCTCCTTACATCTCATTTCTGAGTCCATTCCTTCCATCCATAACTGTCTGTAAGTTATTAGCCTTTTTAAAAATCATTCCACTGAAGTCTGCCTTCATTCCTGCAATCAGAAATCCGCCCGACATCTGCGTGAGTTTCCTAAGTCTGTCCGAACTTGGTTTATAAATAGGCCAACCAAATCGGGGCGCACCTCTCCCAGGCAAGGTCAAAGGTCAAAGAATGCGGAGCAGTGCCACACAAAAGTGGGCGTTATATATATTCTAAACTATTCAAAGTAGCGATGCTAAAAGTTCCTTATCACGAAAAGGGTATAAAACAGGAGACATGGGAGAAATGTTGTTTCTCCAGCCATAAATAACATTAACATGAAGCACATTGTTATTCCCATAAATGCCGTGTGCTCTACTGTACATGCATACTGCTCGGGGGGTGGGAGGGGGTGCATGTGGGGGATCGTGAGGCGATATGGTGGCCCCACGGCGTCGAAACCAAAAGCAGCCTGCGCCCAACTCAGTACATACTATAGGCTGCTGTTCACTTTTTACAACGTTCTCTTGACAATGTCAGCCAAATGTGTGTGTGTGTGTGTGTTCCTTTTAGCATGCAGGTACAGTGGAGCGGTGGAGTTGCTCATGCCTATGGCAACAACAACGCAGCAGCTCTGTACACTGAACTATGATGATTCACGAGGGCTGAGTAAGCCCTGAGCAAACCCATACTCAATACATGGTAGAAGTCTTACAGGCCTGGTACTGGAGACCCAATGAATGAATGAATGACGCGTGTTTTGAAGGGAAGGGGCATCAGGGGTCTTGTGTGTTTGATGAGCCCTATATAGGGTTCACCCTACAATGTTTATTACATGTTGTTGTTGTTGTTGTTGTTGTTGAAGAGCGGGAAAACATGGCTTAATATTTGGACCTGTGCTCAGACAAGATAGTACCTGTGGCGTTTCAGCCACTCTGCTGACACATCGAAAGTGCGGGGAGGGAGGTGGGGGGGTGGGGGTGGCGGAGAGAGAGAGAGAGAGAGAGAGAGAGAGAGAGAGAGGAGAGAGAGGGGGGGCTGTGGGGAGCAGGTACATACAGCAGAATCAACACCACAGGTAGACATACTCACTAATCATCATATAGAAAGGGCCTTCGAACACACAACTCTATATGGGAGGAATACTACCAGTATGGATCGACCAACCAAATGCCGCGCTGTCGTCTGATCATCGCCAGTGGACGTCCATGTATCTCAGCCAAAGCATTGGTATTCAACTTTTATTATTATTATCTGAATTATTATTGAATTCGATTCATTATTGCAGCTCTGGCATACACATATGTATTAGGTTAAGGTTAAGTTTTGGTTTGAATCTTTAAAATGTACAGAGAAACACTAATCTGGTCCCGAGACCAGACCCAGCGCTGGAAAAGACCACGTCTCCTAGATGGAGATAGTCTGGTCCCCGCACAGCGCCTGCAGGACCTCGGGGTGACTCTACGACCCACGGATAATCAACGTTGTATACATAGCGTTCATTTTAATATTGTTTTGCGGTAGGCAAACCAAATGTGTTGTCCTTGCCAACTTCAAAGAGAACGCTCCCACCCCCGGTCTCCGAGACGAGTATGACTCAGAGACAAAGACCGGAACGGACGCAGAACAACCAAAGGGGACGTCGCACACTGCTAGGGGTCAACGAAGGGTCAAGGGACAGCAGACTAAAAAGCGGACAAACTGAGACATCTCTGAGAACATGACTCCTCCCTCCTCCTCATTGCTTGAAGCCCCACCCTCCTCCCCCCCCCCCCCCCCCCTCCTCCCCCCCTTACTTAAGGCTGCTGCTGACACACCAGGTGAGGGATGAGCAGGTCTGGGACACAACTACGGAAAACACATCACACTCCTTCTCTTCATCATCATCATCATCATCATCGTCATCATCATCCTCGTCATCTTAAAAAAATACAAATCCTGCAGCTCCTTGATGTCAGAGTCAAATAGTGGGAGTGAGCAGTTGGCCCCTCCCCTCTGGGCTTCCTCTCCTCTGGTCTCCCCGTTTGCAAAAAGAGATACAAACCTACATTCACATAACAGGACGACAGAGATAGAAAAGGAAACAAGCAGGCTCCAACCTCAAAATGTCATCGTGTGCAAAAAACATTATAGATCTCTATAAAAATATGTGCATATGGATAGAGCCACTAGTCTTTTCTTTTCATGGTTTTTTTTTCTGTTTAAATCTCAACAAACACAAGATTTCCTTTATTCACACACACACACACACANCACACACCGCACCACGCACATACACACACACAGGCATTGACGTACACAGATTATTAAATGTTCACGCAGGACAGCCCCGCATGTTCTTGCCCGTTAAAGAACTCACACGCTCACAATATAGGGGGGGGGGAGAGGGGGGGACACACTCACAAAAAGGAGAAAACACACACACACAGACACACACACACACACACACGATACACTCACGCACACTTCTAGTCTGATCAATATGATCCAGGGGGTGGGGGGTCAGGGGGCAGAGGAGCCGCTGCAACATCATCAGCGCACCCTGCTGGCCAGAAAACCTGAAGTTGCATATCAACACCCACACAAACCCCCCCCCCCCATCCCCCTCCCCTCCTCCTCCCCTCCCACATACCACAGAGCCGCTTCCTGCTAAACAAAAAAAAGGTTTAGAGGCTGTCAGCCAGACGCTGCTTCCTGATTGGCTCATGTGGTTTTGGGAGGGGAGGGGTTGGGTGTAGGGGGGGGGGCTGGGGGGAAACGAAAAAAATAAAATAAAAAAACAACAAATGCAAAACCAAAAAAAGAAAACACACATAAAACTTTGGCTACGGAGTTTGGTGTCTTGAGTCCCGGTGTGGTGCACCAACTCGGTCGAACAGCGGGGGGAGGGGGGCTGCCAGCGGGGTCACAGGTCGCCCTCCTTCGCCCAACAAACCACCTCGGAGGAAAAGAATTAGCCTATTCATCTATTATTATTAGTATTATTATTATTATTATTGTCGGTTCTGTTTCAACGAAAAAAGTCTCCCCTGTCCCAGCATGCCTTGGTAAGCCTTCCTTTTCGGCCCCCGCATCCAGTAACTCTCTCTGCTGGGGGTTTTTCTGACAAATCAAATGACATCCTGGAGACGCACGGCCAGCTCTCATTGGGCCGTCCGTCTGTTCTTGGTGCTGAACCCCGCCCTGTCCTCAAGTCTGCTGTCGAACGGCGACGACGGACAGCTGCTGCCGGTCTCGCCGTCCGGTATTCCCGCCACAGAGAGGCCGCTCATGTTGTACACGGCCTCCGATTGGTCAAAGGTGAACCGGGGAAGGGGCATGTAGTCGCCGGCGAGGGGCGATGAGCGCTGGGCGGTGGGGGAGGGGCTGTGCTGCGGCAGGGGAGGAGGGAGGGGGAAGGCGGGGGAGGGGCTCCCGGGGACGGGGGGCGCGTGCAGCTGGATGAAGATGCCGGGGCCAGTGGGCGAGAGGAGCAGCGTCCGCCTCCTGAGCGTCGAGCTGCGATCACATGACAACGGTGGCGTGGGCGGGGGCGGCGCAGGGGGTGGAGCCACGGGGGCCGGCGGGTGGATGGAGATGCAGGGCGGGCTGAGTCTCTTCTTGTGGCGGCCCCCGCCGCCGCCACCGCCCACCGACTGCACCCTGACCGGGAACCCCCGCCGGCCTCTCTCCCCCTCCGCCGCCGGGAGGTGGTGGTGTCCCGGGGGCGGGGCCAAGCAGATCCCGATGGAGTGCCGCCGATGGTCGTCGTGGTAACCGGGCAGCGGCGGCAGAGGCTCAATGGTCGGGCGGCGCTTCCGGAAGGAGCCGCGCTCGGTGGGCAGGCCCAGGGTGCCCCCTGCGGCTGGAGGGGGAGGGAGTGGAGGGAGGGGGACTGCGCAGGAGTCGAAGGAGAAGGGGGAGGCGTAGGGGGACAGGGAGTGGCTGCGGCAGACCTTGGCCCCGCCCCCCTCCGGGCGTGGTCTGCGCTGCTCCTGGGCGGCGCCAGCGCCCCAGTGGAGGTTGAGGGCGGAGCTGGTGATGTGGCTCACCTCCTCATCAGTCGGGTCCTGCCCACCGCCAGGCGCCACCGCCACCGGGGGGCAGGGCCTGGGCCGCCGCAGGCTGGCAGGGCGGGGGAGGGAGCGGGGAGAGACGGGAGGGGGAGAGAGAGGCAGAGGCGAGGAAGGAGGAGGGGGGAGGAGGAGAAGAGCCAGCGGGGGGGAGAGGGGGGGAAGGGAGATGGGCGAGGGGCAGGGGGGAGGCAGGTGGGCTGAGGGGTCCGGTCTCTCCTGCAGCAGCTGCTGCTGATCACAGCCCTGGGACTCCACAGAGTCCAGCTTGACTGCCACCTGTTGACACACACACACACACACACACACACACACACACACACACACACACACACACACACACACACACACACACACACACAGAGTTGCTTTCCTCTAAATGCAATGTTTTATGTTTAGAGATATCAATTTAATGTGTGTGTGTGTGTGTGTGTGTGTGTGTGTGCTGGGATGAGACCAGACCTGTCTGCGCAGGGCCCTGGGGGACGGGCTGGGTGTAGGCGGGGGGATGCGGAGTAGGAAAGGAGGGGGCACCCGAGGGTGATGCAGGGGGGAGACACCGGGCACCTGCAGCAGGGAGCGGCTCTCACATGGCTGGGAGTGGACCGACGTCACAGAGCCTGGAGCATGCACACGCACAGACACACACATACAGTACACACACACACACACACACACACACACAGAGTACACACATACACCACACACACGCAATCGCACGCACACACAGTACACAAATACACACACACGCAGTAGACACACATGCAAGCGCACACACACACGCACACAGAAACACAAACACACACACACACACACACACACACACACGACACACACACACACACACACACACACACACACACATTAGTGCATATAGTACTCAATAAAGACGCATAATGAGAAATATATCTCCATCCATGTATATGTACTAATGACTAACTATATGAACACTGTTATTTTGACAGGACATTTCAAGATCCTTGATACATTTTTACAAGAATGACTCCTCATAAGTATTTGATCTTTAAAATCGAAATGTACCATCAAAATAGAATATTCTTCCACAAGCAGTTATTCGGGGCGTCATACCTCCAAATGAAGTTGTGTGAGCGATCGTTCATGCCAAGGAACATGAACAAACACATGCAGAGAATCACTCACACGCACACACACACACACACACACACACGACACACACACACACACACACACACGCACGCACACACGCAACACACACACACACACACACACACACACACACACACACACACTCCTACATGCATGCAGATTTACAAAATGAAATCGATTTGAGTCAGCCAATCAGTTGATACTTAGAAGTTGGTGCAGCAGTGAGACAATAGCATTGTGGCCACTATATTGCTTTTGGACAAGTGTTACATTCTGTGTCTTTGCCAAATACTGTTTATACGGTGCCACACATTTCACCAATAATAATAAGAATTGCCACTGTCCAGACTTAAGTGCAGCACATGTGGTGTGTGAGCAGTGCACAGCAGGGGGAGGGGGGGGGGGGGGCAGAGGGGTTAGCAGTAGTAAGAGACGCAGGCACAGGCCACAGATCTGGGTTAGAGTACAGAGTGCAGTCAGCACCTGAGTGGTCGAGAGAGAGATAGAGGGAGGGAGAGGAGAAAGAGAGAGAGAGGGGGAGAGAGAGAGAGAGGGGGAGAGAGAGAGAGAGAGAGGAGAGAGAGAGAGAGAGAGAGAGAGGGAGGGAGGTTTAGTCATCAAGGTTTATTGTCTTTGTATGGGGGGGGGATGCGATTAATAAGACACATGAGGATCGTCATGGGGACAACCAGAGAGACGGGGTCTCCCACGAGCGGGGCGGGGCAGGTGGGGGGGGGTACAGGCAAGTTAAGAGGTCCACGTATGCCCATTAGTACAGCGGAGTGACTGAGGCAGAACAAGGCGAGGATCTCTGAAATCATTCTCATCCGTTCAAGGTTGTAGCGAGGTCCCCCCCCCCAGCAGTCTACGGAGGTGCTGTTGTGTTCCTGCTTCGGGGCCAAGCCGCAAAGCCACCGATATAAATCATGGAGGATAAATGGGGACTTATGTCAATCAATATGTTCTGGAAAGTGCTTTTTTCTTTTGTTTTGACTTTGGGCATTTTCCTTGCTTGGCCATGAAGCATTGAGCCCTCCCTGCAGATTTATAGGACCAGTGGGTCGTGGCAGAGCTGTTGCAGGTGAGGCTTGTCGCAGTCTCATCCACAACAGCTCCTAGTGCACCCCCCCACCCCGCCCCCCCGCCCCCCCCCCCCACCCACCCACCCTATGTGAGGCCTGAAGTACCTTAGGACAGTGCTGGGCCAGCCATTAGAGTGTGACTGCAGACAGAACGACACGTCAGTCAGAACTTGCCGTTTGGTTCACAGTCGTCATCATTGATATACTCACTTCCAAGTCCGTCATCCTTTGGGCCACTGTGGGTGATACTACCTACCTGTCGTGCTAAAACTACAGATTCCCATGCATAACGCGCCGTTCCAATAAGAACCAGAGTTACTGGTGTAAGTAGGATGTTCTACTGGGCGTTCCAACCCCTTCATCTGTTGGAGCTCCTGTTTACTGTTACTGTCCTCCTGTTGCTGTGTAACTTCCATTTCTTCTCCTTAGATTATGATTTTCTGATTTGGTTTCTGCAGTGGTTTTCCACAGCGGTTCCGAGATGCACACAGAAGTAAAGATTCCAACAACATTGCATGTTGTATATGTCAATGAACATATTCAACACCAATAACACTTAGAATAAAATCAATGAAATGGACATATATACACACAATCAACTTACTACAAAGCTAAATTAAGTCCAAATGAATAACTCGGCTCATTTAATTGACAACCTGTTGGTGAGATCTGTTAGCTGAACGGTGCAACACAAGCAAGCAGTAGAAAAGGCAGCGGAGTTCATCCATGCGATAACACGTTAAGTTAGTTCAGTTCACAAGAGCGACACAAAGTCATCTCACATCACGTGAGGGCTGCTGCTGCCGCACGGCTCAAACATACCTGAGTTGTGGTGCTGCGGGCTGAGGTCCAGCTCCTCCACGGGGTAGGGGGCGCTAGCGGGCCTCACGGGCTGGAACATGTAGCTGTCGTTGGGCAGAGAGTGCATCCTGGATACAGACATCTTCCTGGGAGACAGCAGGTCCCGGTCGGTGCACTGCACCTCTTCCTCCTGCAGAGGGAGATAGAGACCTCACGATATCGCCGGGAAAAAACAGAACTAGAGCACACACACACACACACACACACATACACAAAGAGATCTGTTTCTCTGGTGTTGCACACAATATGCAGCTTGTTGTTTACCAAGAATTGCACCCTGTTGAGTCAGCCATCTTAGTCTGGTGTCTGAGTATTATCAAGTGATGCACCATTATACCTATACTGTGTATCTATATCCTTATATCAATGCTCAGTGGATAAATGTAGGCTACACGACATATGTTACGCTTAACAACGCTAGCCTCTTGTTAAGAGAGACACTCCACTCACCTGTCCAGGTGAGTTAGGGCGTGGCCCAACGTAAGTCCCTCCCACTGAGCTATTGTTGGAGCCAGTGCTCAGCCGTCGCTGCCTCTCCATCTCCATCTCTAAGGCAATCTCTGCGTCCATCTCCGCGTCTTCTTTGGCCTCCTGATAACCAACACGCATTTGTAGGAAAATGTTTTTACTCAGATCCCATAACAGCAGTGTGTGTGTGTGGTGTGTGTGTGTGTGTGTGTGTGTGTGTTCTGCCTGATGGTACATTTACTCACGCTTTCTGTATTTTGAATAGTACTGTAACCATGGCACGTTTTATTTGATTGTCTTATGCTGCCAAGCAAACGAAGGCTGGATGCTACGGCCGAGCTGAGTGGTGGGGTTTCCATGACAACGTGAGTGTGCAAGTCATCATGTGAATGACAACTAAACGTCCGCATTCGGTGAGGGATGGCTGCATGTTCACACATCACAACTGGTCTGTGTGATTTCCGCATTTCCACCCAGATTGTATTTTCAGCTCACACATTTGAATGCCTCATCTGCATATTGACTGTGTTCTTTCATGTTATCTATGCTATGTCTTTTATCAAACGCTTTAATCCAGAGCGATGTACAGTCAATACAAACGCAGGGCATTGGGCAGCAGATAAGGGGGAAGGCGTCATATTTAAGGATGCCGACAGGCAAGGCAGCAGACTCAAACCCCATGAGACCAATGCGTGGACACCACTGCTGCAAACATGTCCTCTGAATCCAGGGCTGTGTGTTTAGGTTTGAGGGATATTTATCTGATCTAATGCTGTCATGGAGCGGATGATCAGATGAAAAGAGGCATCACAACCACAACGCCATTGGCCTCTTCCGTCGCCAAATCTCAGATTCAGCCTTCATTTCAGTCCCAGGGCGGATATGAGAGTCTAACCCCGGGGGTTCCCACACCTTTTCAGCTTGAGACCCAGACTTACAACAACACTGTACATCATTACTTGTTTTACCATCGACATCAATAAACTATTGTTAAATAACAACCCATGCATTTAAAATGTCAGATCATCATGTTATGCATTTTACCTTATGTGTGTCTGTGTGTGTGCTTATGTGTGTGTTTGTGTGCAAGAATGTATGTAAGAATGTGTGTGTGTGTGTGCGTGTGTATGTAGGTGTGCGTGTGTGCGTGTGCATGTCTGTGTGTTTGTGTGCAAGAATGTGTGTAAGAATGTGTGTGTGTGTGTGTGTGTGTGTGTGCGTGTGCATGTGTATGCGTGTGTGTGTGTGCAGTGTGCACCTTGTTGCTCTCCTCCAGATGCTTCATCAGCACGGCCACCACCACGTTGACCAGCACAAACTGGGCCATCAGCACGAATGTGACGAAGTAGAGGGGCGACACCAGCGGCAGGTAGGTGAGGCAGTGGCGGTCCTCCGGCCGACACTCCCGCAGCGTGTCCTGCTCAGGGGGGAGGACCGGGGGGGAGGAGAGGGGAGGTCCATTGTCAGTCAAGAGAATTAAATAAAGACGAGAGAAAACCAAACCGTAAATCAACTGACTTTAGATGACGGGTGATGGAGCGGGCTTTGTCTAGACCTCAATGCACAGTGTTTTAAAGTTGGAAAAATGTAGGATTAAGCGTTAAGAGGCAAATTTAGAATGTTTGTGTCCAAAATTGACTTGAGACCCATGTGAAGTAAGTTGAGTCCTATGGGAAGTGACTTGAGTCCGATGTGAAGCGACTTGAGTCCTACGTGAAGCAAGTTGAGTCCTATGTGAAGCGACTCGAGTCCTATGTGAAGCGACTCGAGTCCTATGTGAAGCGACTCGAGTCCTATGTGAAGCGACTCGAGTCCTATGTGAAGCGACTCGAGTCCTATGTGAAGCGACTTGAGTCCTATGTGAAGCGACTCGAGTCCTATGTGAAGCGACTCGAGTCCTATGTGAAGCGACTCGAGTCCTATGTGAAGCAACTCGAGCCTATTGAAGGCGACTCGAGTCCTCATGTGAAGCCGACTTAGAGTCCTATGTGAAGCGACTCGAGTCCTATGTGAAGCGACTCGAGTCCTATGTGAAGCGACTCGAGTCCTATGTGAAGCGACTCGAGTCCTATGTGAAGCGACTCGAGTCACATGTGAAGTGACTTGAGTCATATGGGAAGCAAAATGTACAGCCCTAGCTGTAGTACATTGGCAGTCTGGTGCGTGCAGATTTGAAAACGTAGGATACGATGTAAATATGCAAGAGACAGTGAAGGCCTAAACAACAACAACACAGCCTCACAGCCTTGTGCTAGAAGATATTTTTCTTTACACTTTGATAGTTGCTGGAGATGAACAGGCTGTTTGGTTTCCCTTCAAGAGAACCCAGAACTCTGAAGTGGAAATGTGGAAATGTTTTATGTATTTTGGGATGTTTTTGTCCACATGCCTTCTTTTCAGTAACTTTACCTGTTTAAGTATGTCTGCATGTGCAGGCATGCTTGTAGGTGTGCATTTGTGTGTGTGTGCACAAGTGTGTGTATGTGTGTGTGTACGAGCCAGTCTTACCTTCATGATTCCGTTCCAGTTGTCCCCTGTAGACACTCTGAACAACGTCAGGAAGGCCATCCCAAAGTTCTCAAACGTGGCGTGTCGACTCAGCCCCTCGCACGGATTATCATCATTACACTCTGAGACACACACAGAGGCCACACACACACACACATGTTTTAACGATACACTCTGGAAACAGTGGTGCTGCACTCTGCCCGGAAGAGCCCTCTATCCTGGTGCAGACGAGACAGTCGGACTCTAATCCAAATCCCTCATCAAGCCTGTTGCCGTGACAATGCTGGCTCATGTCCACGGCTTCCCTTGGAGAACAATTCCCTGTATTGCTGCTGCTGCTGCTGACGCAGTGCCACTGAGCGTCAGGCTTGGGAAGGATTGAGTTGAACACGACTAAAGTCTTCCTGTTTCTGCTTCACTCGCCAGGAGGACTTTTTACTCTCGCCTAATGAATGACTCACAAACAGAGATGGTTATCTTTAGGTTTGTTCGCCGGCTGTACTGCAGAGATTATACACCAGAGACCACGGGAAAGGTAGCTCAGAGTTCCCCTTGCGAATCACTTCACTCTCCTTATCTGCATGGCCCAGACCAGCAGTGGGATACTACTGGACACTCCATATGGCCGAATACTGGACACTCGATAAATGTTTAAGTTTGCTTCCATTTTGGCCATTATTTGCCCTCAATGACGTAGATTGCAAATATACAGTACATCAACATGGTGAACCGCACAGTGTATAAACCAAATCTGCAATGATTGTTGTGAACGCATTGTCCAACATGCTTCCTGGGATGACCTTGTTGATGGACCAGCAGCAGCAACCTCTTCTACAAACATTGCTTTTCTCTCTGTTTTTGTGTTTCCGACACAAGCAGTGTACGGTCAAGGACGTCAAGCCTGTTAGCAAAGCAACCAAGAGGGTTTTCCCTATGGCTGAGCCGCTGCACGAGGCAAGAGTGGACATACATTATGCAGAAGCAGGCGCTTGCACATGCACAGAATCCATAATCTCCCGATGCATTTTCACAATTGCGACGGGAACACAAAGTGCATTAAAGGAATCAACCAAGGCCACTGTGCAGAGGGGAAAGCTAACACCAGACCAGACCGCACACGTCGGTCTGTGTGTGTGTGTGTGTGTGTGTGTGTGTGTGTGTGTGTGTGTGTGTGTGTGTGTGTGTGTGTGTGTGTGTGTGTGTGTGTGTGTGTGAGCGTAGACTCCTCTGTGTGTTCCATAAAGGCTGCATTGTCATAACCTCCCGGCTACTGAACATCCTCTCCCAGGATCAGGTAGTGAGTGAGGATCTGATAATGGGGGAGGGGGTGGAGTGTTAACATCTGGTGAAAGCGTCTGTTACCTTGTGTCATCGTGAAGGAACGCCACAAAGAGAACAACGTATCTCCCCCCCCCCCAGTCTCCACTTCATTTAATCCCATTTCATTTCATTGTCTCCACAGACAATGTTTTGGTTTTTTTTGGGGTGGGGGGTGAATTCTTCTCCCACTCATCTCTTGCTCCCTGTGTCTGCCTCTGTTTCGGTCAGCCTCCCCCTGTCTCCCCCGCCCCCCTCTCTCTCATCTAAACCCTGAGAGAGGGAGAGACAGAGAGAGAGAGAGAGAGAGAGAGAGAGAGAGAGAGAGAGAGAGAGAGAGAGAGAGAGAGAGAGAGAGAGAGAGAGAGAGAGAGAGAGAGAGAGAGAGAGAGAGAGAGAGAGAGAGAGAGAGAGAGAGGAGAGAGAGAGATAGAGAGAGAGAGAGAGAGAAGAGAGAGAGAGAGAGAGAGAGAGAGAGACAGAGAGAGAGAGAGAGAGAGAGAGAGAGAGAGAGAGAGAGAGAGAGAGAGAGAGAGAGAGAGAGAGAGAGAGAGAGAGAGAGAGAGAGAGCGTGAGAGAGAGGGTGAGAGGGCAGGAGCAGTTTCCGCAAAAATAGTGGCTCTGAGTGAAGACATTTCCCAGAGAGTCGTGACTGTGTTGCTAACCAGAGGACAAATCGGACCCATCGTTCCCACTGTTTGCGCCTGATGTGTTGTGTTGTGTTGTGTGTTGTGTGTTGTGTGTGTGTGGTTGTGTGTTGTGTTGTGTGTTGTGTGTGGTGTGTGTGTGTGTGTGTGTGGTGTGTGGTGTGTGGTGGTGTGTGTGTGTGTGTGTGTGTGTGTGTGTGTGTGTGTGTGTGTGTGTGTGTGTGTGCGTGCGTGGTGCGCGTGTTCTCCCAGTGACGTGACTGACCCAGTTTGCCGAAGAGCTCCACTCCGAGCGCAGCGTAGATGAAGAAGAGCAGCATGAACAGCAGGCCCAGGTTCCCCACCTGCTCAGAACCAGAACGCCGTCAGAACCTCCTCCACGTGCAACACTCACACACAGTCTGCATGCACCACACACACACTGGTCATCTTTTATACATAACAATGACCAATGCCTACTATATAGAGAGGTAGAGAGAGACAGAGAGAGAGGGAGACAGACAGATAGATAGATAGTTTATACATTGCCTATGCCTACTATATAAAGAGGTAAATAGATAAAGAGAGAGATAGATAGATCGACAATGGCCTATGCCTACTATATAGAGAGAGAGAGAGAGACAGAGAGAGAGAGAAAGATAGATAGATATAATGTACAGTATATGCTGTACATATGTCATATTTAAATTATTTCAAATTGAAAATGTAAATCTTTATTTCAGAATCAGAATCAGCTTTAATGGCAAAGCACTAGGGCTGCGATGGATCACAGTTGTACGGATCACGCATCGCGCATAAAGCGCGATGCAGTTGAGTGGGAAAATACAGTGGGAGATGTGGAGAGCGGTGCTACAGACACACCCACTCTCTGAGAGTCACACAGCAGCAGTGGAAGCTGGAGAGGCACAATAGCAATATCCCAGTAACCACGGATAGTGCCAAGAACCAAGTCAATGCAGAGATACTGTAGAAGCTGGACTATTTTTTGTTCAAAGGAAGAATGCATCATCATGCGTCATATTGCACTTTGATTTCATTTGAGTATTTCATTTTTGATATTTCATTTTAAGATTGTATTTATTTATTTGATCAAACATCTTGAATGTTGCTTTCATTGAATTAAGACCATGGGCAAGTTCCTTAATGTAAGTGCTCTTCAAGTTCTTGTTAGTAATAAATGGAAAGCAAAGTTATACAGAATTTGTCTCCCTGTTTTTTTTCCATTGAGCCGAAAAATTATCCGATCCGTGACTCAAAACCGTGATACGATCTGAACCGTGAGTTTTGTGATCCGTTGCACGCCTACAAAGCACGCCGTTCTACCCATGCAAGTGCCTCAGTCTCAGTTGGTCCATCTCTTGATGTGGGGACGTTGAGGGGGCGTGTCCCAGGGGGACGTGGCATCTGTTTACCTGAGGCAGCGCCTGCATCACAGTGTCCAGCAGTGCTCTCATCCCTGTGGCCATCTTCAAAAGCTTCAGCACTGAAACACACACAAGTGCTGTGTGAGTGCATATACAAGCATGTGTGCGTGTGTGTGTGTGTGTGCGCGTGCGTGCGTGTGTGTGTGTGTGTGTGTGTGTACCCCGTGCTATGCGGAGCACCCTCATGATCCTGATGATGGTGGGGTTGATGGGCAGAGCCGCGTTCATCTTCAGCTCCTCCAGGGTGATGCCCATGATGGACAGCGCTACGATAGACAGGTCCAGCTGGTTCCATCTGGACACACACACACACACACACACACACACACACACACACACACACACACACACACACACACACACACACACACACACACACACACACACACACACAATAACACATTAACCCAACATAAGACAATATTTGGTGGCAGAGACGCACACAGACACATCATATTTGGCAGAATATAAACACAAATGTATCGTTATTTGGGTTAGCTTGATATAATGCTATGACTAGCACAGAGATGTGTTACATCAGATACATGAGCCTAGCATTAGCCTAGCATTAGCTTAGCATTAGCCTAGCATTAACAATCTTCAGCTAATAAAGTAAAGTAAAATGTAAATGTGTTTAATATAAATTAAATATAATATAATCAATATAATAAAAAAATACTAACAATGTCGGTAGAGCTTGGGAGTCTTTTCTAAGCACACTTGACAGCTGTCTCCATGCCAAATACCATTAGCACACAACTTTTAGCGAGCTAGTGCCCACAGAAAGGAGACAAACGCTCCACTGTTTGACTTTAATTAACCTTGCTCTTCAAAACAGATTTGATAGTTTCTTTTCTTGGTAAATTGTGTCTAAAGAGACTAAACCAAGTATATTAGCCTTAAGCGGGCAGCGTACCTCAAAAGAAGTCAATTTGTTTTGGGCTGGCAAAGACTGAAGAAGTTCTTTGGGGACAAAACCGTTTTATAATTAATAGGGTTCCGTCACTGAAAGTTTGATCAGTTAAAGTGCTTTAAACAAGTCTTCCATGGTCGTGAACATAGTCGTATGTGCCCCATGTTTCGGCTCAAATTAGAACCCTGGGAAGCTATGGAAAAATGTGTTTGAGTGGGCTGAGAGTTCTAGTAAGGAGGGTGGAGGGATGGGGGGGTCGCCCGGACTGAGCTGTTATCCCCATGGTAACAGCCCACACAAACGTTGTGATACTTCTTTGTTTGTTTACTGTATAATACCCATGCTTGGATGTAATTTCAGCTGGAAAAGGGGGTTCACTTACACGTTAAGACCAGTTGGAGGCAATCTGAATTACGAGAATTAAGACTGATTTAATTTCTGACCAATCACACAACCAATCACATGATCACATGATCACCCAGCAAAGCACTTGTCATTGCTGGTTGGGCAATCAGAACACAGTCAGCCAACAGACGCTGCTTTTTAACTCATAAACCATGGAAAAATTGTTGGATGCGCTGCGCAATCCAATCAGCTTCCATGAAGCATCCATTGCACTTCAAGCATATCGTTGGAGTGGAGAAACCGAGCCGTCCGATATGCCTAGGGTGGCGTTGACGCTAGGTTGGGCTCCTCCCGTGATGACTCCTAAGCCCCTACCACCTCCCTGCCCCATAGGTCACATGGTCTGGTCAAGGCGGCACCTGTCTTTGAAGAAGCGGTGCAGTCCGAAGGCCACGAGCTTCAGCAACGCCTCGACGATGAAGATGCAGGTGAAGACGTAGTTGCAGTACTTCAGAACCTCCTCCAGGTACTGCAAAGCACACACACACACACACACATACACACACACACACACAGATGCACACACACACACACACACACACACACACACACACACACACACATATACACACACACACACACACACACACACACACACACACACACACACACACACACACACACACACACACACACACACACACACAGACACACACTCTTACATGTAAGCAATCTATGACACGGCCACAGTGAAGCATGCTGTAGTGTTGAACATGATGTTGATATTAATCAATTAATCAAAAGCATGAATAGATTACACAACCACGTTGCTCATTCAATCTGCAATTACTACCTTTATTCCTGGCAGTGTTGGCACAAGCTGGTGTGTATGTGTGTGCTTGTTTTTGGTGTTTTGACAGGTTGCCATTGTAAATAAGAATTCTTAATGACTTAATGAAATAAATGAAATGAAGTGTGTGTGTGTGCTAGCGTGTACTTGTGTGTGTGTGTGCATACTTGGATGTGTGCGCGTGCATGTGTATATGCGTGTGTGTGTGTGTGTGTGTGTATGTGTGTATGTGTGTGTGTGTGTGTGTGTGTGTGGGTGTGTGTGTGTGCTATGTGTGTGTGTGTGTGTGCGTGTGTGTGTGTGTATGTGTGTGTGTGTGTGTGTATGTGTGTGTGTGTGTGTGTGTGTGTGTGTGTGTGTGTGTGTGTGTGTGTGTTGTGTGTGTGTGTGTGGTGTGTGTGTGTGCATGTGTGTGTGTATATGTGTGTGTGGGTGAATATGTGTGTGTGTGTGCATGCGTGTGTGTATGCTTGCGTGTGTGTGTTTGTGTCTGTGTGTGCACGTGTGTGTGTGTGTGTGTGTGTGTGTGTGTGTGTATGTTACATGTGGCTGGTTGTAGTGCTCCATGCTCATCGTGACCACGTTGGATGCAGATGATGATGGTGATGAAGAGGTCCAGATAGTGGCTGGTGCACAGCGTGTGTATGTACAGGCGCGAGTGGCGAGTAGTCAGCCGTAGTACGGCCTCTGCTGGGGCCTCTGGAACACACAACACACACACACACCACACACACACACACAACACACACACACACACACACACACACACACACACACACACACACACACACACACACACACACACACACCACACACACACACACACACACAGACACACACACACACACACACACACACAGAGACGAACATGGAAACAAACAAAGTCGAACGGCAAAGTCAAAACATTACATTACATAGTACACACAACAGACACAAACACACACACACACACACACAAATACACACACACACAATACACACACACACACAGGAGTGCATGTGTCATTGAGGGCTGCTCGTCCCCGAAACATACCAAGCATCCAGCATGTTTCCGAGCACACTCCCAGAGAGGCGTCCCAGGCATGAGGGGTGTGTGTGTGTGTGTGTGTGTGTGTGTGTATATGTGTGTGTGTTTGGGTTAAGCATGTTGTGCCATCTTGTGGTATACCATGCATGCTATGTTTGTCAGGGTCACTCCACAGACAATCTGCTCATATTGTTCCAGTACAACAAGAAGTGTCAGCTCTGTTAAATGCACCATTCTGATTGGTCGGTTACAGCACCCTACCGTGAGTTATTACTAAATAGCAGACCGCTGCTGTGAATAACCACATCGTTGCTCTGGACGCTATTTCTAACTGTAGAGTGTATTCGCGGAAGCAATAAAGTACACCTACATAAAAATAAAGTACACCTGCAATAAAGTTCACCTGGACTCTGCATAACCCTCCCCCCCCGCCACCTTCCTCTACGAATCCCTAGCACCAACTTGCGTGTTTGTACGCCTTGGCATTATTAATAGTACTTAGCATTGTTTAGCATATTGTATGTTCTTAGATGTTGATAATGTGCTCAGAATGGCACGTCTGCTCTTATCCCAGCTATTATGCAGGCAACTTAGCAATTATGAAACTCATTCTATTAACCTCGTAACTATGAATGCTCAAAAACAGCTCTATTCTTATCTTTATGTACCACAGTGATATATTGCTGCCTCTCCTTCAACAAATGTACTCTTTGTACGTCGCTTTGGGTAAAAGAGTCCTAAATGTAAATGTAAATGTAAGTAAATAAATCAATAGAATAATTTGGTTGTTACATTGTGTGTGACAAAGTATTGATCTCTTTCGTAAGTAGCCTCTTTCGTAAGAAATATGGGGATTATTATTATGAAATAAACCCTGACAAGGTGATGCAAGACCTAGAGGGCCAAGCAGAGGTGTATGTGTGTGTGTGTGTGTGTGTGTGTGTGTGTGTGTGTGTGTGTGTGTGCGTGGGACCCTCTCATTGAATGTACCATGCCCCTGGTGGCAGCATGCTGATGTGCCCTCGGTGTCAACAGGATGTTCATGGATCGGGGGGGGGGGGGGGGGGAGGGGAGGGGAGGGGGCGGAGTCTACCGAGGGTGACCCAACAACACAAACCACGCATCTCTTGCACAATGTTTGCGGAACAGACTGTAACTCAATATTACTATTATTATCCATACAACTGAGCAATGTTCTGGTTTCTGAAGCTGTGTATAGGTTGGCTATGGGGTGGAACGCACGTCCCCTACACAGTGGCCCTCTTCAAACATATCTCTTTGATAATTTCATTATTCTATAAGGGTGCTGATGTTGATGTTCTGGACCGCAAAGACACACTTAAAACGAACCAGTATTTTGACCAGACACCATTTTGGGGGACAGGGTATATCTCCAGGCCCCCGGCTCTTCCATGCATTCCCTGAGATGCACACTATCCCACATACTATTCTACATACAAATACTAAAATAAAGTCTTCCTTGAGCACGATTGACAAAACCTTGATCTCCAGCAAGTAATAAACCTAGGAAAGGTGGAGTCTCATCATTAGGACCAAACAGACGCAGTGCCGCAAGAGAAGAAATGCTTGCGCGGTTATATATTACAATTATAATGACACAAATTACTGTTTAAAAGTCAGACATCCGTCTCACTGTCTTTAAGCTGGAGCCTGTGGGCTTCTTATACTCTGGCTCCTTATACTCTCTCTCATGGGGAAAGTCCCTCTCTTGTAGTTCTCTTCGAAGAAATGTGCTTTGAGTCATTGCTCTTTGGAGACAGATTGGTTTAAAAAGTTGTACTAATGTGTTATCCGTTTGTCATTCTGGAAATCTGGATTGCTAATCAACAAGGGTTGCCTCGAGCAACGCGGCAGAAACCACAGCCGTGCGTGGAAACTCAAACAATGTTTGCATGGAGGGCCTTCTATCACTTCTCGTTTGGATCTGTTTGAACCCATGTTGCCCACTCAGGCACGCAGATTGGGATTAAGAAGCAGGTCTCTTTCTGGCCTTGAACGTATGGTTACAGACCATGATGGTAACCTGGTCTCACCCGGATAAATCCTACGATAACCTTCTAGATGATGGCAAAAATGAAGGACCTTCGTCTGACGGCCCATCGTATGATGGAGCCCAAATCCCGTGATGGAGACAAACCGTGAACCATCACCGCCAGGACATACCGTGACATGAAAAGAATCGGTCCACCTGCCTTTACAAAGGTTCCCCTCTTCATATTTCCCCCGAGGACATGGCGGAGCTAATGACCCAGCGTGGATCTTTTAGAAATCCAATGAAGCATTTCCACGTCCGCTATCCAGCCCAAAGCTGTGCGTCGAGCACAAGGATATGGTCAGAGTCCTGCACCACGCCTGGGGAAGAGCAGTGCTTTGCAGTGACGGTTTCCAAATATGCCCTCTCGCCCTTATCGGTCACCGCAGTCTTCTGTGAGTGAACACAACTCGACTTTCTTCATTGTCGATTTTCCTCTCAGACTTACTGAGAGGAAACTTTATTTTCATCATACATTGCATTTCTTTAATTGTGCAAATAAATCTAAGGTGGAAGTAGTGCCGGTGGTTGATGGATCGTACAATCACTGATTTGGGCCTTTGCCTTAAGATAGATTCAATTGGTTAGGTCAATTCATCTTTATAGTATCATCTAATATTGACTATTCAGAAGTGGTGCCCCGAAACGAATCATTTAGATCAGTTTAAGCCACGTAATCATGCAACATGATGTGTGTTGTGCGCAGTAAATGCAGCCGGCGTGAAGGCTTGTGTTCATTGACATGTTACCAAAGTCAGGAACACGTCCAACCCAACGCCGTGTTCAAGCCAGCGGGGGTTTGAAAACAATACCTGCATGACACGGCCAAAGTAAAACTACCCAGCACAGCCAACTCTTCTATAATTATTTGTATTCTATCATCATACATGGTCATTATATATCCCGACACACAGCAGAGCGATCAGATAACCAACGTAGATACATAACAAGTGTTATATATCCACCAGCCAACACACACCCGCTATGTTTCTGAGTCTGCCAGTCAAAACGTAACACACAGGTCCAGTCCTCTTACCACCTTGCCTTGTTTTACTTGTTGTTGTTGTTGTTGTTGTTATTGTTGTTGTTGTTGTTATTGTTGTTGTTGCTGTTTTCCCAAGAGATGCCTTAGGGTGACAGGTGCACATGCAATCCAGGACGATGTGTGAGGGAGGGGAGAGAGGCATGGAAGGGGAGGGGCGGGGCAGGGCATTCTCATTGGACGATTCCTAGTGGCGCCGAGTGATGCCGCCTCCTTAACTCTTTGAGGACGGCCTTCAAGAGATCACCGTTACATGCAAAAGGGATTATAAGTCATATTGTTGGATTGTTATTATTTTGGACAAAATGCTATACGGAAATGGCCTCGTCTTCAGACCTTACTGCGGCTCGCTTGGTCATAATCAATTGCAGATGGAAGGATAAATGATCGGGTCAAAGGCTGAGCGGTTAGCTCTGCGGTGGAGTGATTGATTAGTTTGTTAGTTGGGCCGTGGGCGGGATAGAGGGGACGTTGGGGGGAGAGGGGGGGAGGCTGCAGTCATGCAGATGCATGCATCAGACTGGCTAAGCCCACGCATAGGTCACCCCACGTGAGCTTCAGTCAGTCCCCCTGTCTCTCTCTCTCTCTCTCTCTCGTGCTCTATAGTTATTTCTCTACCTCGCTCGCCCTGCTGTGTCCTCTCGCGGTTCTGTCCCTCACCTGGTCTGGCCCTGGACTGTCTCTGGGTTTGTCAGGCTCTGAAAGGCAGGCAGTGCTCAGAAAAATAGACTACCGACCAGCCCCTCCATTCTCCTTACTCCTGCGCTTTTTCTCCATCATTCGGAGTCTCTTCTCCTCGCGCAGGCGCGCCTCCTCCTCCTCCTGGTCCTGCCGGCACTTGTGGAAGTTCTCCACCACCACGCCCACGAACATGTTGAGCACAAAGAAGCTGACGATGAGCAGGAAAGAGATGAAGTAGAGCAGCATCCACGGGTTGTGGTTCGTCACCGGCTGGGGGGAGGGGAGGAGGAGAAGAAGGAGGAGGAGAAGGGGCCAGGAGGGAGGGGGGAGGAGGATGGGGAGGATGAGAAGGAGGAGAACAGGATTGGATGAGAAGGAGGAGGGGCCAGGCGGTAGGAGGACGCAGAAGGGTGAGGAGGAAGAGGAGGACAGGAGAGGATGAGAAGGAGGAGGGGCCAGGCGGTAGGAGGATGCAGAAGGGTGAGGAGGAGGAGGAGGAGGAGGAGGAGGAGAGGCAATCAGGGAGAAAAGAGATGATTGGTAGGAGGAGGAGAGGGGGAGGAGGAAGGGGGAGGAGGAGCAGGAGAGGGGAAGAGGAGAGGCAATCAGGAAGACAAAAATGATGACGAGGAGCAGAGGAGAGCGGGAGACAAGATGAGAGGAAAGAGGAGGTGAGGAGAAGCAATCAGGGAAACAGGAGATGAGGAGGAGGAGGAGGAGGAGGAGAGGACAGGAGCAGAGAATGAGTGCAGAGGAAGAGTGACGATTAGAGAGAGGATTAAAGGAGTAGGAACACATGAGGAGGAGGTCAAGGAGACAATATAACATGGAAGGGAAAAATGTAAGAATACAAGCACATAATAATACAACTGTGTGTGTGTGTGTGTGTGTGTGTGTGTGTATCCACCTGCTGGTCCACTCCCACCGCGTCCAGCCCGTCATACATGATGTTGACCCAGCCGTCCTTGCAGGACAGCACAAACAGAGCCATCAGGGCCTGCAAGAACATACAGGAGAAGAACTGTGACCACAACACACACTGAACCCACACACACTGTGTGTCCTCGCCACTGAGACCAAGAAACTATTTACATCAGACAGTATGCATTAATTAACATTCATTCAGAAAACAGACAAAATTAAAAGAAAGCATTATCTATTTTGCGCAAACTTAATCACTAACTAATACCTGGATACCAATTTCATGATTCACTGAATCTGGTGCAATATGCT
>PIJE02000428.1:107500-152500 GCA_002895965.2 Coryphaenoides rupestris
GGGTCTCCACCAGGGGAAGTCAACGCTAATCAGATGTTTACTCACCGACTCTCTGGTTGCCAGGTGTGTTGGCATCCAGTCAGAAAACAATTACCTGCACGATGGCACACACACACACCTGCATGTGTGTGTGTGTGCGCGTGAAACACAGAGCATCTATCCATGCTATGTAAATCACTGCCTCAATAGACAGGAACCATAAAGATAATTGTAAGAGAGAGAGAGAGAGAGAGAGAGAGAGAAGAGAGAAGAGAGACAGAGAGAGACGAGAGGCAGTGATCATGCCTCTGTGAGGCAGACAGACAGGAGGAGGAAACAAAGATTTGCGCAGGAGGGAGAATGAGAGAGAGAGAGAGAGAGAGAGAGAGAGGAGAGAGAGAGAGAGAGAGAGAGAGAGAGAGATAAGGGGCTCTCTCAGATCAATAATTTCACCAGCATCGTCCGCTGGGTACTGGGACAGGGGTGAGAAAACGTTTCATCTCTCTCTCTCTCTCTCTCCCTCTCTCTCATACACCCACATTATATCGCCACAATCATACTTTGAAGAGAAAAACCAATGAAATGTCTGGCAGAGCGATGCTATCTGTACTGAAGTGTATGCAGAGCACAATATGTTGCCATCCCAGTGTGGCATATTCTCACCGCACTCACTGATCTGAGAGCTGTTCTGTCTTCTTGTGTCTGAGCCATCTATGTTACAGACCCGTGTTCTTATATATCATTGTACCTGCACGTTTCTGCCCTTTTCTGATGGACCTTTGCCCTTTACATCCATATGTCCGTGAATCGGTCTCCTGTAGTGCTGTAGGTGTGCCGGCATGAAGACAGAACTAATGAGGCAACTCATCACAACAGAGCAACGTTTGCAGGCTCTATAACACGAGGCATACTGCTATAACTATATATAGGCTGTGTAGAATATCTCAACATAAACCTACAATGATGTTGCCCGCTTTCTGACTGATTTGTGGAGTGTGTGTGTGGTCGGTTGTTGGTCAGGCTTAAATTAGTCTGGGGCCGAGGTGAGGCTGCACCTAACAGATTGTTAGCCAATGCACCTCAGGTTAAACCCCCCATCACATACACAAGGAGAGCACTCAAGCTAGCATACTAGCTTCGCACTGCCTGCTCTGTCATCCCATCCGTCTCCTGATATTGGAGCAGAAACTCTGGAAAGTCACTGTTAGCTAACATGTTTGTCAGGGGGTTGTACTTCTTTTGATGATGGCTGTCGTCCCACGTGTGTTCGGGCATGATGCGTTATGAGAACACGTGACATGTGGAGTGACATGTGGAGTGACAATACAAAATCCCTTCAACCCCGATGTCCAATCCAGTGGCAGCTCTTACGTCATCGTCTATGTCGTCCTCGGGCGAGAAGTCGTCCTTTAGGTCAGTGCTCAAGTTGGGGTCGTAGGTCAGCGAGCCCCCGTTGCAGTCTCCGTACTCTGTGGCGGCGGTGGCCGGGCAGAGCGTGGCAGCCTGCAGCAGTTCCAGGTGACCCGGTCGTCGCCTCCTCCTCCTCCTCCTCCCCCGCTCCCCGTCCTCGCCGCCCTCGTTCACCTCCCTCTCCTCCTCCCCTTCCCCCTCTTCTTCCTCCTCCTCCTCCTCCTCCTCCTCCTCTCCTTCCACTCCTGCATGATGCTACTGCAGCGTTTGTGTTTCAGGGCGACGCCAACCGGTCCGAGTCGGATGATGAGAAGAAGTCTGATACCTTTGAGGAGGATGACAAGGTGGAGCAGCTCCGAGACACAGGCAAGTAGTCGCCTAAAGACAGAAACATGGCTGCCAGAGGAACATACTTTTCAATGTAAAGCCAGCCCTGTGATGCAAGAGGCAAGACTGAGACATGCACACTTGTTGGCAATGCCCCGGGACTCTACTATATTAACTATGCTATATCACTTTATATCATTATACTCTATCACTATACTCCTCCTATCACCTATACTATCACTGATACTCACTTTGATATTTGTGCAGTGAACGAGGGGTCCATAGAACAGAGTTGACAGCACTGGTGTTTAGAGACAGCAGTCCTTCTGACAATCTCTCTCTCGCTCTCTCTCTCTTTCTCTCTCTCTTGCTCACTCTGTCTTTCTCTCTTGCTCTGTTTTCATGTGGCCGGCCGGGTTTCTTGTCGGCTTTCATTTTTCAACAGTTATTATGAAAACCAAGTGTCTTTGTGTGGCGGTGTCATCTTTTTGTGACATATTTCCCCTGAAATGTGTGCAGGCTAGTGGACACCCATGAGGCATTCTGGGAGACTGAGTCACTGTCTGTTCTTTTTATTGCCTTTCCTCTGGCTTTGGAAGTAAGAGAACACAACTCATGGAGGACATTGTAAACAAACACAAAGTGACTTTAGAAAGAGAGAGAAGCGGTTCAAAATAAAATTACATTTGAAATCGGCTGATTGGGTTATTCAGTAATCCATATAATTTAAAATGGTAAAGAAGTATTTTCTTTAGTAGTAAAAGAACTTTAGTAGTAAAAACTCAAAAATGGCTAGAGCGGTCAGGTATGGTTCCGCAAGTGACATTTGACTGTTATGCAGCCTTTAAAACCAGGGAAAGACAATACCACGGTATTACCATATCGGAAATCTAAGACGATGCCTAGTCTCCTATCACAATATCGATATAATATCCCCAGCCCCAGTGTGAGGAGTGATTAATGATGGATAGTCTCGATGACTCCTCCCCCTACAGAGCTGAAGATGTACTCCCTGATGATGACGGCCAACGGGCACGTGGACCTGCGCGGCACCCTGGCCCCACCCATCATCATGCGCACGGCCGCCACTCCCATGCCCACGCCCAAGAGCTCGCTGGGCGCCGAGTCGGTACTGGGGGAGGGGCTCATCTTTCGAGAGGGGGCGGCGCAAGGGTACTACTCTGAGGCGAGCAGCATCCACCACCACCACCACCACCACCACGGAGACAGCTGTCACGGGAGCCCCGCCTCCAGGGAACCTTCCGTGGCGTACGACCAGCACTCCCTGGTGGTGAGTGGTCGCAACGCACACACGCACGCACACTCACGCACACACACACACACATACACACACACAAGCTGTGTTGAGGTTCATAGATCCATCGTGCAGAAGCAATGCTATCACCCATATCACTCATATGTCCATCCTTATAATCAAAATACAATAATGAGGTTGGATGTATTTTACCGTCTGCATTTATCGTTGCTATTAACTGTCACTCACACATACTTTTCCTTTTTTTTTATTTACAGTTTACATTTCTTGTGTAACTTGTTTTAAATTGTTCTATATTTCCCTACACCATTTGGTAGACAGTCAAACCTGAGGTATTTAAGGTTTCAGGTGACATTTGTTTGCCTTCTAGTATTTGGATTCAATGCATTAGTCTAACATATTTTGTCAGATGTTTTGCTAAATAAAAGATAAGTTTGCTTTGTCTCATAAAGTCCTCCCACTCTATCTCTCTTTCTCTCTCTCTCTCTCTCTCTCTCTCTCTCTCTCTCTCTCTCTCTCTCTCTTTCTCTGTCTCTCTCTCCCCCATCCTCTCTCTACTACCACCAGTCGAGCCAGGGCCGTCGCTCACCCCTGGCCCCCCACGGCTCCGGCGGCTCCTGGGGCAGCCGGCGCTCCAGCTGGAACAGCCTGAGCCGCGCGCCCAGCCTCAAGAGGCGGGACCCCAGCGGGGAGCGCGAAAGCCTCCTGTCCGGGCACGCCGGTGGGCGGGGCCACCATCACGTTGACGACGACGACGACGACGGAGGCGGCCCGGAGGAGGAAGATGAGGAGGAGGAGGAGGAGGAGAGGGAGGAGGAAGGGGGAGAAGGGGAGGAGAGAGAGAGAGAGATAGAGGAGGAGGGGAGGAGAGAGAGAGGGAGGGAGGGGGAGAGAGAGGGGGAGGGAGAGAGAGATAGAGAGAGAGGGAGGGAGAGAGGGAGCGAAAGGCAGAGAGAGAGAAACAAAGCAATGGAGTTAGGGAGAATATATTAAAGTGAAAATAATCACAGAAAGAATCAAAAGAAAGATAGACAGTTACATCAGTATAGTCCAACAGTATAATTTGTTGTTACGACATAACGATAGCGTCGATATCTCAGCACGACCCCCATCACACTCCACACTCCACCGCAGTGTTTACTCTGTGCGCGATGAACTGAGACCTGATCAATCAAACTCAGAGGCGCGGTCCACCCAGATCAATCAGTGGGAGTCCATCCATCACCGCAGTGATCTACTCCACTTAGCTGCCTGTACAGCCAGCGACCCGCAGACTTCAGCTGAGGCGCCGCTCATAAAGCGACAAGTTTTATTTCTTTGATATAAAACTGGTCATAAAGCATACATGCATATATACATACATACACACACACACACACACACACACACACGCCTGCATGCTCCCCTAAACATGCACCCTCAAGCACACAAACACACATCTTAAACACATGCATGTATCCACACACACACACACACATTAACACACACACACACACATTAACACGCGCATGTACACACACACACACACACACTCTCACACACACATGCATGTACACACACACACACACACACACACACACACACACACACATGCATGTAACACACATGCCTTGGAATGAGAGGGGGAGAGAAAGTGAGAGAGAGTGTGTCTGCCTCTCTGTGTGCTCCTTGACTTTTTCATCGTGACGATTACCACATGATCAATGTGATGACATCATCGTCATGACGCACATCATGTCCACAGCTAGAGCGCACAACTCATATTCCTCTCTCCTTGCTCCGTCTGCGGTCGATCGGCTGAAGGAGTGGCACGGAGCAGAAAGTTAGCAGGTGGATGAGTGTGGATGAATGTCTTGTTTAACAGTGATTAACCAGTGATGAGCTGCTCTGTACACACAAGCAGCATCCCACCCCCCCCCCCCCCCCCACGCCCACCCCCCTGCCTCGACCATCTGAGCTGCAGCAGCAGTGGCTCTCACGGGCAAAGAAGGAGGCTGGGTTTGTGAAGCGCAGACAACAGCCTCTCAGCCATCACCAGTAACCATGGGTGATCCGCCACCCCGGGCGTCGGACTGCACAACCAACCAGCGAGTGTGAAGAGCGATGTCGTCGTCTATGGAAATACAGTCGTCACGCGAGACCGGCCGGCACTAGCTTGCTAACTATTTCTAGATTTCCCTCATGCCGTATATCTCCTTCTGACGGGACCAGGTGGCGCGCGGAGGAAGCGTGCCAGGGAACATACACACAACAACCGCTTCAATTGGACGCCTGACAACCCCTTCAGAGTGCAGATGATGTATTAGTGTAAATATATAAGCATTAATATTATCAAACAAATCTTGAGGCGTCCTGTGGAGTTTTGCCGACATAGCGGCAGCATCATCTATTTGAGTGGACAAAATTAGCTGCAGTGATTGTGATGAACATAATGTACTTTTCTTTTTCTTTTTTTTTCTATTCCAGTCAATAAAACCGATGCATCGTTATAATATATTGGATAATAAGCCCTCAATATGAATAATTAAGCCTTACATCCCAGATATAATTAATGGACCCTTTTCATGGAGGTGTCATTGTGGGACCAATCATAGAACCCATCTGCTGTCTTCTGAGGACTCAGGGGAGCCAATGCTTCGGGGCCTATGGTGTAGCAAGGGGATCTCTGGGCCAAGACTACCTCTTCCTTGTGCTGATCATTGTTTACAGTCTGATTAGCCACTGAAATGCCTCCTGTCTCTATATACTAATACTACTCAGACTACAAACGGCCTACAAATGGAACCAGCTTGCCTCCGAGCCCAAAAGCGTGTCCCGTATATACAGATGCTGCATTCACATGCAGATAACGCAAGTTTATAGAGATTATCATAGGACTGTTAGTGTGTTATCTTGTCAGTGTGTGTTATGCTAACAGTCAATGTGTGTTCTTTTAATAGTCAGTGCGTTATCGTCTTCACTAACTTGGAGATATTTCTTTGAATAAAGATCATTATACAAGGCTGGATGACAACCGCGGAAAGTGTGGTGACGACTGGAGAGTCAATGACAGCTTGGAGAGACGGCGACCGGGGTAGAACGGGCTGGCAACCCAATCGTTGTCCGCTGAGAGGAGGACGCCCAAAATAAGCTACGATGAATCCAATGGAAAGATAGACCCAGGGGTGCCCGAGAGGGGGGCAGGATGAGCACCCCAGTCGGATGGACACAACCGCAACAGACCCAGGCAACAAACAAGCGACTATGAGCAAGCAGTGTGCATGTGGCAAAATCTGCAGGAATGATCGGGGCTTGAAGATCCACCAAGTGAGGATGAAGTGTATAGTGGGAGCAAGAGCAGCACAACGCACAGGTGCCCAACCCCTTCAAGTTCACCAATGAGTTGCTGGTTCAGAAGCGCAGTGGGAAATTGGCCTGTTCACAGGAAGATATACAGCAACCCTAAAAGAGAGCAGGAGTTGGGAGAGTGCAACATCCTAATAAATCCCTCTGAACCCGAGGTGCAGTTCAACATGTCAGAGCTGCAGCCAAAGGAAGTCAGAGAAGTTGTCCACGAAGCAAGGCCAAGCACTGCTCCCGGACCAAGCATACAAAATGAACAAGAACTATCACCAACTCCTACTGCATCTGTGGAAGATCCTGGGAGCCATCTGGAGAATGGGGAAGATCTCAGAACAGTGGAGAGTGGCAGAAGGGGCGTGGATCCTGAAGGAGGAAGATTCCATTCAGATAGATCAGTTCCGCATCATCTCCCTGCTGTGTGTCAAGTGCTGTTTCCAGTCGGCTGTGCACCTACCTGGCAAAGAACACCTATATCGATACATCAGTCCAGAAGGGTGGCATTTCAGGCAGCTCCAGATCTCAGGCTGTCTGGAGCACACTGGTGCGGTGACAAAGCTCATCAGGGAGGCAAGAGAGAAGCAGCCAATTCCCGCCAAAAGAACATCTGCAGGCCTCCTGACATCAGCGAGGGACTGGCGGACCTCGAATGGCAACTGAAGTTCCCCAACAATGTCGCAGCCACCACCTTGCGACCACACCTTGTCCTGGTGTCTGAGACCACAAAGCAAGTTGTGCTGCTGGAGCTGACAGTCCCATGGGAAGACCGCTTGGAAGAGGCCTTTGAAAAGAAGCTCTCCAAGAACGCAGGACTGGTCAGCAACTGCCAGAAGGCCGGATGGAGAGCGAGGTGCCTCCCAGTGGAGGTTGGATGTAGGGGATTTGCAGTCCGTTCTTCAGCCAGAGCCTTCAGCAATTTGTGCATCGAGGGTGATAGGAAGAGGAGAGCCATCCGCAGCCCCACCGATGCGGCAGAGAGGGCCTCAAGATGGCTGTGGCACAAAAGAGCAGAGCCACGGAAGGCATAAGTAGCTAGCCATACGGAGACAAGCTGGGGTCTGATCAGCCCCGGCTGGGTCACCTGGAGGAGGGTGTGTGATGTTGAAAGACCCAAAACACCCGAGGATTCCAGAAGCATCAGTAGATGTATGCATACTATTATCACATCACAATACACAGCAAAACACATCCCAAGTGCACACACAAACCATCAGACGTAGAGCATGAACAATACTGGGCGTGTGTCGTGTCAGACGTAAACATAAACAGATGATATGTGCTGTATGTATGACAGCTGAACATGTTGATGATGGCTGTCGTCCCACGTGTGTTCGGGCATGATGCGTTATGAGAACACGTGACATGTGGAGTGACATGTGGAGTGACAATACAAAATCCCTTCAACCCCGATGTCCAATCCAGTGGCAGCTCTTACGTCATCGTCTATGTCGTCCTCGGGCGAGAAGTCGTCCTTTAGGTCAGTGCTCAAGTTGGGGTCGTAGGTCAGCGAGCCCCCGTTGCAGTCTCCGTACTCTGTGGCGGCGGTGGCCGGGCAGAGCGTGGCTATCTCTCGCTCAGTCTTCCTCTCCTCGTCCCTCTCCTCTCTCCTTCTCTTCTCTCTCCCTCTCCCTCTCTCCCTCTCTCCCTCTCTCTCTCTCTCTCTCTCTCTCTCTCTCTCTCTCTCTCTCTCCCTGTTTGTCTCAATGTCTCTCTATCCCAGCCCGAGGAGCTGACGGATGTGTTGGAGATCAGCAACATTGTGTTCACCAGCATGTTCGTGCTGGAGATGGTGTTCAAGCTGCTCGCCTTTGGCCTCTTTGGGTACATCAGGAACCCCTACAACATCTTCGACAGCATCATCGTCATCATCAGGTGACAATGACCCCCACCCCTTACATCCTCTTCCCCTGGCTTCATGAACTTTGACCCTTTCAGGTTATGATCACCTAAAACATTAGGATTGTGTCCTCCAAATCGCCTGATCTAACTACCGTGTGATTGTGATTGAAACCATCCCACAATTCAACTCATTGACTGATCATATTATGCAGCACATTTAGATGATCAGCTGTCAGTCAACCGTTTTCCATCTTCTCCATCATATCAATTTAACATGCGCAGTGCATTGTGGGCAACGCTCTAGTAAATCTCCATGCCTTGCTGCGGGTCCTTCTACCACTGCCACCACTACTAAGCTGACAGCAGCTCGTCCATCATTCTTGTCTTCTTCAGCATCACAATTTACAGCCGAGGCATCCTTCTCTCGCTCTCTCTCTCTCTCGCTCTCTCTCTCTCTCTCTCTCTCTCTCTCTCTTCTCTCTCTCTCTGGGGCGAGCCTTGTTGACGGACACATAATTGACACGCTGATAGGTGTAGAGGAGCGAGTGTGCGGAGGGGGTAAGGGGGGAGAAGGGCCGGCACACTGAGAGCAATTTGCGTGGCAGTGTCCAGGAACTGAGGTTCAGCTGCTGAACTGTGTGTGTGTTTTGAAGGAGACCCTTGTTGCATGTACGCTCCCCCACAAAATGTCAAATAGCAACCGGACACGAGTGTTTTGAACTCTTCTGTGTCCGTCACTGATTGAATCAGCGATGGACAGCAGCAAGCAGCGAGCCACATTTCCAAGTCAATGGAACATTTAACTCGGGGAGGAATCGCACGCTTATCTTTTAATTCATTCATGACAACCATTTGTCCTCCCATTGGATTGGCCCCTTGCCACACTTCTGAAGGGAAATATGGCTGTCATCCAATCCAAGCATTGTTTCACTTGTTAATAACACTCTTTTTTTGTTCTACAATATCCCACTCAGTCTTGTGTGTCCGCGTTCTCCTCCCGCTTCATTGTTGGACCTTTGACACAATTCATCATCAAGCTTTATGCATGTCTGTCCTTCGATTTTCTTGACGACCGCTCATTCAATCGACTTCACACTTGGCGGGTGTATTGCTGAGGACCCAAAGAAGTGCAGTGTGTGGAGTGTGAAGTTGTTTGGGCGAGCGGTCAAGCCGCAAGCAGCAATACCAGAGGCCACACAATCGGGCCTGTTCTGAACAGGCACGTTTTGAACGGGCACATGACTAATAACTCAATTAGAGAGCGGTGTGTGTGTGTGTGTGTGTGGTGTGTGTGGTGTGTGTGTGTGTGTGTGTGTGTGTGGTGTGTGTTGTGTGTGGGTTCAATCCTGATGAACAGGCTAACGTAGCTGCTGCTGTCCGCATACTGTATGTATTTCTGAATTCAAACACACTGCCAAGACAGCTTTTGTGAGCTTAAGCAAACAGCGTCATTGTCTTTGACTCGCTTTCAATTTTGAGCTTTTTTTGATGACTTTTGCAAATGTAATAAATAAAGTAATTTATCTCAGGATGTACAGATGTCTCAGATGTCCCTGTACACCTGCCTCAGTAATAAACCCATTGCCTACGGTTAAATGGAAGAGACAGATATGCTATGCCACACTTTGCATGTGCATTTGATTCAGGTGACTTTAATAACTCAAAGGGGGAGCTTTCCCCAACATCTCATCCCAATTCATCTTAATTTCCCCCTGGATCAGTCGGTACGCAACCTCAGACCCTCTCTGTGTCCAGTTGAAGGCAGTGAGCTGAAAACTGGATCAATAGCCGTGTTCTCTGTCCCTAGGAGTTCAGAGCCTGCTCTTCCAAGACCCATCCTCATTGTAGAAAAGGACACACACACACACACACACACACACACACACACACACACACACACACAGAAGTGCTGTCTGTCACAAGTCCGACCGCGCCTTCCCTTCAATGTGTTTCTAGAAGCTTGAACTATGTGACACAAGAACAGAGGAGGAGATTCCTGAAAAGATAACCTTTTATTTGCCAAAACACTAATTCATCCAGCAACAAAACAACAACAACAATACATTTATTTGTATGCGCCTTTCAAAGCAACCAAGGACGCTGCACAATCAGGCATAAACAGTAACAATTTAAAAAAGTAAGAATACACAAGCAATACATTAATATATATCTTAATAAAAAACACAACAAACAAACAAATCACAACAACAATGTCCCTGTGCCCCCCCCCCCCCCCCCCCCCCTCCGCAGTGTGTGGGAGATCGTGGGCCAGGCGGACGGGGGTCTGTCGGTGCTGCGGACCTTCCGCCTGTTGCGGGTGCTGAAGCTGGTCCGCTTCCTGCCCGCCCTGCGGCGCCAGCTGGTGGTGCTGATGAAGACCATGGACAACGTGGCCACCTTCTGCATGCTGCTCATGCTCTTCATCTTCACGTTCAGGTGAGCTGTGGTACACACACACACACACACACACACACACAACACACACGCATACAATTTTTTGTGTTGATATCTTCAGATATAGACATGCACAGAAACACACACACACACACACAAAGGTATACATAGACATACGCTTACGCTCACGGTGTATGTCTGTGTGCGTGTGTGTGTGTGTGGTGTGTGTGTGTGTGTGCGTGTGTGTGTGTATGTGTGTGTGTGTATGTGTAATATATATCTGTATGTATATGTGTGTGTGTGTGTGTATATGTATATGTCTGTGTGTGTCTATGTGTGTGTGTGTGTGTGTGTGTTGTGTGTGTGTGTGTGTGTGTGTGTGTGTGTCTGTGTGTATGTCTCCTCTGGTCTCCACACAGCATTCTGGGCATGCATCTGTTTGGCTGTAAGTTCAGCCTGCAGACGGAGAACGGAGACACAGTCCCGGACCGCAAGAACTTTGACTCGCTTCTCTGGGCCATCGTCACCGTGTTCCAGGTCAGTCAATCTCCACCAATGGCGTGGCTGCACACTGGCAAGCCTCCGCCACCTCACCAATCATAACGCTCGTGATTGTGAAACCATTGCATTTTTCTTCTATGGTTTCGTTTGGCAGGATGCTGGCGTTTGAGTCAGGCTAGGTTTGGGTTGCCTGGCTACTAGCTCAATGTATGGAGGGAGGTGGATGTTTCTGACAGCTGGATTGAACGAGCTGTTTTGTAAAAGCACTATCGCCAATGTTCTGTGTTCTTGGACTCATGTCTTAAAGTCCAATACGCCTGGAGATTATTGAGTGGTTTGTTGGATTTTCCTCAGTCGTGGTGTGTGTGTTGTTGTTGTGTGTGTGTGTGTGTGTGTGTGGTGTGTGGCGTGTGCGTGTGCGTGTGCGTGTGTGTTTATTGAAGAAATATAAGGTTGGTTTTGTACAAAACAGTAGATTCAAGGAAAAGTGACCTTCTCATATATACAACCTGATTATTTTAGACCAATTGGATTGCCCCTAAGAGCGGGGGCCCCTACTGAGCAAGGCTCAGGATGACTCCTAGGAGTTGCGCTGAGTGAACTTATGAGTAAAAGTAGTCACTTGGGCTGAGTTAGCAAGGCTCCTACACCTCCTCTCAGCAGCCATGTGTAGGGATCTCGGCTTTTAGGAGTGAATGACATCACTATTTTGTAGGAGTGAGCAAAGGGACGTCATTCTCAGAACGTTTGCTGTTTGTACCGATAACTCCACGGGGACGGGTAACTGATAAACTACGGTCAGTTCTAATTGGCTCCTATAGAACTGAAACGATTTTCAAAGAACGCCTCGATCGGTAGGCAATTAACATAGAGAAAATAAACTAGACACTGTGTGTGTGCGTTGCGTGTGTGTGTGCGTGTGTGTGTGTTGCGTGTGTGTGCGTGTGTGCGTGTGCCCATTAGTCAAATTCTGCAAAAAAAAATAAGAAGATGCATTCTCCGTATCACATTTCACTCACTCCCTCTCGCTCCTCTCTGTGGAGATAGTGTTTAGTAGTGAGCTCCAGATAGATCGTCCCTATCCTCTCTAATGCATGCGTCAGCACAACGTTAGCCTAGCGCACGCCGCAGCACCGGCCTAGCGCACAGAAGGCTAGCACACTTTTGTGTGTGTGTGTGTGTGTGTGTCTGTAAGTGTGTGCATCTGGTCTGTGAGAGGGGGAGTGAGAGAGAGAGGGGGGGGAGGGAGGGGAGAGAGAGAGAGAGAAGAGAGAGATGCTGAAAAGGCATTTCAGTTCCTAATGAGCAGAAGTTGCTGGCCAATGACAGTTCTACTAACCATACAGGCTCATAGTGCACAGTTACACACACACACACACACACACACACACACACCCATGCAGCTTTCAGCGTATTGGCTACTTGACACAGGCTTCCATCATGCTGCAGCAGTATGAAAGACTGCCCAGTTTAAATGCTTCCATCACTCACTTTGATCCATGCGCACACACACACACACACACACACATGCACACACACGCACACACACACACACACGCACGCACGCACGCACACACATGCACCCACATGCACACACATGCACACACACTCCCTATGGTCCGTTCTGTGTCAAAATGACGTATTGCCTGAAAAAGAAATAGCTCAATACCCGATTTTATAATATGCCTGAATCCCCCGAGAATATAATAGGTAACATTTTCTTACATGGTTCATCCCTGACTCCCTCCCTCTCCCCTGACTCTCTGCATACCCTTTTCCTAACCTCCTGTAATGACATCATCATGCCTGCTGCTGTCTTGTCTCTACCCCGCGGTGTCCTGCAACGGTCACATGGTGTCTCCCAGGCGCTTGAAGCCAGAGCCCAGGCTTCAAGCGCCCTCCCAGGGTCCCGCCATCCACTGTACAACATATGGACACACTGTCTGCACACTCGGCCATTTTGAGCGTGTAGATCTGCCTTCTAGGCGGTGGGGGGGGGGCATTGGTTGAGATCAGCGGAAACTGTTCCATATTTGGCACATGGAGTGTGGAGATAGAATGGCCGGCTGTTTTGGAGTCATCTCTGGCCAAAGCTCTTTAATATTCAATAATACTTTATCATGGTGTTGTGGGGGTATCACAAACTAATATTGGGTTCTATGAATTGCTGGATAAATACAAATGTACAGAATTAAATTCAATTAAATCCAATTCCAGACTCCAGACTCCTGTTATAGGCAGCATCTTATATTTACATTTACATTTAGGGCATTTGGCAGACGCTTTTATCCAAAGCGACTTACAAAGAGTACATTTGTTGAAGGAGAGACAGCAATATATCACTGTGGTACATAAAGATAAGAATAGAGCTGTTTTCGAGCATTCATAGTTACGACACAAATAGAACGAGTTTCATTCAATATAATGCTTCCTACACTCGCTTGTCTCTGAGTGTTCATATGTGTGTATGTGTGTGTGTGGTGTGTGTGTGTGTGTGTGTGTGTGTGTGTGTGTGTGTGTGTGTGTGTGTGTGTGTGTGTGTGTGTGTGTGTGTGTGTGTACGTCGATAGTGTGACGGGTGAAATAGAACCAAACAGAACCCAAAAAGATGCCCAATCAACAATAGCAATCACCAACAGTCAACACATGTTTGGTTTGTTTTTTTGTGTGTGGGTCAGATCCTGACCCAGGAGGACTGGAACGTGGTGCTGTACAACGGCATGGCCTCCACCTCCCCGCTGGCGGCGCTCTACTTCGTGGCCCTCATGACGTTCGGCAACTACGTCCTCTTTAACCTGCTGGTGGCCATCTTGGTGGAGGGCTTTCAGGCCGAGGTATCAAGATATTTTCAGCCAAGTACCCCTTATAAACTTAAAGTAAACCCTTTTCAAAGATTAACTAAATTGTTGCTATGCTACTATTCCGATTTACATAATTGTATTCATAATATTTCTGAAAGTGGAATTACTGTACAATTGTTCATAAGAATGAATTAAACAACATATTTTTTATTCATGTTCCTGGTACCCCCTGCAGTCCTTCAAAGTACCCCTAGGGGTACGCGTACCCCCATTTGAGAAACTTACCCCCATTTGTGCGTTTGTGTTTCAGGGCGACGCCAACCGGTCCGAGGGAGAGAGAGATAGAGAGAGAGGGAGGGAGAGAGGGAGCGAAAGGCAGAGAGAGAGAAACAAAGCAATGGAGTTAGGGAGAATATATTAAAGTGAAAATAATCACAGAAAGAATCAAAAGAAAGATAGACAGTTACATCAGTATAGTCCAACAGTATAATTTGTTGTTACGACATAACGATAGCGTCGATATCTCAGCACGACCCCCATCACACTCCACACTCCACCGCAGTGTTTACTCTGTGCGCGATGAACTGAGACCTGATCAATCAAACTCAGAGGCGCGGTCCACCCAGATCAATCAGTGGGAGTCCATCCATCACCGCAGTGATCTACTCCACTTAGCTGCCTGTACAGCCAGCGACCCGCAGACTTCAGCTGAGGCGCCGCTCATAAAGCGACAAGTTTTATTTCTTTGATATAAAACTGGTCATAAAGCATACATGCATATATACATACATACACACACACACACACACACACACACACGCCTGCATGCTCCCCTAAACATGCACCCTCAAGCACACAAACACACATCTTAAACACATGCATGTATCCACACACACACACACACATTAACACGGCTGCATGTACACACACACACACACACACTCTCACACACACATGCATGTACACACACACACACACACGCGCGGCTGCACGCGAACACACGGCTTAAACACATGCATGTAGAATAACGTAGGCCTTGGAATGAGAGGGGGAGAGAAAGTGAGAGAGAGTGTGTCTGCCTCTCTGTGTGCTCCCTGACTTTTTCATCGTGACGATTACCACATGATCAATGTGATGACATCATCGTCATGACGCACATCATGTCCACAGCTAGAGCGCACAACTCATATTCCTCTCTCCTTGCTCCGTCTGCGGTCGATCGGCTGAAGGAGTGGCGGGGAGCAGAAAGTTAGCAGGTGGATGAGTGTGGATGAATGTCTTGTTTAACAGTGATTAACCAGTGATGAGCTGCTCTGTAACACAGCCAGCACCCCCCCCCCCCCCCCCCCCCCCCACCCCCCTGCCTCGACCATCTGAGCTGCAGCAGCAGTGGCTCTCACCGGGCAAAGAAGGAGGCTGGGTTTGTGAAGCGCAGACAACAGCCTCTCAGCCATCACCAGTAACATGGGTTGATCCGCCACCCGGGTGTCGGACTGCACAACCAACCAGCGAGTGTGAAGAGCGATGTCGTCGTCATGGAAATACAGTCGTCACGCAAGACCGGCCGGCACTAGCTTGCTAACTATTTCTAGATTTCCCTCATGCCGTATATCTCCTTCTGACGGGACCAGGTGGCGCGCGGAGGAAGCGTGCCAGGAACATACACACAACAACCGCTTCAATTGGACGCCTGACAACCCCTTCAGAGTGCAGATGATGTATTAGTGTAAATATATAAGCATTAATATTATCAAACAAATCTTGAGGCGTCCTGTGGAGTTTTGCCGACATAGCGGCAGCATCATTCATTTGAGTGGACAAAATTAGCTGCAGTGATTGTGATGAACATAATGTACTTTTTTTTTTTCTATTCCGGTCAATAAAAACCGATGCATCGTTATAATATATTGGATAATAAGCCCTCAATATGAATAATTAAGCCTTACATCCCAGATAGAATTAATGGACCCTTTTCATGGAGGTGTCATTGTGGGACCAATCATAGAACCCATCTGCTGTCTTCTGAGGACTCAGGGGAGCCAATGCTTCGGGGCCTATGGTGTAGCGAGGGGATCTCTGGGCCAAGACTTTCTCTTCCTTGTGCTGATCATTGTTTACAGTCTGATTAGCCACTGAAATGCCTCCTGTCTCTATATACTAATACTACTCAGACTACAAAAGGCCTACAAATGGAACCAGCTTGCCTCCGAGCCCAAAAGCGTGTCCCGTATATACAGATGCTGCATTCACATGCAGATAACGCAAGTTTATAGAGATTATCATAGGACTATTAGTGTGTTATCTTGTCAGTGTGTGTTATGCTAACAGTCAATGTGTGTTCTTTTAATAGTCAGTGTGCGTTATCGTCATGGTGGATGTGTGTCTTCACTAACTTGGAGATATTTCTTTGAATAAGATCATTATACAAGGCTGGATGACAACCGCGGAAAGTGTGGTGACGACTGGAGAGTCAATGACAGCTTGGAGAGACGGCGACCGGGGTAGAACGGGCTGGCAACCCAATCGTTGTCCGCTGAGAGGAGGACGCCCAAAATAAGCTACGATGAATCCAATGGAAAGATAGACCCAGGGGTGCCCGAGAGGGGGGCAGGATGAGCACCCCAGTCGGATGGACACAACCGCAACAGACCCAGGCAACAAACAAGCGACTATGAGCAAGCAGTGTACATGTGGCAAAATCTGCAAGAATGATCGGGGCTTGAAGATCCACCAAGTGAGGATGAAGTGTATAGTGGGAGCAAGAGCAGCACAACGCACAGGTGCCCAACCCCTTCAAGTTCACCAAGGAGTTGCTGGTTTAGAAGCGCAGTGGGAAATTGGCCTGTTCACAGGAAGATATACAGCAACCCTAAAAGAGAGCAGTAGTTGGGAGAGTGCAACATCCTAATAAATTCCTCTGAACCCGAGGTGCAGTTCAACATGTCAGAGCTGCAGCCAAAGGAAGTCAGAGAAGTTGTCCACGAAGCAAGGCCAAGCACTGCTCCCGGACCAAGCATACAAAATGAACAAGAACTATCACCAACTCCTACTGCATCTGTGGAAGATCCTGGGAGCCATCTGGAGAATGGGGAAGATCTCAGAACAGTGGAGAGTGGCAGAAGGGGCGTGGATCCTGAAGGAGGAAGATTCCATTCAGATAGATCAGTTCCGCATCATCTCCCTGCTGTGTGTCAAGTGCTGTTTCCAGTCGGCTGTGCACCTACCTGGCAAAGAACACCTATATCGATACATCAGTCCAGAAGGGTGGCATTTCAGGCAGCTCCAGATCTCAGGCTGTCTGGAGCACACTGGTGCGGTGACAAAGCTCATCAGGGAGGCAAGAGAGAAGCAGCCAATTCCCGCCAAAAGAACATCTGCAGGCCTCCTGACATCAGCGAGGGACTGGCAGCTGTTGGCGGACCTCGAACGGCAGCTGAAGTTCCCCAACAATGTCGCAGCCACCACCTTGCGACCACACCTTGTCCTGGTGTCTGAGACCACAAAGCAAGTTGTGCTGCTGGAGCTGGCAGTCCCATGGGAAGACCGTTTGGAAGAGGCCTTTGAAAAGAAGCTCTCCAAGAACGCAGGACTGGTCAGCAACTGCCAGAAGGCCGGATGGAGAGCGAGGTGCCTCCCAGTGGAGGTTGGATGTAGGGGATTTGCAGCCCGTTCTTTAGCCAGAGCCTTCAGCAACTTGTGCATCGACGGTGCACACCGATGCGGCAGAGAGGGCCTCAAGATGGCTGTGGCACAAAAGAGCAGAGCCATGGAAGGCATAAGTAGCTAGCCATACGGAGACAAGCTGGGGTCCGATCAGCCCCGGCTGGGTCACCTGGAGGAGGGTGTGTGATGTTGAAAGACCCAAAACACCCGAGGATTCCAGAAGCATCAGTAGATGTATGCATACTATTATCACATCACAATACACAGCAAAACACATCCCAAGTGCACACACAAACCATCAGACGTAGAGCATGAACAATACTGGGCGTGTGTCGTGTCAGACGTAAACATAAACAGATGATATGTGCTGTATGTATGACAGCTGAACATGTGCCGAGGAAGAAGAAGATGATGATAATGATGATGTAAGGAGTTCTTTATTTCAAGGCACGACGTGGTAATGTGAGAATAATAAATACAGAACAAAGGTACAATGGGGAGAATAGGAGCGAGGCAGATTTTGAACGGTAAACTTGAGAACAATAAGAAAAAGTGAAGAACAAAAAGAGCAACATAAGCGCCTTGTGTTTTGTCTTGGCTGGATAACTGCAGTGTGGTATTAATCACGGTTTGAATCTGTCATTCCCTCCAAGTGTACTTTGCTGGCTAATTTAAAAGCATTGTTAATCGTATATCGCCCATAATAGCCCCCCCCTCCCCCCAACTAACAAACGCACACACACACACACACACACACACACACACACACACACACACACACACACACACACATCCTAAAGACAAAGATACACACACACACACCCCAAAAACAAACACACACATACACACCTCAAACTCACTCACACACAACCACACCCCCAAAACTCACTCACACATACACACAAAACTCTCTCTCTCACACACACACACACACACACACACACACACAGACATACACACCCACAACCACAGTGACATTATAAAGGAGTTCTTAGCTAATCCAAGACTGTGCTTACATTTACGATCGGCAGAAAAGGTTACGCGTCCAGCGGCCAAAACCAAACCTGTGGGGCTCGCAAATTATTCACACACCACCAGATGATATGACGCGGTATCCAATACACACGGTGCCGGTTCTCAGTGTGTATATAGTGGACACTCGATGTAGGGTCACACACACGCGTGCAGACACACACACAATTAGTAGTGAGTAGTTGACCTTATTCCAGATCCTACCCTTCTCTAAATCGAACCGTATGTGTAACGTGATTCCTAAACACATAACACACACACAAAAACACACACACACACACACACACACACACACACCCACACACACATATTTCCTAGAGAAAGAAAATACCTGTTAGAGCAGTGTTAAATAACCTGCAAGGTAAGGCAATATGTAGACGTTGAACCCCCATAAACATGCAAAATGTGGTTAGACACTGTTTACGATATGATATTTCATCCTGAGCTCACAGAAGTGGAGTGATGCCATTTGAAACCACTCTGTGTCTCAGACTTCTGTTAAACATACACCAGTGTGTGTACGTACGTGTGTGTGTGTGTGTGTGTACGTGTGTGTGTGTGTGTGTGTGTGTGTGTGTGTGCGCATGTGTGTGTGTGTCGTCTCAAACTAGGCATTAGAGGAGATGGATGGAGTGCATCTGCAGTCTCCTGTGTGAGTGTTTGCTGGCAATAAATGTTTCAGTGAAAATATAAAATATATCTGTCTCGGTACCCTTCAATATGTTTCTCTCTCTCTCTCTCTCTCTCTCTCTCTCTCTCTCTCTCTCTCTCTCTCTCTCTCTCTCTCTCTCTCTCTCTCACAAATGTGTTCTCCTCCTCGTCATCGGTACCCTACCTAACCCCTTCCTAACATACTCCCCCACACCTCTCCACACACGCACATGCACACACACACACACACACACACACACACACACACACACACACACACACACAGTGTGAGTGAGAAGGGGAGTCCGGAACTGGGCCTTTTTTGGGGGGCAGGGGGTCAAATAAGTCCCTGGAACTTAATTAACCTCGTCTTTGTTATTCTTCTCCATCTCCGTTAAAAGCTCCATAGCCTATGAAAGAGACGGTTACTGGGCTATTAAAGCGGGTTAATAGCCAGTGGTTTCCCATTAAGTCCTGGTCCACTGTATCCTGCCCTGTACCCATGCTGTATTATGTGGTATTTGATTCAACGTGGCTTGGCGAGGCTTAAATGGATCTATTCCTGTCTGCAATGTCGTGTGCTGGATAATTCCCTCCCCGAGCTCACTGAAACACACTCCTGTGTGTGGTACTCCACGGCCGCCAGCAGTTAACACCAGCACATTAGGGATGGGGGAAAAAAAAAAAGGATTCATGGCAGTATTGACTGATTTTCTCAATACTTATTACATCAGGTTGATTCAAGCATTTTTTTTTGGTGCTTTGGGCTCCTATTATACCACCAGGTGTGAGCATGATCAGCCATTACAAGACGTTTCAAAATTGAATGTGATGGTAATTGCAACACAGTGACATCACAGGTGGGAGTGTCCACCGAGATGTATGATGACAAGATCAGTCTACCAGCACTACCCAGTGGACTGTACCAACTGGTAAACTGATCTAGTTATCATACATCTAGGTGGACACTCCCGCCTGGCCTCCCTTTTAGCCAGAAGCATCTAGTATCTATCTAACATGCAGCCAATGGATGGTAGCATCCTACAGAGGCAGCTATAGTGTGTTCACCGATGCGGGGCTCAGTAACGCCCAGCTCATACGTCACACCTGGACCGAAAACAGAGATACATTGAAAAAAGGTTTTGATTCCTATCTGAATCTCCATGAAATGCAGTTCCTGGGTGGGTTTGTCGAATTCAAATTGAATGTTCCACACCGAGAAGCATCTAATTTGTTGAAATGTTATGGGTATAACTGTGTACATAGAGAAAATGAAACAGACTGAAACGTACTGCAGTATACTAGTATCCATTCATATGAAGTCACGCAGACACTGTCGTCAAAGTTACTCCTGCTGCTTTTTAGCTCCTTCTTTGTGTCATATTTTATTAATTGCATTTTAATACATTTACATTTTTGGGATGTGGAAAATTATATTTGCCAGGAACATTCCATGGAGATTCAGATTGAAACATTTTTATTAGTGGTGGGACTCGATTAAAAAAATCTAATTAATTAGAGGCTTTGTAATTAATTAATCTAAATTAATCGCATTTTAATCACATATCAATATTTGACACGAGAAGCAACATTTTTCAATTCAAATGGATTTTGTTATACGAGTGAATCAATGAATAGCTGAATGAGCAGCTAAATCCTGTTTCAAACGCGGTCTCTTCCGGTGCGTCCATATTTGAGCCTACAATTCGTCCACTGATAAACGTTCCGTGGTGTTTGGAGTGCAAAAATAAAGTGCGATTAAAATGCGTTAATTAGTTTTAACGCGTTATTTTTTCTGTAATTAATGAATCGTAATTAACGCGTTAAAGTCCCAGCCCTAATTTTTATATTTAGCTCCTAGGACCTAAACCTGGGCTTAGGTCCAGGTGTGACGCGTGAGGTGGGTGTGACTTGCACCAGTCACGTTCTCTTCTGTCCAGCCATGTTCATTAAAAAACCATCGATCTGTCACGGAAACCCCAACATTAAACCAATACGTTAAACCGCACAAAAGATAAAATCAAATAAATAAATCGTAATATCACGACAATCACAGAATCTCAATATTTACCGAATCGTAATACATATCGCATCGCCACTCCAAAAATCATTGTAATATCGTATTGAGCTCCCTGCCGAATCCCTCTCTCCCCGCCACGACCATAACACACTCACAGTGGTATATATACGGTATATAAAAGGTACCTGCTGGTGGTACTCAATTCCCATGCTGAGCGTGTTCACCAGGATGGCGATCATGATGCCGCGGTTGAAGTACTTGCTGTCCACGATCCTTTTCAGCTTGTTCCGGAAGGCCCGCCACAGCAGCACCAGGCGGTTCTTGGGTTCGTGTGCGTTCCCGCTGCGCCACTTGCTGCTCCTCCGGCCGCGGCCCGCGCGCAGCTCCGCCCCCTGGTGGAAGGGAGGGAGGTGTTTAGTGTTAGTATTATTACCGTCAGAGGTACCGATGGAAGCGGTAGCTCAACATTTACTTTGTTGTTCTTTGCAGAGTCTTTACAATTCAAATTATGATGAAATAATGGAAAATTATTATTCAAATGAATTAAAAGCATAAAATGCATAAAGCACAACATGCTGTATAGAATTACATTAAATTAAAAGATCTTCCTCCACAAAATGTTTACATTTTATTCCACCTTTCTCTTTCCACCATCTTTTCTTTAATCTTTCTAAATGCATGACATCACTGCTGCTGTAGGTTAGATTTGAGACTCACAAAAGAGAGCAAGATTTAAAAACTAAACAACCCAAGAAACACATTTCATCCCTCTCTGCTCCGTCTTTAGATTTCTCCTCCATTGGCGATGGCATTTGTAACGAATCACGCTCGAATTGTACCGACAGCACCTTTTAGGTCAGCATTGATCTTGCACCAACACTAACATCCCCACTACTTCCCCAACCACCGCAACACCCCCTCCCTGCTCTCTGGCCGCCGCCCCCTCCCTCCCCGGGGTGCGCTCACCTGGGAGTAGTCGTGGTGCAGGCCGTCGACGTCTCCACCGCGGGGGCATCCCTCCGGCTCGCCCAGCTCCAGCTCCAGGCTCTCCAGGCTGCGGGCGCACATGGGGCAGCTGAGCAGCTCCAGGAGAAGGGGGCTGGGCACCACGCCCGCCAGCTGGTACAGCAGCCTCTGACGACCTGCCACAAGGGGAAAAGAGGAGGAGGAGGACGAGGAGACAGGAGAACAGAAGAAGGGGATGGGGAGGAGAAGTAGAGGCAGGAGGATGAGGAGAGAGGAGCAGAAGGAAGAAGAGAGAGGAGGAGAGGGGGAGGAGAGGGGAGAGAAGGAGAGGGAAAGAGAGGAGGAGGAGAGAGGAGAGGAAGGTGGATGGAGAGGAGGCGGAGGAGGATGAGGATGAGGAGGCAAGAGTAGGAGGAGGAGGAGGAGGAGGAGGAGGAGAGGAGGCAAGAGTAGGAGGAGGAGGAGGAAGAGGAGGAGAGGAGGAGCAAGATGGCTTATGGTGCGAGTGCAGGGGCCCACAACAGCTAGTGCTGGGGCCCACAGCTAGTGCAGGGGCCCACAACAGCTAGTGCTGGGGCCCACAGCTAGTGCAGGGGCCCACAACAGCTAGTGCTGGGGCCCACAGCTAGTGCAGGGGCCCACAACAGCTAGTGCTGGGGCCCACAGTGTGGATTTTGAGCAATTGCCCTTGATTATGTTTCTTTTGCACTGCTCACAGTCATTTAGTTCTGAAAATGAAGAGTCAATCTCCATTCTAGCTTGCTTCATTGCCTGAGTCTTCATTGTTTGATGTTGTTTGTCTTCACAGTATTTATTTTGTTCATTGTTTATTTCTTTCTTTCTTTCAGAACATTTTGTTTCCAATGTGTATTCCGATTATGTATATCTGGAGTGTATATGAGCAGGACGTTACCAGCCGAGGGGTCCCAGAGAAGTTATACTGCTGACCCTCTGTCCTACTCTCTCCCCCTCCTCTCTCCTCCTCCTCATCCTCCTCTTGCCTCCTCTCCTCCTCCTCCTCCTCCTCCCTCCTCCTCCTCCTCCTCCTCCTACTCTTGCCTCCTCTCCTCCTCCTCTCCTCCTCCTCCTCTCTCCTCCTCCTCTCTCCTCCTCTCTCCTCCTCTCTCCTCTTCCCTCCTCCCTCCCAGCGGCCCGGTGACATCAAAGCGGCCCGGCAGGAATGCAGCCGACGCACACCGCTGTCGGTCGCTCGACAGCGTCCGCTCCGCTCCGCACCTCCCTCCCTCCCGCCTCCCTCCCGCCCTCCCTCCCCCCCTCCCTCCCGCCCGCCCGCCTCACAAAACCTCTCCTCGGGAGGGAGAGGGAGAGAGAGAGGGAGAGGGAGAGGGAGAGGGAGAGAAAAACAAAAGCACACAGCAGATAAATCTGCCAGGAGGAGGGGAAGAAGAAGAAGAAGAAGAAGAAGAATATCCCTTCTCTGGCTCTCCCTCTCTCTCTCCCTCTCTCTGTCTCTCTATCTATCTCTCGCCCCGCCATGCCGTAGCACGCCCCAAACCAACATGGTCGCGCAGGAATGTGTGGCCTGGCGCCCGCCGGGAAAATATCAATTTGATCCGGCCGCTCCAACTCTGACTCTGACTCTGACTCCCGTCTCCCGACTCCCGGCTCCTGACTCCTGACTCCTGACTCCTGACTCTGACTCTGACTTTGACTCTGACTCCCGACTCCTGACTCCTGACTCCTGACTCCTGACTCATGACTTCTGACTTTGACTCTGACTCCCGACTCCTGACTCCGACTTTGACTCTAACACCCACTCTGACTCCGGGACCCGGGGGCGGGGGGGGGGGGGGGGGGGGACACACACCGTAGTATGAGTACGCCACTGCTCCGTCCCACCCAGCGAGTGTGTTTTCCGTTCCAAACCCCGGACCGGGTGCTTAGCGCGCCGGGGCTAACCGCTGTGGTCGGTGTCTCAGCCATCCTTGTTTCCTGCCACACACACACACACACACACACACACACACACACGCACACACACACACACACACGCACACACACACACACACACACACACACACACACAGCACACACGAGCCGGGCCTGGAAAATATATCTCCGTTCTTCATATTCCCATGTCTAATGATCGTAGTTGTGGATCGGGCGGTTTGAGGGGGGAACGGGACGTCCGTCATCATAACACATAACACACACACACACACGCGCGCGCACACAGACACGTGGGGGAAACATGGCGTTCTACATAGGTGGGCTGCATGTGTGTGGGGTTGTGTGTGTGTGTGTGTGTGTTCTGCCTTGCCTGCTGTTCACAGGACCACTGCGATGCCAGGCTGCTATAAGCGCGTAGCATGGGAGGCTAAATGGGCCGCCGCCACCGCCGCCGAACCGCCGAACCACCCAACCGCCGTCTACTGATGGCTATCTGCTCTTCAGTCGTCCTCATAATCACCCATAATGAGTGACAGATGCCTGCTGCTGGTGGTGGTGGTGGTGCTGGTGGAGGCGGGGTTGGTGGTGGAGGAGGGGGGGGGAGGTGGGTGGAGGGTGGTGGGTGTGGGTGGGTGGGGTTGGTGGGTGGGTTGGGTGGTGGTGAGTGGGTGGGTGGTGGGTGGGTTGGTGGGTGGGTGAGTGGGTGGGTGGGTGGGTGGTGGGTGGGGGGTCCCGTCTACGTTCAGTCCTTGTCTGCAGTCCGTTGCGCGCGGGCCGTAGCCACGTCCCTGGGCCTGGGTACGGGTATACTTCCCGATCGCGTGGTTCTGCCCGACGCTAATCCCCGAGGCTGCGGAGGAATTCTGCCCATTTCTCATCGAATCTTTCAACAGCTATGAATCAAGGACAGGAATGATCGCCCGTGTGTGTGTGAGCGTGTGTGTGTGTGTGTGTGTGTGTGTGTGTGTGTGTGTGTGTGTGTGTGTGTGTGTGTGTGGTTGTGTGTGCGGATGCCAAAGCGAAGGCAGCAGCCATATGCCGCGGAGAGGGACTCAGGTGTCCGCACACACGGAGCGCAGCGGAGAGGGAATGTCTCGTTGTAAACAGCCTACCAGTCGCAACGTGTTTGATCTCTCCCCCTCCCGTTCCGCTGGAATCTGCAAAATGCTTCCCACTTGGTTCCATACATCCCAGTAGAGATAACACATTAAAGACACACACACACACACACAGGCAGGCAGATGCAGAATCATTTAGTTTGGGGGGCAAAGTGCACACACACACACACACACACATACACACACACACTTGCACAGACGCACAGACACACACACACCCACGTGCATTTGGCGCGTGCACGTGTGAACATATGTCTGGACGCAGGCCTGCCTGGTATCTGGTTCGAGAGGTCAAAGTCAAAGGAAACTTTGAGGCTTACCCACCCCCCCCCCCTCCCTCCCTCCCCTACTCCCTTTGCCCCTGATTATTAGCGTGGCATGCTAACAGGCCTCTCTGTAAGAGGACCATGTGGCCGACTTCAAAGCTCTCCCTCTCTCATTCTATCTCCCTCTCTTTCTCATTCTCTCTCTTTCTCTCTCTCTCTCGTTCTCTTTTTCTCTCTCTCTCTCATTTTCTCGCTCACTCCATCATTCTCTGTTTCATTCTCTGTCATTTTATTCTCTCTCATTGTCTCTCTCTCTCTCTTTGTGTCTTTCTCTCTCGCGAGGGTTTTTCTTGAATTTAAATATGATCAAAGCCTGAGATCTGGATCCCTGTAAAAACATTTGCTCGTCTTTTAAATGAAATAGGATGATATTAATATCTTGTGATGAGCTGAAGCTAATTCTGTCTCTGCCTCGCTATCTGAGGGAATCAACATTTAAATAAAGTATTTTTATAAACGTTTAAAATGTTAACATCTCTCTCTCTCTCTCTCTCTCTCTCTCTCTCTCTCTCTCTCTGTGTCTCTCGTTCCTGCAGACTACATGGACGGCGAGGGCGACTGGAGCAGCTGGTCGGCGTGCAGCGTGAGCTGTGGCCATGGCAACCAGAAGCGGACGCGCTCCTGCGGCTACGCCTGCACCGCCACCGAGTCCCGCACCTGCGACCTGCCCAACTGCCCCGGTAATATTCAGATCATCATTATCATTATTATTATTATTATTATTATTATTATTATTATGGGGGCGGCAGTAGCTCAGGAGGTAAGTGCAGTTGTCTGGCAACAGGAAGGTTGCTGGCTCGATCCCTGGGCTCCTCCTTGCTAAGTGTCGAGGTGTCCCTGAGCGAGACACCACCTAACCCTAGGTGGTGCTATATAAATGCAATCCATTTTTATTATCACGATGACCGAGAATACACAGAATCAGTCTATGTCCTGGAAAACGCTTTCCCCCTCGTAATCGTGATATTCCCCAACAGAAGCTGTTTCTCTGTGGGGTTCTAGTTGATTCAAGATTTAAGAACTTTATTTGTCACATACACAGACAGGATATGCAGTGAAATGAAAAGTGCCGATGCTCAGCAGAATGTGTAAAATAATACCATAGATAACTTGAATTGGAGGGATCAGAATCACAATATTTTCTGTGCTCATTTGAGTGTTTGTTGTCTCGTTTCACAAAAGGAATCGAAGACGCCTTCAAAACGGCGGCGACTGAAGTGAGCCTGTTGGCCGGAACGGACGAGTTCAACGCCACAGAGCTGTTTGGAGTCGGTAAGGATGCTTCTCTCGCTCTCTCTCTCTCTCTGTCTCTCTCTCTCTCTCTGCTGGATTCATTTAACATCACGCCACACACACACACACACACACACACACACACACACACACACACACACACACACAGCCACCCAGATGGTCCCGGGCGCAGATCCTGTCAGTTAATCCATCTGCGTAGAGTTCAGCCTTCCCTAAAAGTGAACCACTAATGCCGCGACTGTGGCACATTACTGACATGTGTTGTGTAGCGCACCAAGCGGCTTGTGTGCGCTTATTTCTTGGTTTTTTTTTCCCTTGTTTTTTTTTTATCCTGGTCTAGATTAAGGCAGAAATGTGTGTGTGTGTGTGTGCGCTCGCTCGGGGAAAAAAGAGAAATGGTGGCAGCAGTGTGGGCAAGGCGCCTGCGGTCGGATGCGATGTGTCGTTTCCTCTCTCTTTTAACCCACTTTCTCTTGTCTTCCTGTCCTGTCCCATAATGCCATAAAAAGACCGTACAATAAACAATATATATACTGTTTATTATATATTTATTTATTTAAAAAAATATACAATCTAGGTCACATGTGTTATGGGGGAGGGGGTGTATCTGTGAATTCATAAAAAGGTATTAACACGCGTGACCTGATATCCATCTTCCCCTCTCCCTTCCCCTCTCCTCCCTCTCTACCTCCACCCTCCTCTCCCTCCCCCTCCCTCCCTCTCCTCCTCTCCTCCCTCCCTTCTCCTCCTCCTCCTCTCCTCATCCTACTCTTGCCTCCTCTCCTCTCCTCTCCTCCTTCTCCTCCTCCTCCCCTCTCCTCTCTCCTCTCCTCTCCCCTCCTCCTCTCCTCCTCTCTCTCCTCCCCTCCTCTCCCTCTCCCTCCTCTCTCCCCCCCCTCCTCCTCTCCCTCTCTTCCCTCCTCTCTCTCTCCCTCCTCCTCCTCCTCCTCCTCCTCTTGCCTCCTCTCCTCCTCCTCCTCCTCCTCCTCCTCCTCTCTTCCTCTCCTCTCCCTCCTCCTCTCCTCCTCACACTCCTCAAGTCATTGTTTACTTTCTGGCAAGCTGTGACATCTTGTTCTTAAAATCTGCAACAGCCCAGTGAGAGTGGTGCGGGGGGAACCCAGGGAGAGATTGTGTCGCGCTGGGGGAGGACAGAGCGACGGGCGTCCTGATGGAGGTGAGGTGATGCTGCACGTCTGCATAATGTGGGATGCAGCCTGCAGCGTCACCGAGCTAACGAGTGCGCTACACCAAGAATAATAATGTTTTCAAAAGTCATTATGTGCATCCACAAGCTATTGGAACCTCAAGTTGGCTCTGAACCTCAAGTTGGCTCTGAACCTCAAGTTGGCTCTGAAAACCCCCCAAAAACGTGTTTGTCGAAATCAAGTTTGCTTGTAAAATGTTGGTAATGTAACTGCATGACTAAACGACATCCGACAGTCCTTAGTTTCTGCCATCGATTAGATTTATTTGGAATCAACTTTTCGTTGGGGTTGCTTTGTTCTAACAAAATCAATATTAATAAATCATAAATTTGTCATCTGTCAGAAATGTGAATGATATGATATGACATTTAGTCTGAGGACGTTTTCAATCGTACCAAGGGCATGGTAGGAAGCGATCGTACCCAATGATAAAACGCCCAAATGTGAATGACCTCTAAGGCATCAGAAACTTTCCCTGGTCTTCCATCTGCAGGGATAGCAGTGTTCCCTGCGCAGGACCTCCTCTCTGTATCCTAGCGCTCATCTGGAAGGCTTTCATTAACGCTGCGTGCTTCTCTGTTGCTGCCTTGTGTTCCTCACTGCTCTCATTAATCCGGATTCTGGATTTACAACAATGTGCCACACACACACACACACACACACACACACACACACACACACACACACACACACACACACACACACACACACAGACACACACACACACACAGACACACGCAGACACACAGTCAGCCCTCACACCCGCTAGTAGCTCAATTATGTGTGTGCTTAATTACATCTGCGAGTCGTGTCGGCAGCCTTGAGTCTCTATAGAGCTGTGTGTGTGTGTGTGTGTGTCAGTGTGTGTGTGAGAGAGAGAGAGAGAGAGTGTGTGTGAGTGTGTGTGTGAAATAGAGAGAGAAAAGAGAGAGAGAAAAGAGAGAGAGAAAAGAGAGAGAGTGTGCGTGTCAAGACATAACATCCATGTGTCTGTGACGTGTGGTTATAGGTTTGAACCATGCTGCTTATGAACAGAAATACAAATCAATCACATTTTTACATGTGCACCTGTCCACAGGTGATGATTAATGAATGAATGATATTATCATTCATTCATTAAAAAATGCATTGAGCAGAAACCTTCTGTCGATCTAACTTCTCTCCTCACCTCTCATCCTCAATCGTTACAAGGAAGTGACTACAGAAAGATCAGCGGTACCATTTTTTCCACGATCTCTCTCTCTTTTTATCCCTCCCTTTCACTCTTCCAACCTCTCTCACCCCCCCTAACCGCCACCTCCTCCTTGCTCCAACTGCTTACATAAGCCATTTTGATGAAACATGATTTCCCACCAGGAACACAAGTAAACCACAGCACACACACACACACACACACACACACACAACACACACACAGACACACAGAGCTCAGGTGGATGCGGTGCTACCTGAAGTTGACCCCCCCCCCGGAGAGAGACAGAGGTACTGAGAGGGAGAGCGGGGGGGAAAAGCTGAGAGATTATGGATTAAGAAACAGCAACAGAGAGACAGGAACGCGTCCCCAGAGGCGAACGCAGCCGTGAGATGGAGGACGAGAGAAGGGGACTTAAAGGGAAATAAACAATGAAAACATTTTCCCCAAGCGAGACGGATTGGAGTGGAAGCAGGGAATTCTGGGTAACTCTGCCCTGCGTGAGTTTGTGTGAGCATGTGAGAGGCGTGGGATGGTCGGCGTTTCTGTTTTTTGTGAACCGGTATGTGTGATGCATGTGTGTGTATAGTAAATGATTGCCAATGTTTGTGGTTGCATGTCTACATTCATTTTCTGTGCATTATATACAGTGTATATATACTGTATATACATTCCAATCACAGTGTGTGTTTATGTGTGTGTGTGTGTGTGTGTATGTGTCCGTCTGCATGTTTGCATGCATATTTGTGTGTGTGTGTGTGTTTGTGTGTGTGTGTGATTACATTTATGTGTGTGTTTGTGCGTGTGTGATTATGTTTATGTGTGTGTGTGTGTGTGTGTCCATAAGCATATGTGTATGCATGTGTGTGTGTGTGTGTGTGTGTGTGTGTGTGAGTGTGTGTGTGTGTCCGTTTGCATGTGTGCATGCATATTTGTGTGTGTGTGTGTGTGTGATTACGTTTATGTGTGTATGTGATTATGTTTATGTGTGTGTGTGTGTGTGTGTGTGTGTGTGGTGTGTGTGTGTGTGTGTGTCCTTAAGCATATGTGTATGCACGTGTGCGTGTGTGTGCGCTTACTGTGCTGTCCCATGAGCTGGTGCAGCTTGCTGAGCGTGTCGGCGTGCTCGGAGGCCAGGTGGTGTGGCGGGTGGTGCTCGGGGCTGGGCCCGCAGTGCTGTGCGTGGGGCGGGGGGGTCTTGCTGCCGTAGCTGCACACGAACGAGGGCAGGATGGTGGGGTAGTTCATGCCCCCATTGAGCCGCCCCAGCAACGCCCCCATCCCCTGGGTGACCACGGGCGGGTCACTGCTCCCGTTCCCGTTCCCGTTCCCGCTCCCCGCCCGGACCACCAGGGACCTCATCTCCAGCTCCTCCAGGCCGCACCCCGCGGTGGTGGTGGGGGAGGAGGGGGAGGCGGCGCGGGGGGGGCCGTGCTGCTGCCCGCCGTTGCTGAGGTGACAGTGGTGGTGCTGGTGGTGCTGCAGCAGGCTGTGGATGGGCCGCAGCCAGGGGGCGGTGGCCGCCGGCCCGGACGTACCGGCGCCGCCGCCGCGCGCCAGGCTGTGGCCGCTGGCTCCTCCTCCGTTGCCCCCGGCTCCGCCCCCGCCGTTGGGGTTGACCTTTTTACGGCGTTTACTGGTGGAGGACAGAAGCAGTCGTTTAATGGTAAACCGGTGTATTGTAGAAGTTTGTCGATGAAATGACAGCGCACGTGGTAACAGCTATGCATGCTAGCACTCTCGTGAGTGTGTGTGGTGATGGCTGGTTTAACCTGTGTGCGCTGATTAATACACCGAGCCCCAGACTCTAACTGGGTCAGGTAAGGACAGCCACCAGTCACTCCACAGAATCTTCAAAAAACGTTGCTGTTTACACGAAACGCGCTTAAAGACTCACATGTTTTCTCAGGCTTTTGAATGTCCCTAAGGTTGTCTTTTACTTTTTTACCCCTTATGTTTTATATTTTATCTATATCTAACCATTCCTTACGTATTTATTTGTTTATATTTGGATGAGTATTATTATGTTATGTCTATTGCTTCCTTAATGTTTCCATATATTGTTATCATTTTGTTTTATGCTATTTTATTGTACCGCACTTTGGTCAACTGTGGTTGCTTTAAAATGTGCTCTGTAAATAAATAAACTTAAACTTAAACATAATAATAGAAATGCAAGGGCTAGGACTCGTCAGAAAGGTTGGCACGGCGATGTCTCAGTGGAATTTGCATGTGACTCCCTCTCTGGCGTCCTATTGGCTGGCGAGTAAACCGTGCGCCGCTCCGCCCCCCCCCACACACCTGTGCCAGCCGGAGTATATCCTGTGGACGCGGCGGCGCAGCTTGCGGTACAGGTGGCTGATGTAGCGCAGCATCTCCTCGTAGCAGGAGCCCGGCTCGCTGTAGCTGGCCAGCGTGGAGTCGTTGGACATGTACCGGGCACGCTGCTCGCGCATCAGAGCGTTCTCTCGCTGCTTGGTCTCCGAGAACTGGGTGGCGATGACCACCAGGCAGAGGTTGATCATGAAGAAGGAGCCCACCTGGGGAGAAAGAGAGAGCGAGAGAGAGACTAGATCAGACTACCAGCCTGTCCAGTGGACTGTACCAACACGTAAAACTTAGTCTCGTCAGCATACATCTGGGTGGACACTTGTGATGTCACTTCGTCACAATGACAATTTTAGTGACGTGACAGTTTTGAAACGGCTCGTAATGGCTAATCATACTCACACCTGGTGGTATAACAGGGCCCCTTTAAAGTAATGAAGACTATTTGTTGTAAGTTTTGACTGCATTGATTTGTTTTGAGTGTATCAACATAAAACATTTTAAAATCTCCTCAAATGTGTGAATGAAAACAGTGTTAGATATCGCAAAGCAGTTGTGATGTTGTAATACAGTTTAAGATTCTTCTATACAACAGGCTTTCTTTTATAAGGTGTGAGGTTGTCCTACAGCCTTTTTTCTTTTGTTACAAATAGCAATTCGTAATAATGAACGCCGGTGACCTGCAGCAAAGTCACACTCTACTACCACCACCCCCCCCCCCCCACCCACTTCACATGGGGGTGGGGGGGGGGGGGGTGTGTGAGAACTAAGTGGGTCGTGTTGCTATGTAGTAGAATATAGCCCTGTGATCGTCCCTGACCAAATCATGAGGAAATACAGCAGCTTGCTTGGCTGTAGAAAGAAAACAGAATACACAGAGTAACGCTGTGTGTGTGTGTGTGTGTGTGTGTGTGTGTGTGTGTGTGTGCATGTGTGTCTGTGTGTGTACGTGGCGAGCCTCGTGGCCGAGCCCAAAGCAGTGCCGTTGCAGTGTTCAGTGGCTTGTGGACGATTAGCTCGACGGGGTTAGTGGACCTTCACCGTGTTGGCTTCAACGGACTGTTTTATTAACCCCCACCCACAAAATCCACTAGACGATGCAGATGTCTCTAATCGTGTGTTGCTTCTTTCTTCTATGAGTGGATCTTGCAACAAGCATTCAAAGGACTGTTTGTTGACGACGCGACAACAACGCAGTAACAACAGTGATAATAGCAACAACGGTTGAAGTGTACTTACTATAATGAGCAATATGAAGTAGATGAAATTGTAGAAGGAGTGAGCGTCCATGACATAGTACATGATGTCTACCCATCCTTCCAGCGTGATAACCTGGGGGCAAAGAGAGAGAGAGGCAGAGAGAGAGAGAGGCAGAGAGGGAGAGAGAGAGAGAGGCAGAGAGAGAGAGAGAGAGAGAGAGAGAGAGAGAGAGAGAGAGAGAGAGAGAGAGAGAGAGAGAGAGAGAGAGAGAGAGAGAGAGAAAGAGAGAGCGAAAGGCGGGGGCTATGGTTTAATAACAAGGCAGTTAGCAAGACAATTACACACACACTAACAGCCTTGAGCAGTGGCTAGTTCTCTCTGAACTAATCTGCGAAATGAAGCCCTTCTAAGTGTGTGTGTGTGTGTGTGTGTGTGTGTGTGTGTGTGTGTGTGTGTGTGTGTGTGTGTGTGGCAGGCCATGGAGCTCTTACGTGACTGAGGAGCAAGAGATGCTGAGAGGGTAAAGCGGAGGCTCAGCTCAGCCGAGCCCATAATATACTGTTGCCCCCTCTGGCATCACACACTACCTGCCTAAGCACACATGGACAGACACACACACACACACACACACACACACACACACACACACACACACACACACACACACACACACACACACACACACACACACACACACACACACACACACACACTACCTGCCAAAACGCACATTGCACACACACAGACACACACTACCTGCCGAAACACACACACATACACACATTGCACACACAGACACACACACACACACGCACGCACACACACACACTAGAATACGCAGACATATTATGCAATAAAGCCCACATCCGCCGACCCACCCACACACACACACACACACACACACACACACACACACACACACACACACACACACACACACACACACACACACCTACATAAACAACCTAATCCTCCAAATGCTCTGCCTGTGGCTGAGTGGCGTAGGAGCCAAGGTTTCACTCCTGTCAGAGCACAGCTACACCTGTTTATCCTGTACACTTATACAGGCAAGCTGCCCCTGTGGACACTTTAGACACTCCTGGCCACGGTGGGCATCTCCATACATCATTTCAGATCCCTTATAGACCCTCCACACAGCGGGAGTAACGCAGCTGTAGCTCATAACATTCACTGTGGGTCCGTTTTATATAGGTCTGACAGAGCACGAGTATAGACGCACCTAATGACCATGCTGGTGCTACGACAGACATAAATAGAACCAATTTACGATATGGGGATCTATATATTCCCAATCTTTCCCATCCGGGGTGAACGTATATGAATGTATATGTGTGAAGTACATCTCATCTCGTTGGCATGCTCATAAAATGTATTTATATTTGTTTAAAGTGCTGGTTTTGTCCTTTACAAAACTGCTTAAGTCCGCGACACAGTCCAGCGTTGGGAAGGGAGGGAGGGAGACGGGAGGCGCCGGAGGGGCGGGTTATTCCAGGTGGAGGGCCCGTCGGGGGGTAACGGTAGCGCACGACGCGGGGAACACGAGAGGAGCCACTCGGCCCACGCCGGTGAATCAGCAGCACGGGCACGACAGCGATGAGGCGAGGGAACAACTGAACACATCACAGCACAAACAGGGTGTTCTTCTTCTTCTTCTTCAGTTTTTGTTCACATCCACCGTGTCAAACGCCAAGGACACGCCTCGCTGAGCTGTCAGGATCTGTGTGTGTGTTCAGTCAGGGTCAGCATGTTATTAACCCCCCGAAGGCCCAGTCCCCACACACACACATGCACGCACGCACGCACGCACACACACACACACACACACACAGCATGTGTGTGCAGAGTGAGAGAGGGACACCTCAGGAGGTCTTTCAAACAGAACTCAACAAAAAACTACTTTATTGTGAGTGCTACTTCAGCAGCTGCTCTTGTGCTCTCAACAGGGTCATTATGCTGCCAGTGTGTGTGTTTTAGGGTGAACAGTTACCAGTTGACGTTACCAAGTGTGTGTGCGTGTGTGTGTCTGTGTGTGTGTGCTGTGTCGTGTGTGTGTGTGTGTGTGTGTGTGTGCGTGCGTGCGTGCGTGCGCGTGCGGCCCCATGAGTCTGTTGACATGGGGTTTATCGGATACTGTTATTAAAGACCTGCGGTGCTGAGACGTATTATTTATTATGTTTATATTCCTAGAGACTTAAGCAGAAAGGCAACTCTACGAGCAAAGTGTCGATGAGGGACTTTCTGGGAGAGGCAGGTGAAGGCAAGGTAAGAAAGAAACCTAATTACTATGTATTTGTCCTTGGCTAATGCTCCATCTACATTGTACAACTGTTGTGTTCTGATCACTCTGGTCTCACTCCAGCTCCTCTAGTTTAAACAGTGACATAAAATCATGTGTTTTGGTCCCATAGCTCTCTTTGTCCTAATTCAATTGCTTTCCGACACCTTTTCACTTCAGTCTGTTTGAAGAGGCTGTGCATATCAACCACCAGGATCCACACAAACACACACACACACACAGGTCTGTCTTGTTCTAACCCAGATAATGAATTCCATCTCATCTGATCCCTAGCTGAGGGAGATGCTCACACACTGTTCTCTTATTTCACCTCTGTATATCTCTCTCACACACACACACACACACACACACACACACACACACACACACACACACACACACACACACACACACACACACACACACACACACACACGCACACACACACACACACACGCACACAGTGCACAAATCGCTATATTTTCACTGAATCCATGTTAGGCGAGCTTCCATCATAGCTGAGAATCACACATCTGAGTTCTGCTCACCTCCACTCGCCAGTCACCTGGTGAACCTGTGTGTGTGTGTGTGTGTGTGTGCATGTGTGAATGTTCACATGCGTGAGGCCTGCCAGTCCCGCGGCAAGCAGATCCTCGCCATGTCTCCTCACCTGGAATATGGCGATCCAGGCGTAGGCGATGTTGTCGAAGTTGACCGAGCCCTTATGCGGGTTGACGTCTCCGGGCCGACAGATGTTGTAGTACTGGTTCCAGTTCACGCAGCCGTTCCCGCTGGCCGCCGCCGTCACCGCCGATGTCGCCGTCGCCGCGGCAACCGCAGCCCGGCCAATCGCGTCCGGGCCCCGGGGCGGGGCGTCCAGCGAGCACTCGGCCCCGCCCGACCCGCTGGAGGCGGGGACGTCGTGGCAACGGAGCATGCCGTTCTCTCGGGCGGCCGAGCAGATGAAGGGGCTGTCCTCGCCTTCCTCTGACATGTAGTAGGAACTGATGGACAGGTTGTACATCCTGTGGTGGTGGGGCGAGGGGGCACAGGAACACACAACAGGAGGATATCTGTTAGAGTTGTTCACCAGCCACAATCCTTTACAAAGTAATCTCCACTATTAATATTGACGTCTGGGCTATTGTAACTCCATTTAGACCTGGCTTCCTCAGAAAGGAATATCACGCCTTCAGGCCCGGACAAAAGGGAACATATGAGACCTAGTCTGGCATCGCTTCACAGGGCTGCCTTAACAGTTCAGTAATGGAATATAATATATGTTTTTTCTTCTTTTATCACAAGCATATAGCTTGGGAGGGCCCAGGATTATCTTTCAGATTTGTCGCTCCTGGATGAGCCTAAACTGCAGCCTGGGATGAGATGGGCTCCCGGTGTTCCCTAAAGTCCTTCCCAGTCAGGACACATGGGAACCGGGCTGTATGTCATTATAGGAGCCCACGCAAACTATAGCATGGGGCCCCCTTGTGAATCAGAGGATTTACAATTTTTACAATTGCATTCTTGTAACCCTGAGCTATTGTCATGTATTCTCATGTGTATTTTACCACTGCTACTCTTTATATTACGATGTTAACTCAATTAATACATCTGTTTTTAGTGTGTGCTATAGAAATAAAAAAAGTACGAGTATGAGCATGAGTGTGAGTGTTGTTGTTGTTGTTGTTGTTGTCGTCATTATGGAAAAGAGTTTTGCAGCTCAGCCACCAGCCGTTCTCTTCCTCACCAAAGCCAAGTCAAGTCCTATTTATGCATACAGCACATACACATGTTATACTTACATACTTAAGGGCAAAGGTGCAGAGAACACAGAGCTAACGCCACAGACATGTACATCTCAGGGTTTGATGTCGCCCATGCCCTCCCTGCTCAAGGGTCCAAGTTTCCTCCCACGAGAACTATAGGCCCACAGCCAAAGGCTCACGACAGGTCTTATATTCACCAAGCGGCCATCTTGGTTCCATCTTGGTCCGAACCACTCCCTGACTGGGGGTGGGGGGGGACTATCTGCATGTAGTTTCCGCCACCCAGCTAGTTTTTACTCGCACATTACTCATTACATTACATTTTTCTATTTTGTATTTCATTGTTCTCGAGGATGACTGCAAAGAGCCGTGGTATTCCACTGGGGTCATTTACTCACAACAACAGATAGAGGGAGTTTTTACCTTCCCTAAAGAGAACAGTTTTACCATTTTAAATACTGACTTAATTACTTTCAGATTACAAATGCTTGAGGCTGAGATGTGCAATGAAGAGTAGCAGTGAATCACGCAGTACTAAGTAGGATGAAGCACACAATGAATGGTTAGAAGTATGCATGGTTGTATATATATTTAAGGCTAGACTTAAAACCCACCTATGTACCCTTGCTTCTGGCTGCTAGGGTTGCCCCTCAGCTCCAATTACAGCTGAATCAACCCACTGTCAGCACTGACCCACCCTGGCTGCTGATAGGTATTCGGGTAGAGGTTGCTTGTGTGTTCCCCGTTCACTGTGCTCCATCTAACCATCATGTTGTCTGTTTTTAGGGTGCTGCTGTGATCATGACTGGATACCTGACCAACCCACCTGACAGCTACCAAGCTTGATCAAAAGCCAGCACCCCATCAATATTATTATTATTATTTATCATTTGTACTTTGTGTTGCTTGTAATTGTGATGCTTAGTTACTCCTTTTCATGCCTGTATGACACCCTTGATTGCATTCCGAACCGTCCCTGGAGTTCCTTCTCCAGATTTCTTCCTTGTTAATTAAGGGANGTCGTTTCTTGCCCTTAGTGGGTCTAGGGCTAGGGGGGTGTCATAATGATAAGGCCCACAATCATATGGCCTGTAAAGCCCTTTGAGATTGTAACTGTGATTAAGGGATATACAAATAACATTGACATGACTTGACTTGATGAGAAGGCGATTCGAACGACAATCGGGACTATTCTCATAGCAAAGCAGAAAGAACTAACAACTAATATTGCGTTGCTTTACGTAACATAATAAAATAGTAACAATAATGATAATAAAATAACCATGAGCAGCAAATAGATGCTTCCATCTAGAAACAAGAACATAAAGAAAGCACACAACCCACGCAAACGCAACAAAAACGCCATGCACACACACAAACAAAAACACACATACACACACGCACAGACGCAGACACAACACACACACACACACACACAGACACACAACACACACACACACACACACACACACACACACACACACACACAGGTGCATTCATGCATAATGATTCACTCGCATCACAGACACACACAACAGGGTACAGTCATCAACTTGGACTCCAGGACAATTTGCACCACTACTTTAAAAATAGCATCGCTTCCGGAACACCTCGGTGAAATATATCTTTTTTTTCCGGCTTTCCGGCGGGCTGAAAGTCTGCTCCTCTCTCCATCCACAACTTAGCTCCCCACGGTTAGAGCTGGCACGCCTCACACACCTCCTATCTGTGTGTCTCTTCATGGTTTTGCTTGTGTGTGTGTGTGTGTGTGTGTGTGTGTGCATGTGAATGTTTGTTTGTGTGTGTGTGTGTGTGTATGTGTGTGTGTGTGTGTGTGTGTGTGTATGCGTGTGTATGTGTATGTGTGTGCGTGTGTATGCATGTGCATGTGCATGTGCGTGTGTGTGTGTATGTGCCCTGTGTGTATGTGTGTGTGTGTGTGTGTGTCTATTGACTTTGTTGTATTTGTGCGTGTGCTTTTTAAGATCAGATCACTGGCACTGACACCACAGTAATGCACACACACAAGGACCCGCTATAATATGTAATGTTTGCTATTAACAACTGAGTTTTGCTGACACTTCTTAGTGAACAAGCCTACCCTATAAGTCAATACGTCTACGACTACAACGTTTATGTCCAAGACTATGCATGATCTGAGTCTTGGGGAAATATAGCGAAAATATGGAATAGGGAGGCGTGCACGGTTTGGTGAGGGAACGTGCACAGTTTGAGATGGATTGAGATACGGTATGGAGGAGAAATAAAAGATGCAACAATTCAGTTTCATAAAGGCATGGCTAAAGGCCGTGTGGACGTGTTTATAGCACTTACAGCCATATTTCACAGCCATATTTCCTTTTTTAAAAAGCAATATATACTGTAGTATAAATCATAAACGATTGTATATCAGGCATGGACAAGGAAAGGAGCATTTGATGCCATAGTGAGCCTACCTCGGGTTTCTATCGGTTTATATAAGTAAAAATAATATCTATATCAATCTATATATCTTTAAATGTATATATATCAGCGAACAGAACATTTTGACCAAAAAACATGAATCAAACCGAACCGTGACACACACCTGCGCACAGAGACAGACACACGCACTCACCAACACACACGCAACACACACACAAACACACACAAACGACAGAGAGACAGGACCAGAGGAGTGTGTGTGTGTGTGCGTGTGTGTGTGTGTGTGTGTGTGACGGCTTACGCGGGGATGTCCTCTCCCAGGAAGCAGCGGTTGCGCAGAAGCCCCGCCCACAGCTGCACGCCCACGATGCCGAAGATGAAGAAGACGAAGAAGCAGAGGAGGAGGACGTTCCCGAGCATGGGCAGCGTGTCCAGCAGCAGAGTCACCAGGATACGCATGCCTGGACGGACACACACACACACACACACACAAATAAGTTGTTTGGATCTCAGTGATGCCAGAGACGAGGGCTTGAGTGACAGGCAAGGGGGGGAGGACAGGGCTATTGGTCTGATGCACAGCATCTCTGTGGAGGTTAAGGCCCTGTCACATCCCATACAATCACTCATCATGGCCCGCTCGCACGTCCACAGACAGGCACACGTACACGCCGAGTTTTTTTCTAGCGCGAATCTGCAAATGTGTGTGTGTGTGTGTGTGTGTGTGTGTGTCCTTATTCTAGGAACTAGATCCTCGCTAGATCCTTACATTTCTACATATACAGTATATATACTATATATAAATAGGCATTTCTATTCACAGTCATCACATTATTCTTTGGAAAACACCACATCATCTTATTATATCATTACTATGTGCCATAAAGTATAGGTATATATATTTTGACGCATCTTGAATCAATTGATCTTTGAAGAACTCGGATTTGAATCACGAGGCATGCGTGACACGAACGAGCGAGCGTTTACCACAAAACAAACAAGATCGTAACCTTGACAAACGGTTGTGAATCGGTAAATATAACTGTGTCGTGTCGTGTTTCCTCTAAAGTCCTCTAATGGTCCATGCTTGGAAGAGGCTGGGATGAGTCATCTAGCAGACGGGTGTGTCTGTCTCTCTCCTACCTCACGCACACACACACACACACACATACACACACACACACACACACAACAACAACAATGACAACAACAAGGCGACAGGGTTCTGGGCAGATTTGCTAATTAGGCAGCAAGTTGTTTTCGGGGAGACATTTTTTATCAGATCAACGGTGAGATGGAGTGGTCTGCGTTCTGCAGCCCTGAGCAGTGGTTTCCTATAGAATAGAATAGAATAGAATAGAACAGACAGCGTTTTACTGATCACCGATATCCTCAATGACAAACAAAACTTTTTTTTGCAATACAAACACTTCACAACTCTTATATTTGGCAATGTACACTTCATCACCGTCGGCCCAAAAAAAAGCATTTTGGTCAGCAAACTCCAGTGATCGGTGTGTGAATCCTATTCCCCTCCCACCCCGGCCCTTCCATCTTTATTAAGCATTGCAGTGCAGTTTGTAGAGTAAGTTAAGGGGCCCACGGCAGACAAAAAAGAGTTAGTTTGCTTCCTTACGCCGTTGCAAATAAATCTTAACAATAGATTCTGCTGACCAAAGACGAGCAGCGACCCTGTGATTTATCGTAATTTATGTTGTGGTGTAACATTTTGTTTTTGCAGTCTTTCTGGTGTATTTGTGTTGCAATACTCAAGCAGGGGAAAAGCATTTTGTCTTTCGATCATATCGTGTATTGGACCCGTCTGCAGCAAGAAAAACAGCACAAGTACGCCCTCGCCTCATTCTTTACAGCACATCCGATGACAGCCTCGGCCCCATCCATCCCTTGTGCACACTGTGATCCTATTGCCCTGATCTGCCGGCATTCCTGCAGTATGGGCTGTGTGTGTGTGTGTGTGTGTGTGTGTGTTTGGGATTATATAAAGAGAGAGCGAGGGAGAGAGGGAGAGAGGAGAGGAGGGAGAGAGAAAGAGAGAGAGATAGAGATAGAGAGAGAGAAAGAGAGAGGGGAGGAGGGAGAGAGAGCAAGAGAGAGAATTAAAGAAACACAGGGAAGGAGGGAGAGAGATGGTGAGGAGAGAAAGGAAGAGAGAGAGAGGGAGGGGGTGAGAGAGAGGGAGAGAGAGAGAGAGAGAGAGAGAGAGAGAGAGAGAGAGAGAGAGAGAGAGAGAGAGAGAGAGAGAGAAGGAGAGAGAGAGAGAGAGAGAGAGAGAGAGAGAGAGAGAGAGAGAGAGAGAGGAGAGAGAGAGAGAGAGAGAGAGAGAGAGAGAGAGAGAGAGAGAGAGACATTCACTCAGCATCTGGCACATGCAGGTCTGCCACTGGTTCAGTGGGTTGCCCTGGGTCCCGGCTGTTATATTTAATAACATATTTCAGTCTATTAGCCTATCTGGTCTCTAAGTCTGGGGATCGACATGCAGAACAGATGATGGCAAGAGAGGCAGGCCAGATAGAAAGAATCCCAACCGGATCAATGGGGATTGTAAGGGGGGACAAAAAAAGAATGAGGAGAAATACAGAAAACATGAACCATAATGAAAGAGGAGACGTCATAACACAGAATCAGAGAGGAGGGCAGATGGATCCCTCATTTGAATCCTCTCTCTCTGTCTCTGTCCTCAATCTAATGCCCTCTCTCTCCTCTCTCCTCTCTGCCCCCTCTCTCTCTCTCTCTCTCTCTCTCTCTCTCTCTCTCTCTCTCTCTCTCTCTCTCTCTCTTCATCTCTCTCTCTCTCTCCTCTCAGAGGACAACAAAAAGTCCCTCATGCCCGTGGGGAGGATGAGAGTTGTATTTTTTAGACGCCAAACCGGGGAAGTTGAGGCAAAAGTGATGCTCGTCAGGTGAAAAACTTAACAAACGAAGTGCAAGTTTTACAATGCCAATTTGTAGTCTAACCATTACAATATCGTTATGAAGCATTATTTTCTTGCAAACTGTGGCTTATCTCTCTCTCTCTCTCTCTCTCTCTTCTTCTCTCTCTCTCTTCTCTTCTCTCTCTCTCTCTCTCTCTCTCTCTCTCTCTCTCTCTCTGCCTAGCAGGAGGACATGACACATTTACACAAGATATTTAGTCACACAATGTGTGTTTGTGCGTGTGTGCGTCTGTGTGTTGTGTGCGTGCATGTGTGTGTGTGGGTCTGTGTGCGTGCATGTGTGTGTGTGTGTGTGGTGTGTGTGTGTGTGTGTGTGTGTGTGTGTGTGTGTGGGGTGTGTGTGTGTGTGTGTGGTGTGTGTGTGTGTGTGTGTGTGTGGGTGTGTCTGTGTGTGTGTGGATGTCGGAGGGGGTTGCCGACTCAGCCATCGAGCCGACAGGATTTTCCGTCCACCGCGCGGACAGAACAAAGACTCTCTGGTAAAGATCGTGGAGGGGGGGTCTGTCTCATGATAAACAGATCTTGGTGCAACCAGAGTCATGTGCAGACCCTCAAGTCTTTCTGTTCCCCGGACCTGGAGTACCTGATGCTTATGTGCCGACCATTCTGGCTACCGCGGGAGTTTACAGCAGTAACCGTGACTGCTGTGTACATTCCCCCTCAAGCCAACACGGACATAGCGCTGAAGGAACTTTATGGGGCTATCAGCGAACAGGAGTCGGCTCACCCGGAGGCTGCTTTCATCGTGGCGGGGGACTTCAATAAGGCGAACCTGAAGAAAGTTCTCCCGAAGTTCTACCAACACATCACAAGCAACACACGGGGCGAGCGGATCCTCGACCACTGCTACACCCCCTTCCGGGACGGCTACAAGTCCCTCCTCCGCCCACCGTTCGGCAAATCAGATCACCGCTCGATCCAACTACTCCCCGCCTACAGGCAGAGACTGAAGCAGGACCAATCAGAGTCTATGCTGCAGGATTGTTTTGATCACGTGATCTGGGATGCGTTCAGGGTTGCGTCGGACAATAACATCAGCGAGTACGCGTCCTCAGTCACCGGGTTCATTAAGAAATGCATAGATGACGTTGTTCCTACTAAGTCGGTTCGGATTTATCCCAACCAGAAACCGTGGATTAATGGCGATGTTCGCGCCGCACTCCGCACGCGTAACGCCGCCTTTGACTCCGGGAATATGGTGGAATATACGAGAGCCCGCTACGACCTCCGCAAGACCATCGGCTCTGCCAAGCGGGAGTATAAGAACAGGGTGGAGGACAAATTCAAGAGCCACGACGTGAGGGGTGTGTGGAAGGGGCTGCAGACAATCACGAGACTTCAGAGGGAGAACCAGCGGTGTAGAGAACTCCTCTACCTCCCTCCCTGGCGAGCTAAACACCTTCTTCGCCCCGGTTCGACGTTTCTTTCATACTGGCGAGTGCATCCCCTACAAAGTCCACGCGCTGCTGAGGTTTGAGGCCTGGCCTGATGTATGACTTGTGTTAAGACTGAACAAACGACATGAGGAAAGAAAGCCATGTCGGTTCTCTGTGTGATCAAAGCCCTGCCATTGTTATGACATCTTAGTCCAGTCTCTTGGTCTCGTGAACGAAGGATTTGCATCGCTCTTGATCACAGAGAATGAGCGTCATCATGTTCGTAGGTCATATGAGTCACCATAGGCCTGCAATGTACAATTATATTCAACGCTGTTTGTTTCTTTGTGTTATAGGCTGTATAACATCATGAATGCATTGCATTTTATACAGTGCTTCTGGCAGGAGTCTTCGCAGACATCTTCAACCTGTCCCTGTCCCAGGCTGTTGTTCCCGAGGGCTTCAAGATGTCCATCATTGTGCCTGTCCCTAAACACCCCAAGGTAACCTGCCTGAATGACTGGAGACCCGTAGCCCTCACCTCGATTGTCAGTAAATGCTTGGTCAAGGACTTCATTTGTTCCATGTTGCCTGCCACACTGGACCCATGGCAATTTGCGTACCGTCAAAACAGATCCACCGACGACGCGATTGCCATGGCACTTCACACCGCCCTCTCTCACCTGGAGGGGAAGAACTGTTGTGTGAGAATGCTGTTTGTGGACTTCAGCTCAGCGTTCAACACAATAGTTCCTGCCAAGACCCGGACACCAAAGCCTCAGGGGGTTCTAGGCCTGCACCCGACCATGTGCAGCTGGATACTGGACTTCCTGCCGGGCCGCCGCCAGGTGGTGAGGATGGGCAGCACCACCTCAGAGCCACTGACCCTCAACACTGGAGCCCCTAATGGATGCGTGTTGAGCCCTCTCCTCTATCCCTGTACACCACGACTGCATGGCTATGCACAGCTCCAACGTCTTCATCAAGTTTTGGCTGACGACCGACAGTGTTGGGTCTGATCGCCGACGACGACGAGACAGCCTACAGGGAGGAGGTTGGATCACTGCACAGTGGTGCCAAGAAAACAACCTCGCCCTCAACGTCAAGAAGACCAAGGAGCTGATCGTGGACTACAGGAAGCGGAGAGGAGAGCACGCCCCCATCTCCATCGACGGTGCTGCAGTAGAGAGGGTCAGCCAAGCTTCAAGTTCCTCGGCGTGCACATCTCCGAGGACCTCACATGGACCACGCACACCACACACGTGGTGAAAAAGGCCCACACAACGCCCTGTATTTCCTCAGGCGACTGAGGAAATTCAACATGTGCCCCCGCATCCTCAGAACATTCTACTCCTGTACCATCGAGAGTGTTCTTTACAGGATGCTATCACCGTCTGGTACGGAACTGCAACCGCACTGGAGCGCTAGAACACTACAGAGGGTGGTGCG